>CM069079.1:22084129-22606629 GCA_035578085.1 Solanum pinnatisectum
TTCCTTTAAAAAAACACGCACATGGTATATGAGTGATCCATTAATCATTGTACAATTGTATATAATTTTATTTGTTGATTATGATTAAAGAAAATTCAATTGTATATTTAGAAATTCATACTCTAACTTACTAAATTGTAGTTCTAAGAATTTTTTTATTTATTTAGAAGAAATATTTATTAATATTTATTATTAACGTTGAATCTATATTAAATGAAAATATTTTTTTAAATGTACATCCTAATTATGTATTATACCTTATTTTACATACATTAGAAATAATATAATTTAATATAGTATCATACATAAAATACAACTCATATTATAATTGATAAATAGGTAATGAGTGATTTTTTTTTTCTTTTTGAAACATTCTCTTGATTAGTATTACTGAAGTATCTAATTTTTGTATTTGTGATTAAAATTGGTGAAATAATTTTACCAATTACTATGATATTAATTGTTGTTTTGGAAAATTATATTATAAGAAAAAATTAATGGGTTATTCAAGGTATAGTTCTAAATGGTTAATTATCAATAAATGTTTTATTTAAAATATCTATTTTTCAAAATTACATTGTATTTTCTCTTGCAAAACATTCATTGTATAGATGGTGCACTAACCATTGAAGAATTAGATATAATTTTATTTACGTGATTATATTTAATGAAAAATTCAATTATGATTTTTTAAATCTACACTTAATTATAATTTTACTAAATTTATATTGCTAATTAAGTATAATTTTAAATAAATAAAATATTTTTTTTGTAAAGATATCATTGTTACGTCCTTTGGAAAAAAATTGGATTTTAGGAGGTATCATTGGTATGTGTTCTGGACAAAATTGGGTTTTAGGGAGGGATAGGGTGGTGGGTTAGGTGGGTGGGGTAATGTATTGATTCAACAAATAATTTATAGTGTATAGTAATGAAAAAAATATTAATATATAAAAATATGACTACATAATTGTTTCTTAACTGAAGTGTACAACATTTTTTTACTTAACTGAAACATATTTGTTTTATAAACTAAATCATTTTTTTTTCAAATCAATGAACCATATAAGGAGGAGATAGTGATGAAAATAAGCCAAAATTTAATATAATGATATAGTAGACTTTTTATATATATGGTTATTTTTGGGCTATATTTTTGTCGTAATTTAGCACTACTCTTTTGTAATTTAACTATACCAATATCATCTATTTTTTATTTTTAATTATCTTTATTAGAATCTGTATTAATTACGATACCATAAATGTGGATGAAATATCTTTTGAAAGTAAGGATAAAAATGTCACCAAATTTTATAGAGGCGTACACGCACACACCAAACTCCTGTAAAAAAGTTTGAAATTCATGATTTTTCTAAATCTATTGTTGATTTTTTGAGAGAATCGGTGAATGCAAGTAGAACTTATAAGGGCTCATTTAATACATGGGATGAAATTATTTTATCTCATCTAGATAAAATAATTTTTAGATTAGCTAATACTTTATATCAAATATGAAACAAAATTAAATGCGAAATTATTATTCTTATCGTACAGATTTTGGAACTTTTGGAGGGCGAAGCAATTTGTTTTGATGGTGTGATGTGGGTCCATTTTATGAATTGACAAGACCTGAGTTGGCTGAAGAGTGACCATCATACATCCTTAGAATTTAGTGGAACTGTTACTATCTTATACCCCTCACAATTTTCTTGCTTTTCTTTATCCCTGGGGACCATTGCCTAGAGATGTTAAATGGACGGGTTCAAATAAAATTGAAGACATTGAAATAGAAATCGAGTTAGGTCATGATCAATTCAAGTTTACGTTGTGTTTCAATGGTTGGGCTCAAAAACGGATTGTGTCATGACCCGTCCAATTTAATCGGTTGAATCTCAATAATTTTAATATACTGATATTTAATTTTTATAACCACAGTTTGAATTTCTATTTTAAAAAATGGATAAATTTGTAATATTTTTTGACACCTGTATACATTAAGAGAATAACTAAAAAAAAATTAATTCAATAGTAATTTTAATTTCAAAGAGAAACCCACCTTCGTCTTCTTCACTTCATTTTACAAAATCTCTTGTTCTTCCTTTTGGTTCCACTATTTTTGTCTTTTTCATTTTGCTTAAAGAACAAACTGAATATGAGTATATTCTTAGTGCCAATATTATTGTCGAAAAAACATCAACTAAACAAATAACCAGTCAAAACAGAAAAAATCAAAAGAGTTTACTTATAAAGATTGTCTTTAAAGTTGTAGAAGAGCATTTCATCAAAAAAGTAAAAATTGCTAAAAACAGAGTTTGCATTTCATAAAAAAAAAAAAAAAAAAAAAATTGCTAAAAATAGAGTTTGCATTTCATAAAAAAAAAAAAAAAAAAATTGCTAAACATAGCGAAACTCTATTTTTTTCCAGCAAGACTAATACGAATCTGAACTTATTTACGAATTTGAAATTATTTGCTTTAAAATGGAGGAGGGTTTTTATAAAGGTATTCAATTGGAACAAACGGATATCTAAGTGAATTATGCAAACAATTTTAAGGTACATTACATCAATGGAAATAAATTGTCTTAAAACGGGTTAAAATTAAAGATTAAATTAGGCTCAATTGAAGATTCTGTTGATTAGTAGAGAGGAATAACAAGCTACATGTATGAGTTAGTTAGTTAGTTAAAAGGGTCCAGATCCCAAGAATCAGTTAGAAAGTTTGTTAGAGTCATAAGTGTGTATATATACATCTAAGTACAGGTGTATTATTCATTCATATGAAATCAATGTAAGGCAACTTGATGTGAGCTTAATATTCTCTTCTTCTCTTCTCAATTTTGTCTTCAATTACTTAAGATTTGAATCTCCATTAATGGAGTTATCATGGTATCAGAGCTATTGATCGTCATCTGTGAGTATTATACGACCATTGGTGATCAGAGTTCATCGCTAATCAAGTGAGACTCGAAAGGAATCATCGAAGGTTCAATTAAGGTGCAATTCAGCTGCAGTTCATCTCTCTGCCCCTGGCGATTGACAGTACAAGTGAAGGTACAAATAATGGTGCTATTCCAGTGGCTACATTTCCAGTCATAGATCACAATCATCCTCTATTTCTGCAACATACAGATACTCCAAGTAGCTCCTTATTTCTCTGCAATTAACTGGTTCTGAGAACTATGCACTGTGGAGTAGATCGTTTAGAATTGGACTTGTAGGTCGTAGCAAGTTAGGATTTGTGGATGGTAGATTTCCTAAATCTATGTTTGAATCAGTGTTACATGATCAGTGGGAGAAATGTAATGTTGTAGTTTTGTCCTGGATCATGAATGCTGTTAGACCGGGATTACTAAGTTCAGTTGTGTATGCATCTGATGCAAGGAAAGTCTGGCTAGATCTTAAGGAAAGGTTTGATAATGCGAATGGATCTAGGATCTTTCAAATTCACAGACAAATTCATACTCTCACACAAGGAACAATGACCATTGCTGACTATTTCTCCAAACTAAGAGATCTCTGGGATGAATATGATGCTATTGTGCCTTGTCCATCATGTCCTTGTGTAGAATCGAGGAAATTTAGTGAACATTGTGACTATCAGAGATTGCTTCAATTTCTTATGGGTCTAAATGAGTCTTATTCCTCATCGAGAAGTCAAATTCTCATGATGAGTCCCATTCCTACATTGAACAAAGCTTATGCTTTTCTTATGGATCAACAGTCTCAAAGAAACCTGGTGCATTCCTCTAGTTTAGGAATTGGTCTGATTGAAGGTGCAGCTATGTACAGTCACAGGAATTCTACCTATCATATAGGATCAAGTAATAACTCTGGTTCTAGTCAAGGGTATAGTGGTGGTGCAAGCTCATCTGGAAGTAACAAACCAAGGCAGACTGTGATATGTTCTCACTGTGGATGCAAAGGTCACTCCAAAGAGCAATGCTACAAAATTGTTGGATATCCAGCAGATTTTAAGTCAAAGAGAAAAGGCTCCACTCAAAGTGGTTCTGTTAACCAGGTTGAGGTTTCTTCAGGGAGCAATCAAAGGACCAGTCCTACTCAAGTGCAGCAGTCTGCAGCTTTCTTCACTCAGGAACAATATCAACAGATTCTTCAACTGCTTTCAAAAACAGATGGTGACAGATCAGTGGAGTCACCTGCAAAAGTTGCTTCTGTAGATGCAGGTAATTCTCCTTCTGCATCTTTGTCTTCCTATGGTTCTGCTGAATGGATTATAGATACAGGAGCTACTCATCATATCACCTCGTCTCTAGCTTCACTTGCTACTCACAATGCAACTCCAGGTGATTCAACTAGCAAAGTGCATCTACCTAATGGTAACACAGTTGCCGTGTCTCACATTGGTAGCACATGTATATTGGCTAATCAAACCATATCCAATGTGCTGTACTTACCTGACTTTCAAGTTAACTTAGTATCAGTCTCCAAGCTCACTAAGGAACTCAAATGCATGGTGGCATTCTTTCCTGACTTTTGTGTTTTTCAGGATCTCTACACTGGTCAGGTGAAGGGGATTGGTAAGGAAGATCATGGACTCTACATAACAAGGGGACCTAATCAAGCTCCAAGGAAGCTGGTCAATATTAGTTTGAGTTCTAGGAGTCAAAGTCATAGCTCCTCTGTTACTAAGTCCAGTGTTTTACCTTCGTTACATTCTCATTTTCTCTGTGAGTCAGCTGATATATGGCACAAAAGGTTAGGACATGCACCCATTGATATAATAAAGAGACACAAATCTCTTAGTTCATTAAATAGCCAGGACAAGTCACATTGTACAGTGTGCCCTCTAGCTAAGCACACTAAACTCCCTTTTTCCCTAAGTACTACTATGTCTAAATGTGTATTTGAATTGCTGCATTGTGATATATGGGGACCATACAAAGTGCCCACTTATAATGGGAAAAGGTTCTTTGTTACAGTTGTGGATGATTACAGCCGCTATACTTGGGTGTTTTTACTTGCTTCCAAAGCTGATAGTATAGTGGTCCTAAGGAAATTTCTTACACAGGTTAATAATGTATTCTCCACCACTGTTAAAACCTTGAGAACAGATAATGGGTGCGAATTTTTCAGTCATGAGTTTCAAAGCGTGCTAGGAGAACTTGGCATTGTCCATCAAACAACTTGTGTGTATACACCACAGCAAAATGGTGTTGCTGAAAGAAAACACAGAACCATCTTAAATGTGGCAAGATCTGTCCGGTTTCAGGCCTCTATTCCACTGCAGTACTGGGGTGAATGTGTTTCCACTTCAGTATACATATTGAACAGGCTGCCTTCAAGAGTTCTTGGTTTCCAATCACCTTTTGAAAGGTTGTACAGGCATCCTCCATCGTTGTCTCATCTGAGGGTATTTGGCTGTCTATGTTATGCAGCTTGTCCTAAAGTGTTGGACAAATTTTCACCGAGGGCTATTCCAACAATACTTATGGGGTATTCCTCCACAAAAAAAAGGGTACATTTTGTATGATCTTCATGGTCATGATTTCTTTGTTAGCCGAAATGTTGTTTTCCACGAACATGTATTTCCCTTTAAGCATGCTCGGGAAGCATCCAATCTTATGTTTCCAGTGCTGGATTTAGTGCCACAAGATGACAGTCCCTTGGTCATATCCAGTGAAAATAGTTCACCTCAACAACAGTTTCCAGTTATGCCTGAATCATTTCCTGATGGCCCAAGTGGTTCTTCTATTCATGTGCCGCTAGTTCACCCTCCACCTTCTGTTTTCCCAGCTGAATCAACTAGACGATCCACTAGGGTCAGCAGACCTCCAATTTGGTTGCAAGAGTTTGTCACTCAGCCACGAGGCAACACTTGTCTCTATCCCTTAACTGATCATCTCACATATTCTCAGTTGTCCAAATCTTATCAACAGGTGTTACGAGCATACTCAGTTGTTCGTGAGCCTGTGTCTTACAAAGAAGCTGCTTCTGATCCAGCTTGGGTAAAAGCAATGCAGTTAGAGATTGATGCTTTACAAAATAACAAGACATAGAGTATTGTTGATCTTCCACCTGGAAAGAAGCCTATTGGTTGTAGGTGGATTTATAAAGTTAAATACTTGTCATCCGGAGAGGTGGAGAGGTTCAAGGCTCGCCTTGTCGCCAAGGGGTTTAGTCAAAGAGAGGTCCTTGACTATGGAGAAACATTTAGTCCAGTTGCAAAGATGGTTACAGTCAGATCCATTGTAGCACTAGCTGCATCGAAAGGCTGGTACATCTTCCAAATGGATGTTCACAATGTCTTTCTCAATGGAGATCTTCTTGAGGAGGTATACATGGACATTTCTTGTGGTTTTTCCAGACAGGGGGAGAGTCATAAGGTCTGTAAATTACACAAGTCTTTGTATGGGCTCAAACAAGCACCAAGGCAGTGGAATGTGAAACTAACAGAGGCTTT
Organism: Solanum pinnatisectum; assembly: GCA_035578085.1. Lineage (NCBI taxonomy): Eukaryota > Viridiplantae > Streptophyta > Magnoliopsida > Solanales > Solanaceae > Solanum > Solanum pinnatisectum. Next base: position 22,090,552 of record CM069079.1, read on the forward strand.
GGTAACTATGGGGTTCAAGCAGAGTCATTATGATTATTCCTTGTTTACAAAATTGGCTGGCAGTGATACTGTGGTAATACTAGTCTATGTAGATGACTTATTGATCACTGGAAACAATCATCAGCTGTTGTGTGACATTAGACTAGAAATTCAAAAGAAGTTCAAGATGAAAGATTTGGGAGAATTGAAGTTCTTTCTTGGCATTGAATTCTCTAGGTCCAACAAGGGGATAAAAATGTCACAAAGGAAGTATGCTTTAGAGTTGATATCTGAATCCGGCCTAGGGGGAGCAAAACTAGTCTGCACACCATTGGAGATTAATCAAAAGCTCACATCAGTCAAATATGATAAGCACATTAACAATGGATCTGCTAGGAATGATGACATTCTAACTGATATTACACAGTATCAAAGATTAGTAAGAAGACTTTTATATCTGACCATGACGAGACCTGATATTGCATTCTCAGTATAGGTCTTAAGTCAGTTTATGCATTGCCCTAAACAATCACATATGGATGCAGCTCTAAGAGTCGTTAGATACATCAAGAAAGCACCTGGATTAGGGTTGTTTATGCCTGCAGAAGACACCACTACACTAACGGCCTACTGTGATTCTGACTGGGGAGCATGCTTGGAAACCAGGAAGTCAGTCACAGGATATTTGGTTAAGTTTGGAGGAGGACTCATCTCTTGGAAGTCTAAGAAACAGGACACAGTTTCAAGGAGTTCTGCTGAAGCAGAGTTTAGAAGCATGGTTGCATGCACTGCTGAAGTAACCTGGTTGATTGGTTTGTACAAAGAACTGGGAATTAAAGTATCCTTGCCAGTGAAAATGATATGTGATAGCAAAGCAGCAATACAGATTGTTGCTAATCCTATCTTTCATGAAAGAACAAAACATTTCGACATTGATTGTCACTTTGTTAGAGAAAGACTTTGTCAAGGGGTGATAAGGACTGAACATGTGAACACTAAAGATCAACCAGCCGACCTACTTACTAAGGGACTAGGGATGATGCAGCACAATGAGTTGATGGATCAATTTGGACTGAAGAATGTATTTCAACCATGAGCTTGAGGGGGAGTGTTGATTAGTAGAGAGGAATAATAAGCTACATGTATGAGTTAGTTAGTTAGATAGTTAAAAGGGTCCAGATCCCAAGAATCAGTTAGAAAGTTTGTTAAAGTCATAAGTGTGTATATATACATCTAAGTACAGGTGTATTATTCATTCATATGAAATCAATGTAAGGCAACTTGATGTGAGCTTAATATTCTCTTCTTCTCTTCTTCTCAATTTTGTCTTCAATTACTTAAGATTTAAATCTCCATTAATGGAGTTATCAGATTCTTTCAAAGTGGATTAAAGCTTTGAACGAATAGAGATTGACACCCCTACCTACTACCTTTCTTCATCTTTTCATTTTTCCCTTCACAATGACAAGACTAAATATTTCAGTACATGAACAAAAGAAGAAAACCGAAAAGCTTATTCATGATTCATCCACCATGACAATATAATTTTCATAGAATTCTAACCCGTAAACCCGCCTTATGATGCCAAGGTAAAGGGCACATTGAAATGTTGTATACTCCAAACACCCTTCTAATTGAGTTGTAGTAAGCATATATAGATTTAGCAATTATTCAATCAGACCACTGTACATGAGGATGGCTGACTTGTGCCCCCATCTTCAGAAAATGAATGGCAGATTTTATCAAAATTGAGAGGGAGAGAACTAAGAACTTAGCTGTTGATCAAACGAACCGAATTATACATGACTTTTGTGTTCCTTTTTACAGATTAATAATACAGGCATTCCAACAGCTATTTCTCATTTTTCAACTCAAGGATAGAATCAGATGTTGTCATCTAGGTCCTGAAAGCTCCATTGCTTCGACTACCAGTGATGATTCTTCTATATAATCAGAATATCTCTTTGGTGTATTTTCAGATGTTCTGTACCTTGGAGTCTCAACTTTTTGTGAAGCCTCCCATTTTTCAGCTAATCCATCTCCTTCCAACATCCTTAATACCTCCGACATCTTTGGCCGATAAGTTGGAATGAATTGGGTACACAGAAGAGCAACTTGAACCATCTCTTCAAGTTCAATCCGATCAAAGTTGTTCTTCAAATCTTTGTCCACCATAAGGTTCAGCTTTTTCTCTACATGAAGTTTCTTCACCCAATCAAGCATAACACCTTTCTGGTTCGCCCCTCGTCCAAAGTCCACAGCCTTCTGACCTGTAATTAGCTCAAGAAGCAAGATTCCAAACCCAAACACATCAGTCTTTTCAGACGATTGACCCGTTGACAAATATTCTGGAGCAATGTGACCAACTGTGCCCCTGACAGCAGTCGTTACATGAGAATCCCGGTGATCCAAGAGCTTTGCTAACCCAAAATCTCCAACAACTGCTTCAAATTCCTCATCCAACAGAATGTTCGCTGCTTTGACATCACGATGGATAATTTTGGGGTCACATTGTTCATGCAAATATACTAGCCCTCTTGCTGTACCTACTGCTATTCCTTTCCGCCTAGACCAGTCCAAAACTGGCCTGCCATGGATGTGATCTGCAAATTTTAGGAACCACAAAAGACATGGTTAATGGAAGGCAATGTTCACCAGAAGAAACTGCATCACTGTGGTCGCTGATGATGGCCTACCATATACTTCAAGAAGAAGAAATATGATAAGGGACACAAAATAGGATAGGTCAAACATTAAAAGCCTGTACTAAAAATAAAGGATAGTATCAGTTATAGTGGTGGCAAATGGGTGCATTGGACCAGATTTGGGTGGATTGAATATGGATTGAGTTAAAATAGATAGCAAGTTGCTCGAGCAGTGGGTTGAAGCTTGGAACCCTTATGGGTATGGAACCTTTTCAAATACTGGATCATGTGCTAGTAGTTACTGGCTGTCTTCAAAGCAGGCCCAAACACGTCTCTTACTGAAATAGGAGAATTCGTGAACTAACCTGCTGAAAGGCCTAAGATCTATTATTGAAGTAAAGATAATTCGTTCTATTGAAGCGTAACGTAAAAAGCTCGGGATGCATATGCTCTTTTCTGGGTTAAAGGAAGATAGATTGGAATCCATCCACATAAATATGGGTAAAATATGGACTACGTGAATGGTTCAAACCCACTTTAATCTCCTTAAGCCATAAATTATGACAAGTCTCATAATGCTTTTTAGAAGCAAATTGTTGTATAAGATGAATAAACTTCTTTCTCTTTTCAAAAGCTTTATCATGTGCAATGGTGAAGTTTTAATTTTAATTCACTTTCTTCCTTCAATATTCCAAATTGCATAAAACTGAGAGAATGAGAAGAGGATAACCTCTCTAAAATTAACAAGTTTTAACTTGGATAGAGAAAAGGCAAAGAGGGGAGTCCTTAAACAAGCAATATTATCTAGTCCTAGCTTAAGGGAAAAGAATCCAACTTTTGTTTGTTGGTATTCAAGCCCTAGTGACACTCTCATATCAGAGAAAAGAAACTGATTTACACTTTACAGCGTATGGAATTAAAGATCAGCTAAGCTCATCTACCTTTAAGAAGTCCCACACAGGTTGAGGGAATGGGTTGTGGTCTTCGAGCAATACCTACTTCATGAGCTAACTTTTAAGTTTATATTAGATCCAATGTCCATTTCTTCACAAGATTCGTTCTTGTAAGATAATATGTTAGTCTGTTAAGCCTCACTTTCTATAAAAAAAAATTGTGCAGCTTTAAGAGAGTATTTTCTAGTTAACTTCCCATAATGAGTTAAGAGAGGTGTGACCAGGCACCTAAAAATGTAAAAGAAAGGTAACCACAGTTGCAATTAGTTAATAAACACCTTCCTAAAAGGTCGAACTTTACAGAACATATATGTTGGAGGAATGATCTGAAAGCTAGGAGGCATAGCAATTATTACTAACAAAACATGCAGGGCCAAGAAGCTGACCTTTTAATCGTGCTGCTACACTTCCATTTGGCATATAGGGGTAAACAAGAAGCCGTTCACTTTCAGTTGAACAAAAACCCCAAAGACGGAGTAGATTTCGATGGACAGCCAAACTAATCAACTCGACTTCTGTCTGAAATTGGATTTCACCACCAACAGCATTGTAGTCCTTTAATCTTTTGACAGCCACGACAGTTCCATTATTTAAGCGGCCCTTGTACACAACTCCAAATCCTCCGCTACCCAAAATATTTTTTGAGCTGAAATGATCAGTTGCAGTTCGCAGTTCCTTCAAGACATATCTTTTCAAGTGACCCAAGCATACCTCTGGATCATATTGTTCTGCATTTGAGAAATCATTGCTCAGATACAGCTGTAGAAATAGCAGGTGACAGACAGACGGACGAAAAATACTAATGCTCAAGGAAAGGGATGAGAAAGAATTAGTGACAGGTCCCCAAAATTTGCCCACTATATGCACCCACCCTATAAGTTTGTCAGGGAAAACTTCCTCTCAATGGGAGTGGGAGCAAATAACAATTGATTCACCTGACAAGGTTGGTCAGGATATGAATTAAGCTGGTCTAAAGCAGGGAAGTTATCTAGTCCAAGATGTGGATTATAGCATTTTATTCAACATATTCTCGACGTAAATGTAGAACTGCTATTAGATATCTACTACTTGCAAATTTGGGTCCTTCATAATACTAAACTACTAGATTAAAAATGTAAACCTTTTCTATGTCAGATTAACTGAAAGATGTATATTAAGAAGCTAAGATAACCAATTAAACCACAAGCCACCAAACTCTGAAACACACCCTTACTTGAAAAAAATAATCAAATAATGACAAATCTACGGAGTTTAATACATTCGAGAAGATATGTACATAACCAAATGAATCAGAAATAGAAAAACTAAAAATCAAAGAAATTGAATCATCTTAAATGGATAAAAAGCAAAAGAAAATCAGCTAACCATTGACATCAAAGAAGATCTGCTGATTATGTCGGTAGCGCCACCAAAGAACCAGTGCTATGACTACTAAAACCAAGAAAGCAGCACCAAAACTTGCTCCAAAAGCAACAGCCACATGATGGTTTTTACTTCCTGCTCTTTGATCTATGAAATTGAAGAAAACAGACAATACAATTTCAACAATAGAGATAGCAGAACCTCCTGTGTCTTTTACTGCTTTCCACTATTAAATGAAAGGAATGGAAGGTGAATGAAAGTAAGCGATGTTATGCAGACCTCCTAAACTATCTGGCGGGAAGGACAGTGGTTCTGGATAGACTGCTGAACAATTGTTCCCCGAACTTTGGCCACAAATCAAAGGATTTCCAATAACTCTGAAAATCATGATGAGAAACTTAAATTCAACATTATAAGGTTCAATAATCTATCAAATATCTTCCTATGAAAAATAAATAGTTTCCATTATCCTAGAAGCACTACATAATTATTGTTAATGAGAAGTATATATATACAGAGGCATGAACAAGTCAATTTCAATAATATTGAGAATTACTACTTCAACTGCAGCAATTATGTATTGAAAGAAGAAAAGGTGACTCACTTGAAAGCTCTTGCAGATATTTTGGGCAATGGACCACTTAGATTATTAAAAGAAACATCCCTACAATCAAGATCAGCTAAATCAGTAAAATGTACAAGGAAGAAACACAACATTAGAGTAATTTAGACTGGACTTTCAATGATAAGCATAACAAATTTCGATGGAGACGTACACGAGAGCGAGGCCTCCAATGTTTGAGAGAGATTGAGGAATGGTTCCTGTGAGGCTGTTGTTGTTTAATCGTCTGTCTTGCTCAACAGCGAAGATACACAATTAGATTCTAGTTTAGTTTGATAAGAAACAGTGAAAATAAGAAAAAAAATTCCTGAACTCACAAATAATTCAAATTATTGAGGTCTCCGAAAGAAGCAGGTATTTCTCCATCAAACTTGTTGTTGGAGAGATCAAGTGTCTGAAGCATTTCTAAATTACCAACCACATCAGGAATAGGACCATAAATAGCATTGTTTTGCAGCAATCTACACGAAATTGGGAATAGTATTATTATAAATAGCATTGTTTTGCAGCAATCTACACGAAATTGGGAATAGTATTATTTAGCTAACATATAATCAAATGAAGTACTAAGAGAAACATACAGTGAAGAACTTACATAGATTCCAATTTAGTGAGGTTTCCAATTCCAGGTGACAAGGTTCCAGATAAACTTTGACTAGGTAGTCCACTGATGAAGGGAAAAAAAAATAGTTTAAATATCCAGTTTACTTTAGGTGTTATGATTATCTGGAGTGAAAATTACTGAAGGTCAACTACTTACAGAGAAGAAACATATCCATCATTCGAACATGTAACCATTCTCCAACTGCAAGGATCAACAGAAGTGACATCCCAATTCTCAAGAACATTGTAAGGATCATGTAAGGACTTCTTAATTTCAATCAAAGCAACAACTGCATATAATTATCAGATAAAAAAAAAAACAGATGAAGATGATTTTCACCCCCAAGAGAGAAAGGAAAATGTAGGAAAGAAGTTTACCTTCATAGTTGATACCAGTAGGGGAAAGAGAAGCATAACAACTATCCATCAATGTTAAAACCACATACAAGAACATACACCACTTTCTCTCCATTATCTACTTTTCTACAATTTACCTTGTCAGAAAATGGATTACTTGCCTAACAAAACCTCCCCATAAAAACATTAAGACAACAAGAATACATTCTTTATATCAAAACCACTTCTTCATCCATAAAGGGTCACTCTCAGAATCAGAACAGAACCAATTTGCTAAAAAAAAAAAACAAAGAGAAAGATAGATGCTGCTTTCACTCAACAATAGCAACCACAAATCCTGTTCTTTTCAACCTCCAATATTTCTTCAAAACACCAAAGATGCTATCTTTACATAATTATGAGAAATGGGCATCCATCTATTATTAGAATGAATGAATAAAAAGGGAATCTTCTTGATAAAGAAAACAGATTAAGGTGGTAACCTTAAGATCTGATAATATTGGAATATGAACTAATCCCAACAAATTCTATGTTTGAGCTATTTTTCTCCTTCAATGAAACTCTCCACCATATCCTTTCAAGATCAACATCCTCTCCCTCTATTATTAAGTATACTTATATATACCACAAAGATACAAACACAACAGAAAAAGCCAAAACATAGGCCAAAAACTCACACATACAGAGATGTGGTCAGTTTTTTTAAAAGAAAAAAAAAAAAAGAGAATCCCTTTATTTATTAGGTATGTGAAAAGAAACAAATAAGCAATTGGGTTTTACAAAATTAACTTTTTATTGAGTGATTGGACTGAAGGGATTGCATTGGATTGATGAGAATTGAGAAAGAAGAAAGAGCATGTCTAAAAGGAAAAAAATTGTGTACTAGTAAATAAGCTTTTTGGCAGGTCACGTGCTTGCCTTGTCTTAGTCTTTGTTGGCTTTTGGACTTTTTCTCCTTCTTTTTCAACATTTTTTAAATCATTTTGTTCTGTTAAAGTTTTTTTTCAGACATACCCCACATTGCTAGCTTGCACCACATTTGTTTTCTATATTCAAAATTCTTCCCCTTACCCATATTATACTATTTTTATTTAAAATTTGGTAAGGATTGAAGAATTTTATTAAGCCTATGTATGATCATTTGATAATATTTGTATTTTTGATACATACATTACATTATCAAAAGTATTTTATTTTAAATCAAAACATTCCATCGAAATAAATTTCAGGAAGTTATAAAGAACATTATCCCTTAAAGAAGAGATCAAAAAGTCTCGAACAACAATACTCCCAAGTGAAACATCATGTTCATATGAGAACATAATTAACTAAATTCAAATAGCGGACATTCAGCTCCTTTCTTATGAACCTCCATCATTCTTTTTTTTATAGTATGTCGTATCATGTATATGTTAAAAATGACCCTAAAATTGTTAATATCATAAGGGTTTTTCCTCATTGTCTCAGAATAGTCATTACTATTGCTTAGGTTTCATATCACCGGTCCCAACTTATTTGGGATTGAACCATTGTTATTGTTATTGTTATAGTATGCAGTTACAAAGAATTAATGCAATGATGAACCAAGCAATAGGTAGCATCTGAATTGAACAGTTCACAATTGGATATTCTAAGCCAAAATTTTGATACATAACTTATTAAAATCTCACTTCATAATTTTGTGAGCACTTGAACTCATAAATATCCACAAATAACAATAAAGACGATCTTACTTTCCTAAAAATCAAGAAGAAAAAGGCATGTTGCTTAACATATTTTTCAAAAAGATAGTCTGGCGGGCTGTATCCAAGATTACAGTTCACAACTTTAATTGAAAGAAGCCAAAAGAAAGAGTTATCACTATAGCAAAAATGATCTTTAACAAAATTAATAGCTTAATTACTGCTATGTTTTTTCAGAGGCAATTAGTTTTCTCTATAAATGTCTTTAAAGCCTATATGAACATTAAATCTAATGACAATTAATTAATATCGATAAAGGCACTAGCACTCTTCGTGAATATGCATATTTATTGCTGATAAAAATTATTTTTGTTATAGTGTATTTTGGGCATCTGTTAGTTTCAAGAAAACTTGATCTCTTATTATGCTCAAAAAGAAGAGAGGAAGAAATATGACAAATTAGTCAACTTGCAATAAAAGAAGTGGACTAATTGTCTTTATACTAATATTCTAATGCGAGTGCAATGACATACAAAATGTTTGTACCTTAGATAAAACAATCAAAATAATATACTAATTGTCGCAAGCAAGAAGCAATATGTTTGGTTCTTTTAACAAACTTCGCCATTGATTCCGTATTAATTATCACATATGTTATTGTTGTGTGTTATCAAGTATAGCACAATCCACAAGCAATATTTTCAAAAAGTATATGAAGAAGTCTGTAGAAAGAGACAAAGAGAAGATTAATTTTCAATCACCCTTGCTCGAATATTTTTAACAGAGTTCAAATAATGTCTCCAAAATAGAAAAAAGAAATTGCAATAGTTACATGAATCACTATGACTTATAGTAAAACATTAAGCTGCATGTAATAGGAGGAAGAAAATTTTGAGGAATGAAACACACTTCATGAGAAGTTTAATTAATGTATTTGAATTCGACTCTCCTATAGCAAAAAAAAAAATCTACAAATAATAGTGGTAGAAATGGATGTTTTGTTTATTAAAGACAAATTGTTATGAATTCAACAAAATATTCATGTTATATATTTAATTTTTAATTTTATATTAATAATATAACTAAAAGAGTGAAATATCAAAAACACATTTAAACTAAATTGTTAGGAGTGTAAATTTCATACATAAATTATCACTCATTAGTTGAGAAACACATCTCTTTCTTTTACTATATTCTTTTGATAATGTGTGTAATATACTCTCTGTTATTCAAAAATAAATCTTGCCACATGGTTCCATTGAAAAATAATAATTAAATTATTAGTGTTAGTTAAAAATTAAAGATTAAAGTATCATTATCTAAAAAAAAAAATTAAAAAATCTACTTTATTAGAATTTTCTAAATCATCATTTAAATAAAAAATCTATTATGAGATCACTATAATCTTATATACGTGATTTATATGATCAGTATAAGAAGTATATGATATAATTCTATTTAATTGATAAAAAGGAGATTAAGTAGAAAACAGATTACTTCTTTTTATGTTAGTTAAAAAAAAACACTAAAAGGCTCTTTAAAAAAAAATCATGAAATAATATGTCTAAAAAGATGAGAAATAATATATTTATTAGAAAAAATATACTTTTGACCCAAAAAATAAAATGGAGACATTTTTTAATTAAAGTATTAATAAGAATGAATTTTTAGACTTATATATTAATGTCAAAACTATTTTTAGATCAAATTATTAATGAACGATATTTTTATCCAATTTTATATAATTTAAAGACATTTTAAATGTTTTTTCGAAAAATTTAGTAGGATGGTCTCTTTGTTTTGTTTTTTGGTGGTGCAAAAACAGCAATTCTTATTAATTAAAATCAATTATTTGTAATTTTTAATTATATTAAATTCAAAACCTATAATTTAAAGGTCATTTAAATATATATATATATATATATATATCAAAGTCGGATCCTTTAGCATTCATTTACAAGTCTCCCTTAACACAGGGTAATCCAACGGATCTCTTTGACAACCTTTCATAAACATACCTTAATTGCTTAAATTAGACCTTAGTTCTCACTGTTCAAACCATCTTTTTATAGACACAATGTCATTTCACTATAATAATCTAGTATGATATGGTTCAACACAAATAATTTAGCCTATCATTTAGGCTATATCAAAGAAGAAATAACTAAAAGAGGATAGTACATGTAAATAAACTTCAAAATCCGCCTTAGTTCCAGCCAAATTGAAAACTTTTATTCAAAACTCCGAAATTATTACAAGATAGAAAACCATTTCTGAGAGAGAGAGAGAGGTGGTTCCCAAAACCTGCCTCCCAACTAAAACATACTTCCCTTTATATAGAGGGAAAATAAAACATAAAGAATAAAAAGTTGGCCCACACTTTTTACATTGGCCAATAACAAAACAGTAAGACTGACAAGTACATGTGGTCTTCACACCTACTACATGTGGCCGACATAATTTTTGGTGGCCACTACCTTTCTTTATTAAAGATAAAATCTTTATCAAAGTCTTTTGTTCTATTTTGATTTTGTCCTCACATCTTTTATTTTCCTTTGCATGTGGTCTTGTCGGAGGATTCCTCTAATTGCTCTTGGAATTTCATGAAAAGAGCATCAATATCAATTTCTTCTATACTGTGATCACTTTGAGCTTCACCTGCCAAACATGCTTCATCATCTTGATTTGTATGACTTGCAGATGTCATCGAAATATCATCTCCAATTTCTATATCAAGATTTTTCATTAAATCTTTCTTTGTTTCTTCCATATACAAAACTATAATTTCTGATTTGGATATTACACCCTTCTTCATTTGAAGTTTCCGTGCAATGTGTTTGAACAGACTAAGAATATTATCCTGTGGCTTGTATATTTCCTGATCATGATATTTATTAATTTTTTGATTTATTAAGTCCAAAATTTCTTCACCATGAATCTTGCCTTCAAGGTCTTTAGTTATCAACTTACTCCAAAACTTTTTATAAAAAGTTCTTTATAAACAAGGAAATCTTTTAGAAGTAGTATTAACTTCTACATTCCATTTCATAATCCATGGAATTGAAAATTCCATAAAGAAATACATTACCGACATTCCTTCGAAGAAGATATAATCTTGTTCCATGCTTATAAGCTTTGAGGAAATGTCTAACCATTCCAGATATAATTGCTTATATTGTTCGGGTAAGATCTTTATGGAAGACCGTATAACATCCACCATTTGCAAAACCAATTTGGAATTGTCTGGGTAAAAATATTTGGGCAAATTTTTATAAACCATGAATGCTTTCTATTAGCATTCTCATATAACAAAGCTTTATTAAAGCCTTCAACATAGTCCCAATAATTATATTTAACTGCAATTTTCTACTCAGGATGGATATAATCCTTTTCCTTTAGAGGACTCATTCCCCACTCTTCTAGACTAAGAATTCTCTTTATTATAAATTTAGAGAAGTTATAAACTTTCTTAGTATTTGCAGGGTAGAAATGCTGAAATTATCCTAACCCTGTTGCTGAGAGTATCATCTCATAGCGCATCCTGTGTTTGTATGCAGTTGTAGTATAACAAACTGTATCTAAATACCTAGTCATTAATTGCCAAGGATCATGCTTCCATTTTAAGTCATTATTTTCTAAAAGAAGTATAACTTCTTTTTTCTCATTCATATCAAAAACCTATGTATTTTCTTCATCTAGTAATATCGTGGAATAGGTTGGAGTATTATCCTGACCTTGTTTGGATTTCATAAAATCCATAAATTCTTTGTACATGGGATGATTGTATTCATCCCTTCTCCACTAGTAGAAGCATTATTTGCTACTACCAATTGTTTGTTGCCTAGCTGTGCAAGGATATGACCTCCTCTGCCACTTGTTCCTCGTCCTCGTCCCCTTCTTTGAGGGGGCCATGATGGCCTCATTCTTGAAATCAATAAAACTGTTATTAGTCTAGATATTCTCTAGTAAGAAAATCAGGAATACTATTATCTTCTCCTTTCTTATAATGAATCTCAAAATCAAAAGGTGCTAATAGAGCTTGTCATCTAGCAAACATTTGTTTCGAAACATCATGTTTACAATCTTTATTGAACATAAACTTAGCAGCTTGGCAAGCAATTTTTATCACAAACTTTTGATTATAAAGATACCCTTGAAATTTCAAAACACTTTTCACAATAGCTAAGATTTCTTTAGCTACCGTGGCATAAGTTTTTGGGTTGGATTCCATTTGTCAAAATAAAATTAAACAATATAATGATGTTTATTATCAGGACAATATTGTGTAAGAATGCCACCAAATCCTAGATCGGAAGCATATGTTTCAACTGTCTTCTCCCAATTTGGATTTGCCAATGTAAGCCATGGAAGGTTTTTAACCTTTGTCTTAATCCTTTTAATTGCTTCAGTATGATTAACTGACCAAACTTTTGGATTGTTCTTAAGCCTGTCATATAAAATAGTTGTATCAGGAGCTAAATTCTTTATAAAAGGTGCTACATAGTTAAGGCTTCCAAGGAATCTCTGTAGCTGAGTCTTGTTAGTAATTTCATCAGGAAATTTAGAAGCAAATTCAATACTTCTATTAATAGGACTAATATTTCCTTTTTCAATATTATGACCCAAAAATCTAACTTTAGTTTGAAATAAAGTCATTTTTGGTGCAGATATAACTAAGTCATTTTGAATAATAATTTTCTTAAATAACTCAAGATGTTTAAAATGAGTTTCAATATTTTTTGAAAATACTAAAATATCATCTATGTAAACTATTATAAAATTACTATAAGGAATGAAAATATCATTCATAATTTTTTGAAATTCTGAATGAGCGTTTTTTAGACCAAAAGGCATGACGTCTCATTCAAATTGACCCATAGGGACATTGAAAGCGGTTTTAAACCTGTCTGATTCATTTATTTGAATCTGTCAATAACCTGATTTTAAATCAAATTTAGAAAATATAATAGCATCATAAACTCTATCTAATAAATCCTTTTTATTAGGAATAGGGTACCTAATCCATCGTAAAGCCTTATTAAGTGGCTTATAATTAATAACCAACCTGAGGGCACCTCTTTCTTGTTCAGCATGTTTATTAACATAAAAAGCTGTACAAGACCATGGAGACTTTGAATGTCTTATAAGACCTTTCTGAAGTAGAGACTCAATCTCTTTTTTGCATAATTCCAAATATTCAGAATTCATCTGGCAAGGCCTTGCTTTAGTAGGAATATTATCCTCAATAAAACCATCTTCATATGGAAGACTAACAACATGCTTTTTCCTATTCCAGAAAGCATTTGGATGATCTCCACATATATCAATAGAATACTGATTTTGTAAAATAGCAATTTTATCCTGTAATTTAGGATTTTGTAAAATACTATCAATTTCTATACTATTAATCTCACCTTTAAGAAAGCTCATTTGATTATTTTTCAAAATCATTTTTGAAGTTAATTCATCTATCATTCTTGTAAAAGGTTTAGTAATAAATTCTAATATAAAAGGTTTATTATTTCAAGTACCAATAATTTTTTCATTATCCCAATGAGTAAGGGGGAAAATATCATTAATAAAGGGTACTCCCAAAATAATTTGGTTAGTAATATCTTTAACTAAAACAAAGCTTTGAGGAACGCAGTTTTTCCCTTTACAAATAAAAGCTTTTGGTAGTTTAAATTCAATATTCATTTTACTACCATTTGTGGATCTCAAACTATGAGTAGTTTTATGAAAATATCTTGAAGGGATAAGTCCTTCTTGAATGCAATTTAAATCTGTTGCACTATCAATAAGAGCAACAAATTCTTTTTTATAATTATAGTCAATAAGAAGAGTAATTTTCGTATAAAATTTTTGAGAAGCAAAAACTTTTAAGTTTTGTAAAAAATCTCCATTGGTATTCCCAAAATTTATATTTTTAAGAAAACCCAAGTTATTACTTTCTCCTTCGTATGACGAAGATGATGCTGAGTTATCACCTAGATTTTGACGAGTTTCAAAACTGTCAAAACGGACTTCTATAATGACATTCTTTTTCTTAAGATGCCTAATGTCCTCTTTGAGATTATTAATCTCTTCTTTTAAATCTCTAATAGTCGTAGGAGAACTTATAAGCTTCCTTCTTTCCAACAGAGATTCTTAACTTCTGCCATGGTATATGAACCATCTTTAGTAGGTATCTCCTCAGGAATATTATTCTTAGAGGTAGATGTCGTATTACTGATTTTATTAATGATTTGAGCTCTTATATCAGGGTCCTTCACCGTCTATAGAAGCTCTATAATTTTGTCATTATCAATGACATTGATACTCAGTTCTTTAAACTGGGAATAGATCTTATAAAGATCTTCTTCTTCTCCGTCCTTGTCACATTGTAAACCTTGTTGACAAGGTAAACAGTCATCTTCTGAAGACTTATAATCTTCTTGGTGAAGAGCTTTAAGATCTTCACTTGTCGAAGATTCTTCATGGCTGCTATTATCCAAATCTGATATTTCTAAATCAGAATTAAGAATGATCTTATACAAAGAATCTTTTAGATTATCATCTATGTCAAGACTTTTAATCTTTTCCTTGACTCTACAATCCTTAGCATAGTGTCCATATCTCCCACATTTATGACAAGTATCTGACTTATCATATCGACGTTTAGATTTATAAACTCTTTTGTCACTTCTTCCTTCCTTATGTCTTCTTTCTTTTATTTCTATTCTCTTCCTTTTTCACTCCTTATAATTTTTTTGGAAGATCTATTCTTGGTAGAATGTTTTTCTTTCTGCTTCTATTTCCTATCTTTAGAAGCAGGTTTGGGAATGTCTAGAGCAAATTGCTCACAAAATTCTCCCAACTGTTGCATTTCATTGAGATGATGCCTTTTGATCTGCTGATTCAACTTAATTTCATTGCATAAAGCCAAATCTTAATTCATGTACGCATGCATTTATCAATTTTCCATATGTATAATCCTCATAATTTATGTTATGACCATCTCCTATGAGGACCTTCTTAACTCTTTCAGCAAAGAGAGCTGGCAAACCATCAATAAATTTGGATTTTCAATGAGTGCTATTACACTCTGGCAACTCCATAACCATGCAAAGAAAAACATCTTTGTAAAACCGGAAAGATGTAAGAGTCTTACATCTTAGATTCTGGAGTAAAGTTCTAATGGTTTCGCTATTATCTGACCATCATCCTAAGAAATGTTCTATAATATTTAGAACCAGTGTATAAACTGCATTTTGAGTGACTCGTTGATCCTCTTGTTTGACTGCTAAGAGGATTTTATCCCTTTGATCTTGATTGAGATAATTATCCCACCAACCTTTCAATTGACCTGTGAAACTTGCTGTTATCATATCAACAATAGTCTTATCACTATTTTTGTTCGTCTTACAGATAGTAATCGTATATCAAAGATTCTATGGACAGTCGTATAAATTTGTCTATCTGTATAACCATCTATGTTCCATTCATAGATTTCTTTCCCATTGTAACTATTAGTTATAATATGTTCATGTTCTTCCATGAGCACATCTTGGGGAGTATGCCTGGGATAGTAGTACATCCTTTGAACAAGTTTTCTCGCATATTTTTCTGATATCTTATTAATCTCATTAGAAAAATTTTTATTATTGCCACCGCTACTTTCCCCTCTCGGAAGATTATTAATCTTCAAGGGTTTAAGGTTATTACCTTTGAAAGTTTTTTCTAATAAATTTTCCAAATCGGAAAAATCCTTTAGCTTGAAATCTTCAATTTTTAGGGGAGATTGAATACTTGGTTGAGCAACATTACCTTTCCTTTTCTTATCAAGATTCAATTGAGAAAGAAGTCTATCAACTTTATCATGAAGAGAAACAATATGATCTCCTAACATGCTCATATAAATATTTGTATAATTATGTTGTTTTATCATGATATTAATATGCTGAGTAGTGACTAAAGCAGTATTATCTTCAAATAGTTTTGAAAAAGCATTAAAATGCACAATTTTATCATCTTTATTAATTTGAAAAGATTGTAATGAAGGAAATACTGATTTAGTAATTTCACCATTACTTAGGGTAAAATCTTTTTCCAGCATAAAATATAATTATAAACATGTTTTCCCATTAACCAAGGGACAAAGGCTATTAAAACATTTTGTTGTGAATCAATAAGATCTTTATAAAACTCTTCTTGAAAATTATTTTGTTCTTCTTTATTAAAGTTTTTGAAAAACCATTTTCTAAAAGGTTTCCATCTAGATTTTTGAAATTCTTTAGCAATCTTAGCTCTTGCCAGTGATCCTGGACTAAAATCAACAATTTTGTCAGACATCATAAAACAATTTATGTAGATAACCCATCTGAGAAATTCATTTCAGATTTAGTTATATCTAAATCTGAGCTAGGTCTAGTAATATTATCCTTATCAATTTTTATATTATCACATCTATAACCTTCTCTAATTTGAGAAGTAGAAGCTCTGGAAGGAACATGTACAATATAATTCAGGGGAGAAATATAA
The DNA here is from genome assembly GCA_035578085.1 of Solanum pinnatisectum. Classification (NCBI taxonomy): domain Eukaryota; kingdom Viridiplantae; phylum Streptophyta; class Magnoliopsida; order Solanales; family Solanaceae; genus Solanum; species Solanum pinnatisectum. Next base: position 22,107,275 of record CM069079.1, read on the forward strand.
GAGGAATTAGATCTAGCAATCCTAGAAGATATGCTACCATTCTCAATTCTATTATTAGACATATAATCCGAAAATTTTATTTTAACCTTTCCATCATTTAACTGTTCAATTTATGAAATCTCTTCATTAATATTATTTTTTGGAAGAGTTGCTCCCTCAATAACCCATTCTTGTGGGAAATCAATTTCTTCCCACTTAATAGGTCTGTGAGTAACTACTCTAGATTTTTCAAAATTAGTTTCTATCAAAATAGTTTCATTTTTGAAATCAATAACTTTGCACAAAGGATTTAAAGTATGCAACAATTTATAGTAAATTCTATAACAAATACAAACAACTTCAGTGCCAGGCATATAATCATAACCATGAAGTTTAACATTTAACATAAGATAACTTAATGAGTTCTCATCCTATAATGAATCTGCAAATTAGGATAAGCATTAAAATAAGCTGGCCCATAAGCCAAACTAGTTTGAATCGTCCCATAAGAGACTTTTTCCAATTTTGATTTCTACCATCACGCAAAGCTGCTATACAACTTTCAGATAGACCACGTAAAGTAAGTGGCTTGAATGCCACCTTTACTAAACCAATATGCATAAACTATAAATATCCCTATAAGGGGCAAGATCATTTTCAGATATAAGTCTAAAAGTCTGTTGATCACTATCAATAGTAATAGTTTCTTCAGTGATTTTGATCACTTGGTTGAGACCAAGTTTCTCAAAAGTTTTCATTTGATATATAATTCTAGGGGATATTTTAGGAATAATCCACTTATTAAGCAAATTAAGATGCTGAGATATAACATATTCTTCTTTTCTACTGTTTTTAACAGTAGATTTCTTCTTTATGATGTTCATAACGAATAAGTGTTGAACTATATCACCTATAATTACTATAATTTCATGGCTCTGATACCATTCAAAGTCGGATCATTCAGCATACTGTAAGGTTCATTTACAAGTTTAAGCAATTGTCAGCAAATTTAATGAAAGCTTCACCTATCCGGGTCCGCCCTTATGGTAATCCAACGGATCTTTCCGGGTCCACCGTTAACACAGGGTAATCCAACGGATATCTTTGACAACCTTTCATAAACATACCTTAATTGCTTAAATTAGACCTTAGTTCTCACTGTTCAAACCATCTTTTTATAGACACAATGCCATTTCACTATAATAATTTAGTATGCTATGGTTCAACGCAAATAATTTAGCCTATCATTCAAAGTCGGATCGTTCAGCATACTGTAAGGTTCATTTACAAGTTTAAGCAATTGTTAGCAAATTTAATGAAAGCTTCACCTATCCGAGTCTGCCCTTAGGGTAATCCAACGGATCTTTCCGAGTCCGCCCTTAACACAGGATAATCCAATGGATCTCTTTGACAACCTTTCATAAACATACCTTAATTCCTTAAATTAGACCTTAGTTCTCACTATTCAAACCATCTTTTTATAGACACAATGCCATTTCACTATAATAATCTAGTATGATATGGTTCAACACAAATAATTTAGTCTATCATTTAGGCTATATCAAAGAAGAAATAACTAAAAGAGGATAGTACTTGTAAATAAACTTCAAAATCCGCCTTAGTTCCAGCCAAATTGAAAACTTTTATTCAAAACTCCGAAATTATTACAAGATAGAAAACTATTTCTATAATGTGATCACTTTGAGCTTCAATATCAATTGGAAATCTATTTTGAAATTAAAAATTTGAATGATCTATTTTAAAATTTAAAAATTTTAAGAACTTTAAATTCTTTATTTAAATAAAGTGTGAACATAAAAATTAAGTAACTAACTAAATAATACCATGTGAATATTTTTTTTTCCTGAAATTTTTTTTTTCTTAATCACAATTAGAATTTAAATAGGTTATTTTAAAACTTCTCATTGCAGCCAACATATGAAAAAATTCTAAACCTTGAGATTAACAAAAAAATAATAAAATAAATAAAATTAAATTAAGTAAAAATAAAAGTAAAAACTTATAATTTATTTGCAAACTCACCAAAATCTATATATACACAATAGAATAGGTGATAGTGTCACATGTCATCATCACAAATAATAATAATAATAATAATAATAATAATAATAATAATAATAATAATAATAATAATAATAATAATAATAATAATAATAATAATAATAATAATAATAATAATTCTTATTAATGAACATCAATCATTTGTAATTTGTAACTATATTTAATTCGAACCTAAAATTTTGAAAAAAAATAGTTACTTAAAATTAATGTGATACCATTTTAAAATTTTTAAAATTTATATAAAATAAAAATTTAAAATTAAAATTTTGAATGATCTATTTTAAGATTATAAAATTTAAAAATTTTAAATTCTTATAAAACGTGAATATAAAAATTGAGGAACTAACTAAATATTACAATGCTTATTTTTTTCCTATAATTAATTTTTTTTAATCATAATTAAAATTTAAATAGGCAGTTTTAATATTTTCTATTATATTCCCGCTTATGCACAAACTCTAAAAGATGATTAATAAAATATTAATTAATTAATTAATTAAATGACGTAAAAATAAAAATAAACTAATTTATTTACAAACTCACTGAATATGGTTAGTGCAAAACAGTAATCACGTTTTTTTGAATCCTTTTTAATACTCCCTCCATTCCATATTAAGTTAATTTTTGAGGTGTTTCACACCCTTTAAGAAAAGTAGATTAAGCCATAAATTGAACCTAGTTTTCCATTTTTACCCTTATTAATTATTGTCAAATTTATGATTAAAAATTTAAATAACTAAATATTAATTAATTACTAATTTCAATACTAACTAATGAAGGGTAAAATTGGAAGAACACTCTAAAAGTAGTCTTGAAAACCGAACAATTAAGTTAATTTGAAAAATAAAAAATGCCTCAAAAATTAACTTAATATGAAATGGAGGGAGTAGTAATTATAAGGTTAGTTTTTGTCTCACATGGTGATTAAAATTAATTTATCTTTAATCGTTACAATCCTGATAGTAGTGAAATACTTTTAATTATCAGTTAAACTTTTAAACTAATTAAAAGAGGATATAACTCACATCCAATATATACAAGTTACCTAAAAAAAAGTCAAATAAATTAAATACTTTATCAACAGTTGAGTTGTAATATATGTGTTTTGCAAGTTTTCAATTACTATTTGGATATGATTACTTTTTTAAAATAATAATATCCCTTTATATATTTGAAATTAATAAAATCGTTAATGGTTAAAAACAATTTTGTGTTATGTAACTCCCCATTACCCACCCCCAAAATAAAAAATATGACTTTACAATATAAAACAATGTATGAAATTACCAGCAACCCAATGCAATGGAACTTGTAAGTTCGTATTGTTCCTTTTGGACAGTGCCAGACAAATACAAGCCAAAAATTATATTTTCTATGGAGTTGATTTTGTTAGCTGAAAAAGTATCGTTTATTGTGTTTGTCATATTATTGTGTATTTATGCATATTAACGATAATACAAATTTGTATTTGAATATAGGGCGATCAAATACATGCATCGATTTGAAAATATATAATAAGTATTTCAGAGATAAGATTTATGAACTTGGCTTATACCGAATCGTATTTTGTTATAGTATCGAATTACTTGAAATTTAAGTTAACTACGCCATAAGGATATTTTTATTTGTCACGATCCAAGCCTATATCCTGGATGTGGCCAACACTTGAGAACTATTGTTAATCTCCCAGCGAACCCTCATCCTGGCTGACTACAAGCGGATGACTAAATCAAGCAATATGTGGCTTAAAATAGAATTCAATCATGTAAACTCAAAGTACTCATTTCATAATATTTGGAAAATACTCAAAGCAATACTAATAGTTTGTAAAACATCTCAAGGAAAAGTAAATAATGAGAGACTCCTCAACTCTATCTATCTTGGAAGCCTATATTGTTCAAGATGGATGTCAGGACAAGACCCACGCTATCTTAAGATAACTAACTAAAAATAAATGTGAAGTCATCCGAAATGCTAGAAGGCTCACCCAAGCTATCTGAAGTGCAAAGTAATCCCAACAAAGCACCATATGATCTTGGACACATGTATCTGCATCAAACAAAGATACATGACGAATGACATCAGTATATTGAATGTACGAGTATGTAATAAAGGTGAATGAATAAATAACTGAACTGACAAGGTAGAAGAAAAATCAATACAAAGTAATAATAAGAGATGAAATCTTTAAAGCTTCATAACTATAAGATGCCAACTCAATGATGTATATATAAAATACAATAAAATACTCTTTACTCTTATTTGAGAGATTCTCTAACCAACAACCATAAGAATGAGCTATGTGATGATACAACATCTCGCCCATGTTGTCAAAACTGTCATATACCTTGCCGGGGTATAGAACACCTCAAATAAGTGGATCCATTAAAGCTCTGCTTGAAAGCAATAAAGAGTCGTCTAAAAAGTACTATCCTTTACACATGTTGGCTACGTGGTTTATGTGGAATGTGAATTGTCTAAACTCATTCCCATATCGGTGCTCAATACTATTTCCAATAAATATATACTCATGCTCAAATTTATAAAACATACTATATCTCAATTTGAGATAATTGCTCAAAATATCCTCTAATATCTGTGAACTCATTGACTCATTTAGAAATAAAAATTTCTCCTTTTTAATGTAAAAAGTGATACATTTGGAAATACTTAGCTCTCATATACTCTTACTCAAATCACTCTTTAAACTCTACTCAAAACTCGTCTTTACTTTCTCAAAAATCAATTTAAGGCATAAATGTTTGGTTAAAAGAATTCTTAATACTAACTCAGTAATAACTCAATAGAAACTCAATAATAGGGTTTATTCTGAAAGTAGACATGAACAATCAACTCAAGAACCTCAATTACAAGATATAGCAAGTCAAAAATCAGGAATAGAATTCAAAATTCAACAACGAAACTCATCTCAAGAATTATTAAAACTAAGGATGTACCCCAATATTATTTTTTACTGATAGAAAGTATACATGGGGCGTGAGGACAAACTTAGTCCACCAATATGATAGTCTTACATATCTGGAGAACAAAATTCTTGATGAAATCGATAAAAACTCAAAGAACGCTCGAAACCCTAGCTTTGTCCTCTTGGACCATTGCTCTATGACTTGGAAGCATTAATGAACTTAAAATGGCTGATTAACATTGTTTAAACTCTTAACTAGGTGTAAAAACTTTGTGGTTAAGACTTAGAAGGAGTGGGAAAAGACTAAACTATCCCTCTTAAAAACTGATGAAAATCGTCTATGAGTCCATCTACAGTTCGTGATTTCTTCTACAGACCATAGATTTCATTCGTGGAGTTTATATTGAATTTTATGACTTAAAATTTCATTCTATTGGTCCAATTTACGGTCTGTAGAAATTTCTATAGCCTGTAGAATTGATCTATAGGAATTGGACCCCGAAATTTGACTTCCTTAAACTTTTTGGTGAGTTGACCGTACAGGTCATCAAAATTTCCACGACCCGTAGGAGCAAGTCGTATGAACTGCCTTCAAGAAAATCTAATGTGATAGTCTTTTGTAAACCAGTCATAATTTTTTCTCAGAACTCGAAATGAGGCAAACTTGGTGGCGTTGGAAAGAGGACTCATAGACCTTCAATTTGATAGGTCATGGATCACCTAATTCATTTTTTTGCTGAGAGATATGATCGTTTGAAGTTGACCTAAGTAGAATCCTATGTCAAAACTTAATGAGTAACGAAGCTTTCAACTCAACCTTGTGCGAGGGGGTTCTAGTGACGTTAATTCATATCAAAATCCATTCCCGCACCTTAAACTCTAAGAACAATTTAAGAATCACCTGGTACAACCTTATATGCAAATGAAGAATAATTCAGGTCTTAACTTAGAGATTTTGGGGGTGTTACAATATCTGTCCCTTGGGATCATTGGTCCTCCAATGATGGCTAAACTAAGCATGAAATGGAAAAGAGTTACTATCATTATCTCTCTTAACTTCTGAACTTGCCTACTAATGTAGGCGGAACTGGTTCATACTAAGAGTTTTGAAATTGAACTAGAGCACATAAGTCACGAACAATATGAGTTTGAATATAGTCACACTCTATCTAAAGCTATTTGAAATGAAGCAAGGCTACTTGGCACGAAGTGAAAATATGACTATTATGCCTTGAGTGATATGATTGGTAGTTTTTAAGCTTAGGAACATTTCTGAACTATGATCTCATTTCCGATTACTATACTTCATTAGTTGCAAATTATAGATTCCACTTGAGTATGTAACTACTATTACCAACGTCTAAGTCAAATCGCTTGATCTTTGTGTTCAAGCCTAATCTCTAAATCACTAGGTGCTAAACATGAGATGGTTATACTAATCTAAACCATAAGGTTAGGTTCTATACCTCCATAGCGAATCTCATCCCATGAATGTTGTTCCTTATAACTACATTCAACCAACCTCATGCCCAAATCAAGAAACTCCTAATGCATCACGCATTTATCCACATGTTAACAACACCACATTTAAGCCTAGTACTATAACCACTCCATGGACTCCTAACCAACAATTATTTTTATATATAGGCTGCTAAATATAATACTCACATAAAAAATGGAATATTTGGAACTTCAAAGCAACTCATATAAACACATCACTTGGAATTTAACAACCAAATAGTGCCATTTGCGGTAGGTTAATATTAATAATACTCGTAGCTAGGGGTGTCAATGGTATGGTTCGATTGATTATTTTTTAAAAATTATATCATCCCAATTTTTTGGGTATTTTATAATGTATAACCAAAATTAATTTTTAAAACCATTCCAATAATATCGGTTTCTCTTCGATTAATTTTCAGTTTTTTTCATAAATTAAAAAAACCATCTCAATTGTTCAGGACGGTTATACACTTAAATAAAAGTTGATGAGTCTGAGATTTGGACTCATTTGAGGCTTTGTTTATATAGATTTAGTGTCCTCAAATGTTTAATTTGTGCCATAAAATGATGTTAAAGCTTTGATTTTCAGGTATATGGATTGAGGAGCAAAGTAAGGAAACTAACAGGAAAAAAGGAACAAAACAAACCGAAGAATTGAAGAAAGGTAAGCCTGGTGATCGCCAAGTGACTAGATTGACCGCCTAAAATTCCAGTGTGCCAGCCCTGAGGGAAGGAACCAATCGGCAAATCGCCGAGCAGTTCCACGAGCAAAGAGAGATCTCCCAAGGTTACAAGACTTGAGGATGTTGAGTGCCAAGGCAAAAATGCGATGGAAGAGATCAATGAGTAGCTCGTCGAGTGGTTCGGCTATCCCGACTTACTTCACCAAACGGCCCTTTGTGGCTTATTTTTGGCACCTATAATTAGATTTTAAACATTTTATTTAGTATGTTGGACAAGGCTGAATTAGTCTAAAATAGTTTTCTCTTGACTTTTGATAGGTTTTCATAGTTTTGAAGAATTCATGAGACTAAAATTTGGAGATTTTGCAAGTGGGTTTTGAATTTTCTGCAAATTGAAGCATTTTAAAGGCTTAATTACTCTTACCCAATTGATGGTTAATCGATTTGGTAACCATGTTTATCTCTTTATGATGTTCGGCTAAAACCCCAATTCTTGGGGTGTGATCATGTGATTATGGGTTGAATTAGTTTATGGGTATTGTTAATTACTAGTTTAAATGCTATATTGAAGTGGGTTTAATCATTAATTGTGGTTTAATTTATGAATTGTAGTTGCAAATGCAGTTCTATCCTTGTGTTCTTAGCTTGCTCGAGAGAGAGAGATTTTAGAACTAAGATTATTGATTGATGATTCGTAGGTATTGGGTTCAGCTCGAGAGAGTGAATCCTAAACCAAATCCTACTCATCTTGCTCGAGAGAGAAGATCCATTAAGGTTATAGGTTGTTCTTAATTGCTATGCTTCGAGAGAAATCACTTGAAGCAGAATAGTTGTTCAAGAGAAAGCTATTTCAACTATAGTCTATCCTACCCACTGATATTTAGCTATTTATTAGTAGTTTCAATTACCCATATATCAAAATTTGCCTATAACTGATCACATCCCGAGAATCTCTCCCCTTATTGTTATTTCAATTTGGTTATGACTGCACTATAGTTGATAATTGCAATCCTAAACCCCCCATTTGACATTCGTGTCAACCCTTTTGATTTGTTTCGACAATTTCCATTCCTATATCTAGTTAGATCACATTCATACTTCTTAATTGAATTTGAACACGTACCGCTCTCTATGGGATTCGACCCCAACTCATTTGTTTGATTATATATTTCTTAACGATTGTTTACACCTAGAATTGGATGAGGTATGCTTGAGACGTTATTGCCATCATAATGGTGCCGCTGCCGGGGAGTGGTGTTGTTTAAAATTCTTTTGGTGAAGTTGAATTGTGATCTTTTTAGTTATAGTTGAATCTACTTATTTTAGTTTTTGGTTTTTGTGTTGCTTGTGTTAAATAGATGAGGAGATGAGCGTTAACAAAAGTAATGATAGCCAAGTGGGCCACCGTTATGATGTTTGGAACCTAAATGATGTCAATGACCCAATCCAAATGGGTGGTGTTGGAGCTATTCATTTACCTCCGACTGAAGAAAACGTTGTTTTTCACATCACAAGCACCATGCTTCAGCTCCTACAACTGAAGGGTTTGTTTGGGTGGCTGGCTCATGAGGATCCCCATAAGCATATCAGAAACTTTGTTGATGTTTGTGGACCGTTCTCATTTAAGAACATATCGCAAGTATCGGTCCGTCTGAGGTTGTTCCCATTTTCTCTTATGGGCGAGGCAAGCAAGTGGTTGGCTGAGTTGCCAAGAGATTCCATCACATCTTGGATGGAGTTGATCACAGTATTCCAAGTAAGATTTTTTCCTCCATCAAAGAGGATGATACTTAGGGATAACATCCAAAGTTTCAAAAGCTTAGAAGGTGAGCCAATCTATGAGACGTGGCTAAGGTTTAAGAAGTTGTTGCTACAGTGCCCAAATCATGGATTGCCCCACAATTTGCTGCTGGAATACTTCTATAGGAGCCTCGATTCAATGAACAAAGGAGTTGCCAATCAACTTGTTCCCGGTGGTATAATGCAACAACCCTATGAAGTAGCTTCCCAACTCCTTGATTGTATGACTGAGATCAACCGAGCATGGTACACTCGTGAGGACCAAGTCTCTCCTCTAAATTTTAGAATGACAAAAGAACAGATCGAAAAGGATCAAGAGAGAGACCAAAACATGGCAAAGATGATGACCCTGCTGGATATCTTGGCTAAAAATAACATGGGTGTTGGTACAAAGAGTGTTTATGTTGTAGGTGTTGGTGGAGTGAATCCTGATGAAGTACACTTTGAAGCATTGTACAATGAGGAAATGAACTTCTTAGCCAATCAAGGAGGAGGTTGTCGTGCAAAATACCCAAGGTCGGGTGAAAATTAAGGTTAGAATAGAGATGAGGGCTGGAGAGACCGTGACAGAGATTGGCCTGATCGCAACACTACACAGAAGGAAAGAGAAGGGGAGAAGGCTAGGTATCTGTCTCCCCATAAGCGTCAAAAGCCTAAGGAATCTGAGGGTGGCAGTACGGAAGACATGCTCTCACGCATTCTCAACAAGGTTGAAGGGTCCGATAAAATGTTGAAAGAGATGAAAGAGGATGTCTCAACTCTCAACCACATGGTGACCTCTCACTCAGTCTCTATCAAGCAGTTGGAGACCCAGATGGGTCAAATTTCGTTGCATGTGAATCCAAGACAACAAGGGGGGTTACCTAGTGATACAATGGAAAACCCCAAAAATGAAGCTTGAATATGTACTTTCGTCGTGTCACGACGTTAACTAAGACGCTTCTTGGGAGGCAACCAAATTTTTAATGTTTTGTTTTTTGATTTTGAATAACAGGTGTTGATTATGCAGGTTGAAAAGTGAAGCGTGTTTGAGAATGTGCAGTTTGGCGAGCCATAAGTCCAGTCGGTGACTCACCGAAGAGGTCGGAGAGTTCGACTTGGACCGTCGTTGGACCCACAAAACATGAAGTGGAAGTGTGTAAAACTCGACAAGCCAAATGCTTAATCTCTGACTCGTCGAGCAGGTCGGCGAGCCCAATTTCGTCCACCGTTTGGACCCCCAAATTGAATGGAGGTCCTGTAAAACTCGGTGAGTTAAGTTACCACTCAGCGTATCACCGAGTGGTTCAGCGTGGTCGACTAATACCACCGAAAGGGCCGCGAACTAAAAGGTTTTAACAGGCCAAATGGTTTAAAATTTCAAAATCTTTCATATTCTCTCATTTCTAACCCCGTACACTCTTACCCGCACTTTAGATTTTCTGTACTTCCCTTTTTCGTTCGCTTTTTGTGTTTGATCTCGTGCTCAGATTCAGATTACTTTGCCGCTAGCATTTCAAATTATCTATTCGGCATACAGGTTGGTTTTTCGAACCCCATACCTTTCATTAGTGGTTGAACTCAAATGCTTTCGATAAATATGTGTTATAATGTGTTGAGTAATTGTTGAAATCATGTTTGATGTTTCAGATTGCCCGTATTGTTTTTGAACTTGTGCCTAATTGCTTAAAAAGATGATTTCCTGTGTTTTGTGCGATTAAATTGATTCTAAATTATTGGGTTGCAGTTAATTGATAGTGGGTTTAGTAGGGTGAAGTCTGAATAACCCCAAATTGTGCTAAATGACGTAATTTGCCCAATGATGGAGCGTTAGACGTCATTCTTAAGGGCAAAAGTCGTCAAATGACCAATTTTAGCCAAATCGGGGGAAGTCTGAGTACCCCGAAGGAATGGGTCCTATGGGTCTGGTTTGAATTGAGTAGTGTTTGTGTTTGATTTTGATTTCGGGGGCTACAGGCTTGATTTTGGGAAATGGGGTTGAAAATCGGCACGTTGGGCAGTTTGGAGAGCTGGGTCGAGCTCACCGAATGGTTCGGCGATTCACCGAAGTCCCTCTTTGATTGCCCTTAAATTCTTGATTTGTCTTGGTTGAGTCTGTAACTTTTGGTGGGAAGCCTGAGCTCGCCGAAAGGTTCCTTTGATCTCCCTTTTTGCGCCCCTAACCCCTAAACACACTGTGATTTTCGGCTGGCTAGTCTAAGCTCGCCGAGGGGTGTCGGCAATTCACCGAAAGTCCGCGAACATCACCAACGTACCTTAATTCTGAAAAAATTTCACGCTGGTCCTTTCGGCGAGCCCGATCTGGCTCGCCTAAGCGACTCGGCGACTGGTTCAGCGAGTCTTTCTGCAACTTAATTTCTGCCATTTTCTTTAACGATTTCTAACAATTCTTGATGTGTTTTGCAGATATTGCTAGACCTAAGGTACCAGGACTAGACATGCCACCCCGCAAATGGGCAGAAGGGATCATTATAAATGAGGATGCGGCTAACATCCAAACTTCCTACCATGGGTGGGAAAGGCAAAGGAATGGGCAAGGCGCCCGCAGCTGAGTCACCGGAGGTCAGCTCCAACAGTGAGGGAGTCTACGCGACTCTCCTTACCATATCTGAAAGTGATGGGAAACACCAGTATTCTCAGGATGTCATCTTTAAGACTGAGGATGACCAACTACTATTAGCCCGAAGAGCTGAAATGCGCTCCAAGAGGATGCATGATCCATCTAGGATCTTGAATCCTCAGACCATTCCTCCTTCTCCAGTTCCAAATCAGGCTGTGGTCCCAACACCACCTACACAGGGTCCTCCTCCCTGGTCTCTCAACATACTAAAGGCCGAGGGACTGAGGACTATCATTGAGGAGAAGAAACTGCCCATAGATGGTGTGGTGGACCGATATTCGAAAATATGGCGTACCCTAAAGTCCCACAAGTTTGAGATCTTTACTAAACCCCGGGCCCATACATTCCTAATTGGGTCTGGGAGTTCTGCACTGCCTATGGAGCTTTGGTACCAGAAGGCTGCTACATTCAAGACAGTCGACTATGTAGTTGTCAGGGGAAGGAAGGTAAAGTGTGATAATGATGATATAAACATTGTTTTGGAATGCACTGCCAACATTACAGATGACTACCAGTACATGATCAAAACAACAACTTTGGAGGATATGAAAGGTTGGTTCACCCCTCTTTTATCTGACGGTACTCCTAGGTGGATCGAGGTCGGAGTGCCAATAGAGAAGAAAGACCTCAATGTGGCAGCGAGGTATTAGTTCGGCTTCATCAGTAGCACAATTATGTCGTCCCAGAACAAGTCTATCCTCCGCCACACAAAGGCGGCCTATCTTGGATCCATCATTGTAGGGAAGCGCATCAATCTAGTTGTGATTATCAGACAGGAGATGGCCATGAGAGCTGGAAGCAACTGACATCTCTCTCTTTTCTGGTGTTGATCACTGAGTTGTGCAGATGAGCCTGGGTGCCACGTGATGAGAATAAGGATGTGGAAGTGATTGCCACCTCCTCTACGGACATCCGACGTATTGAAGTTGAGTACTTGAAGGATGAGGCCGAGAAGAAGAAGGCAGCCTCGGTGGATACATCCCCGGCTATTGATATTGAGACATTACCTGCAGAGGCAGTATTGCCTACTCCGGCCACTAGGCCTTCACGTATTTCTAGCTCTGCCCCTTCTATGACTCTGAGTTCTTCTATCGCTGCCCTGCCTCCTAGGTATGCTGCTAGTACTGCTGCATCCCGACCTCCACTCACTTAGACCATGTTGCTACGGATGGGGCACCTAGCCCATTCTGCTGATGTGCGTGCCTCCTGGCTAGAGTTTGCAGTTCCTAGGATGATTGAGAGAGTTCTCACTGCTACTTTAACACCTCTTAGAGATACTATCGATGCCCTCACGACAAGTATAGAGGTGTGCGAGAGAAGTTAGGGAGCCACTCATGAGGTGACGATCTTAAAGGTCGCAATTGCAGAGTTGAGGAAAGACATGGACCAGCCGAAGTCCACTGACATGTCGATGATTTTTGGGACCATGGAGATCCCTGACGACCTGGACACAGATATTCTGGCCTATTCTAATGTGCCTCTAGCTACCACCGAAGATGAGGTTAGAATTAATGATGTGGCTGCAGAGTCCAAGGATGATACTGATGAGGAGCAGCTCGGTGACTGAGGTCGAGGAGGCGATGGTACATTTGGCCATTCAGACTTCGTTTAGAGATACTTCTATGATAGGCTCCAGTGGAGATAGTGTTGATGTTGCACCGGGCACTGATGCCCCGATAGACGGAGCGACTGAGTAGATAGGATCATTCTTTTTACGTCCCTTTCTATTGTTTTGTTAATGAATTTTGTTTTAGTTGCATTTGAGGACAATTGCATTTCTTTTGTGGGTGGGGTGAGGTATTTCCATACCTACCTCTTGTGATTCGATTTAGTTTGTGAATATTGGGTTTGTGATCTATATATATGTTTTGATTGTGTTTTGATCTTTGATTGTGTTTTGATCTTAATTTTGTGGATGGTTGAGCTTGTGGCTCCTTGTTTTGAATGGAAATGGTTTTGACCTATTTTTAAAATTTTGTGCCACCTCGATTGTTTGTGATTGTGGTTGTTCTTGTGCAAATTTGAGTATCGGTTATACCAATGACTTGAATAGTGCTCTTAATTGAATGAAATGAGTGTGCGGCTACGATGAGGTTAAATGAAGTTGCATAGTCAAAGTGTGAACTTTTAGCATCTTGTTGTGACTAGTCGGTTATCAAATGAGTCTCTTGTGATGAATATTGCACACTAGCTAGAAAGTATGGAGTCTCATTTGATATTAGTGTCAATGTCTTGTGTGATGAGATTACCTTGAACATTGTGTGTGATGACACCTAGAATTTGCTAGTCCAGTTGACTAAGTGATGCAATCACTTGAAATGATCTTAGGCAACAATTTTGAAGAGTGAAATAATTTGACAATATACCTCATTTGTGGCCAATCTTGTGAGATGTGTGAACCTTGCTTGAACCCTCTTGAACCTTACCCTCTTTCTTGGAAGAAACTTGAATAATAGTGACCCCTGTTTATCCATTCACCCATAACTTGCATGAAGTGTGGTTTGTTTGAATAGCCAACTTAGGCCAAAAAACTAAGTTGGGGTGTGGTGAAAAAGAAGGAAAGTAAAGAAGTGTGAGAAATCCCCCCTTTGAGTAATGATTTTGAAAAATATGGAACCCCTCAATGTAAAAAAAAAAAAGAGAAAAGAAAAGAGAAAAGAAGCAAAGAAAATAATTAAAAAAATTGTAAAATAAAGTAGTGGAAGTTGCAAAAGAAATGGGGTATCATATAGTTCGTATGAAGTTGAATAATGAGGTGGATTATGAGCATGTTTGAAATGTTAAAGAAAAGGAGGAAAGTGATGTTTAGGTCACACTTCATGAGGGTAGCAGCCACTGAGCCTAAATGACCATACCTTTACACTCAGCCCCGTTACAAGCCGTGAAAAAACCTTTGTGATCTTGGGTGAACTGAAACGAATGTTGATTGGAAAATAAGGGCAAACCTATGGGTGGAGTCATGCATGTGTTCATTTTTGTGAGTGTGAGAGTTGTATGTGATTTCGGAACATTGAATTGTTGAGAAATTGTGTGTGAATATGGAATCATTTTTGTTGTGAGGGAATTTGAGTACCTTTATTGAGAATGAACTTGCATTTAAAGCAAGTATTGTGAACTTGAGCATCTTTGATAATAGTAAGTCACAGGTTGAATCTTTGAGTGTACAATTGATCATTGCATGAGTAAGTTGAACCTTGTTTTGTGTATTCATGTTGAGTCTTATGCATCACTATCCAAACATCCTTTTTGAACTGTTGATCTTGAGTTTTACTTGAGGACAAACAAAAGTTTAAGTTGAAGGTGTTGATGAGTCTGAGAATTGGACTTATTTGGGGCTTTTTTAATATAGATTTAGTGTCTTCAAATATTTAATTTGTGTCGTAAACTGATGTTAAAGCTTTGATTTTCATGTATATGGATTGAGCAACAAAGCAAGGACACTAACAGGCAAAAAGGAACAATACAAACTGAAGAATTGAAGAAAAGCAAGCCTGGTGATCGCCAAGTGGCTAGATTGACCGCCTAAAGTTCCAGTGTGCCAGCCCTAAGGGAAGGAACCAAGTCAGCGACGAAAACGAGTACTGGGCGAATCACTGAGCAGTTTCGCGATGCAAAGAGTGATCGCCCAAAGTTACAGGGCTTGAGGATGTTGAGTGTCAAGGCAAAAAGACGATGGAAGAGATCAGTGGACGGCTTCGCCGAGTGGTTCGGCGAGCCCGACTTACTTCGCAGAACAGCCCTTCGTGACTTATTTTTTGTACCTATAAATTAGATTATGAACATTTTATTTAGTATGTTGGACAAGGCTAAATTAGTCTAGAATAGTTTTCTCTTGACTTTTGATAGTTTTTCATAGTTTTGAAGAATTCTTGAGACTCAATTTGGAGATTTTACAAGTGGGTTTTGAATTTTCTGCAAATTGAAGCATTTTAAAGGCTTAATTACTCTTACCTAGTTGATGGCTAATCAATTTGGTAACCGTTTTTATCTCTTTGTGATGTTCGGCTAAAACCCCAATTCTTGGGGTGTGATCATGTGATTATGGGTTGAATTGGTTTATGGGTATTGTTAATTACTAGTTTAAATGCTATATTGAAGTGAGTTTAATCATTAATTATGGTTTAATTTATGAATTGTAGTTGCAAATGCAATTCTATCCTTGTGTTCTTAGGTTGCGAGAGAGAGGTTTTAGAACTAAGATTATTGATTGATGATTCGTAGGTATTGGGTTGATTTGGTTCAGCTCGAGAGAGTGAATCCTAAACTCAATCCTACTCATCTTGCTTGAGAGAGAAGATGTATTACTTAATTGCTATGCTTGTTGATGTTCAAGAGAAATCACTTGAAGCGGAATAGTTGTTCGAGAGAAAGCTATTTCAACTATAGCCTAGCCTACCCACTGATATTTAGCCATTTATTAGTAGTTTCAATTACCCATATATCGAAATTTGTCTATAACCGATCATATCCCGAGAATCTCTCTCCTTATTGTTATTTCAAATTGTTTGTGACTGCGATGTAGTTGATAATTGCAATCCTACCCCCCCCCCCCCATTTTATATTTGTGTCAACCCTTTTGATTTGCTTTATGTATTTTTCGACAATTTCCATTCCTATATCTAGTTAGATCACATTCGTACTTCTTAATTGAATTTGAAAATGTACCGCTCCCTGTGGGATTCAACCCCAACTCATTGTTGGGTTATATATTGATTAACGATCGTTTACACCTAGAATTGGATGAGGTGTGCTTGAGACGTTATATTTATCAAAAGTCCACGTTTTTAATAAAAAAAAAATAGCATAAATTGGTTCGATTTGGTCTGGTTCAATCGGTTCAGTCGATTTTTCATATTCTTTTGAAACCCCTGATCGTAGCAACATTGTTTGTTCCTTTGATTTATCATTTCATTGGACTCCGTGACACACACAATCTCTACTAAAATGCTCAGCTCACATAGCTGGCGCAAACGTATTCCACATGCCTACTTCACTACGTCCCCATTTCGATTTGGCTTATTTCTGATGCTTTCAAGTCAAAATAATTTTTAAATAATTTTATATTCATTGGATAAATTTAAAAAGTATTTTGTAAATACTTATTTTAAAGCAAACAGCTATAAGTTAAAAATCTTGATTTATGAGTTTTGGATTATAAGTCATTAGTCAAAAGTCAATTCAAACAGGCCTGTAACATCCTTTTCACCTTCATCATTTTTATAGTATTTTTTTTTCAATACTAGGAATTGATATCTCAAAAGATCACTCATTTTTTGGAATTTATCTAATAAAGTTATTAAATTTTAGTTTGTATCAATAAAATCACTCAATAAATTTATTATTAAAAAAATTAACATAACAAAATAATTTGTTGTTTTATCTCACGTGATATAAATTCCAAAAAATTATAAATTAAAAGAAAACTCATCAACAAAAATTTACGGAAAAAATTAATCAGTGGAAATTATATATGATATTACAATATATTTAAAATTTGAAGTTGTATCGTGATGGATGTTTTCCTGCCAAAAACAAAGAAAAAGACCCCTAAAAAATTGTCACCACAAATAATTATAGGATATATTATTTTGTCATATAAAAAAATGATACAGTCATTGGCTTAATAACTGTAAATTACTAAATTGTTGTAGTCACTAGCTTATAAAAAATTGGGAACAGGCATAAATTCACCTCTGAACTTGTCCGAAAAATCAGTTATACGCTTAAATTAATATAGTGACATATTACACATCTCTACTACTAAATAGTAAATTTGTTTACCCCTAAGACGTGTAGCACCACTCTCACAATGGGAGGTGTATCACATTTGCGTCACATCAATGCCATGTCAAATTTTGACTAAAATACTCCATATCATTCAATTGTTTCTTCTTCAATGAACACCACCATGAAACCACTACCATTGCCGCCATATTAGTACCAAATCTATATATTTCACCATTAAAATCAAAATAATCACTATAAATTTCATCACCTACGATCAAATTCACCATCGAAATCATACTATCACCATTATCCCCACAAAAATTAGAAAGATCAATAACAAAATTTAACACTCATAAACAAACTCATCACTAAAATTATATCATCACCATCAAAAGGTACAAATCCACCACCAAATATCACTACCACCATTGTCAATATCGATTTTTTCTTCTCCACCACCTTCAATTCCCGTTTCTTTGACACCCCACACCAACAAATCCATCATTATATTTTATTTTTTAAACTTAATCATCAATTTTATCAACCACCAACAAAGACAAAGAGAAAAATCAAATATATGAAAATGGTGAAATCGAATAAGCATTAAAATAGGATATGATGGGGGTGGGAGTGGGGGAGAGGATCTTGGTGGAGGTATAGTGGGGTGGATGAAAATTAGGTATGAAAAAATGATGAAAATAAAATAAAGAAGAAGAAGAAGATGGTTGCCTATGAAGAAGAAGAAGAAGAGGCGTTTGGTGGGGATAAGGTGATAGTAAAAAGAAGATTTTAATTTATTTTTTTACTTTATTTACTGTCAAACGCTCTTTTATTTTTATTTTTTTTTTGCCACGTCAGTTTTAGGAGGTAAAAAAATTAAATTTTAAACAGTAAAGGTGTGTAATAGATCGTCGTGATAGTTTAACCGTGTAACTGACTTTTAGAGATAAGTTCAAGGATGAATTTATGCCTTTTCCCTAAACAAAAATTGATGTCTTATAAGAAAAATGCTGCGCCAATTATGATAATCATAATACTTATTGTTAGAATAATGTCCACCATGATATATTTTAAATTTTAAATTTATAATTTTATTTCACTAATTATAAGTTTATCTGTAAAAAAATTTTGATGATTTTTTAAAATTTTATTTATATGTAGAGCTCATAATTATATGGCATAAACATAATTTATTTTGCTATGTCAATTATTTTTAATGATAAATTTAGTTGAGTAATTTTATTGATATAACAACTTAAGTTGAATGATTTTATTGATATATACAAGATAAAATTTAATCATTTTAGTAGATAAATTTTCAAAGTTAAGTAACCTTTTGAGATATTCATGTCAATACTAGAGATTTTACTATCATGATAAATCAAAAACAAAAGATGAGCAATCAAGTTCGAATATTTATTGATAAATAAGTCATGTAAAATCTAAAGAGTTATGTTTCAACTTTTATATTTAGAGAAAATGGCCAAAATTCTTTTCAATCTATATTCGGATTTTCGACTACACATTTTAACTTCACGTGAGTCCTATCACTCCTCAAAATGTTTAAAATTGAAATTATTACCTCCTTGAATGCTTAGCTGGCAAAGTTACTATATTTCACTCTTTGAGAGAGTGAGCACAAAAAACAAATATTAAAACTTTATTTTTAAAGACCAATTTTATTGTCTTTCTTCTCCATAAAAAAAGACCTAATTCCTCCACCATTCACCATCTCTAAGCTATTATAGTCACCCCATCTTCACCAGATTCACTATTGTGGATTTCACACAAGCTTTAACTCTCATGTTAAAAAAAATTTAAAATCCATCAAATCAATTGAAGATAAAATCATGTGTACTTATATCACCCAAAAAAAGAATTTGGATCAGATTTGAAAACAAAAAAATTTAAATCCAATTGAATTCCCAAATGAAAATATTTTTTTCTTTTTCTAGATCCTTTAATAATCAATCTCAAATTTTAATCAACTACGAGAGGATAGTACTTGTCTCAGTTGACCTCCATTAATGGCATGGCTACTGCCTTCATTCGTCCTCCCTCTTTCCTTCGCTCACTTTTCCTAATTTGTTTTTCAGTTCCCCCTCTCTTAGCTGCTCGAATGGCCGGCAAAATGCTACACCAGCAGCCACCATTGTCGTTGCCTCCGGCAAAATCTACACCACCAACAAAAACCCTTTCCCCCCTCCCCCTCTCTCCTCTCATCTCTCTCGTTTAGAGACAGTCATCATGAAGACCTACCTTTGTTCTCACAACGAGATTGACTACTACAACAACAACAACAAAATCTTATGGCTGCACGCTTCGACCAACAAGTTCTGGCGAAGCAAGCAAAACCTCGACGAAGCAGTGATATGCATAGATCGTTTTAGTTTTTTTTTTCAAGTTCCCCGACAAGCAAAGCTAGAATATGTCGTGACGAGCTTCTCTATCACTATTCATCTTTGTTCCTCACAATTCGATAGGAATTTAAAGGAATTCGGGAAAAAGTTACTGCAGAGATTTGAAGAAATTGGGAGAGTATAGGAGAAAGTGGAGAGGAATTATAAAAAGTTGGAAAATAATAAATTAATCAAATTTTCACGTGTCAAATGCGTGAAGTTCACAGTTCCACATAAATGTGGTTGTGATTTTTTAAGGGTGTAATTATTTCAATTTTAAACAGTTCAGGTGAGTGATAGAACTTCCACAAAGTAAAGTGTGTAGTTGAAAATCCAGATATAGATTGGGGTGGGGTGAATGGGCATTTCTCTTTATATTTATGACACCCAATTAGATTTTCCTTACATCATTCTCATCTGTGTAAACCTATCTATTTATTTAAACATGAATAATTTTCGAAAATAGCAAAGACTTAAAACATAATAAGGTAAATATAGCTAATGTTTGTGAATTACATAACGTAGCTATAGTTTGAGTAGAAATTCATATCACGATTTTTATATCTCACGTGTCTATTG
This sequence comes from Solanum pinnatisectum, assembly GCA_035578085.1. Lineage (NCBI taxonomy): Eukaryota > Viridiplantae > Streptophyta > Magnoliopsida > Solanales > Solanaceae > Solanum > Solanum pinnatisectum. The sequence continues at coordinate 22,127,573 of CM069079.1, forward strand.
AATATTTATATAAATATAAATCTCAATTCAATTAATGATATACATGAAAATTTTGAAAAGAAATCCCACGAATCGTGCATAATCTCACAAATCAAGAAAAAACCACACAAATCAAGAAAAAAAATCTCATGAATCACTCATTCTTCCAACTTTATAATCCTTGGCGATCACCCTCCTTTATCTTCAGATTCTGAACAACACAATAAAGATTTAAGAAAATAACAAGGCAATTTTGTTGCATCAATTGTCCAACTAAAATAAAATTAACAGTGAGTTTGGGATAAAAAGGACATAAGTGGAGCAATATGATTTTTCAATCTTAGACTTTCTAGTGGAGTTGATAAAGAGTGTAAATTATGGATATCTCTTATCATATGGTTAGGAACAATTGAATTTATATGTCAAATTTTTGAATTCTTATTTAAATTCTTATCAGGATATGCAATAGTGAAAGCACTTAAAATAGCCACGAGGAGTAGTTGCAATTGAATCTTGTATAATCTTTTGAAGTGTTTTTGGGTATAATGAAGATAGTGGTGTGATCACTGCTTGACTCACATAAACTTCATGATAATCTTTGTGCTTGATTTGATGCGTGTTTGGGCATCGATTGTACTCCTTAATTTATCTCCAGGCTTCTTACAATAATTGCATATGTTGTTTACTTGCAATGTGATGTACTATGACCATGCTCTTTGCACTCAAAATATTTTGGTCTAGATTTTTTAAATGTGCTCTGTTTGTAGGATTTATGGATACCTATTAATGTATACATAGCCACGTCAATTGTGTAGGACAAATCCATGAATGTCAGAGTACTGATGTGCGTCTCCTTACGAATGAGATCTCCAAAAACAACATCGATATTTGGAAGAGTTGCTCTGTTAAAAGTACTAGCTCTAATAGGCTCAAAGTTAGGTCTCAATTTCATGAGAAATTGGACAACCTGAGTCTTCTTCCTCTCCAACATAACTTGTTTAAAATCTTTGAAAGAAAGGTCTCCTCCAAAGCTTTGGTCTTGTTCTGACAAGATTGCCATAAGTCCCAAATAATAAATCAGAATGTCTTTATCTCCCTACTTGTATTCCAAAAGAGTATGTTCTAACTCAAAACACAAGTATAATTACATTGAGAATACACTTATTTTGGATACTTCCACATCTCTGCTGTCAAACTGAACAAACAAAGACTGAGTGCAACATTTACATGTACATAATTGAGAATCCACAGAAATGATACGAGCATCATTAGCGTGTCAAATTTATTTTTTTCTTGTCTTCACTTGGCGCAGTTGTTGATCCATTCAAGATTCCAAACAAGTTTTTTTCTTGAACAAAGATTCGAATGAAATTCTATATCGGATAATATTTCTATCAAAATTGATAGAAAAAATGTCTTGAGAATATGACTGCATTAGAAAGATTCGATGATAGAAATCAAATATTTATGTGCTTTACAATTGATAAATTATACACTATTTATATACAAAGATTCATATATACAAGCATGATTCTAGCACAATATTAGATCATATTTTGCACAATATCAATGGTGTGATCTGCATAGTTAAAGTAGAATATTGTCCTCGATCTTTAAGAATCATATCAAAAATTTTGAATCATATCTGATATGGTCAACAAAAACTATCTATGTATTTACACATTATAACATAAGAAAAAGTTGTGATGGTTAAATGGTGGTGGGAGTGGATCGAAACAAAGAAAAAGAAGAAAAAAAATTTCCCCTAAATAATGCCCTATAACGCTCCTCTCTTGTGGGTATTACACACATTTTATCATGTTAGTAAAAGATATTTTATAGATACAAATTTTTACAATGTCGGTATTTAATTAATACAAAATTGAGAAGAAGTGTTTAAGTGAATTATACAAATAATTTTAAAGGGCCGTCGATAACTAAAGCCAATTATTTTTATTAATCTATTAAAACGTTTTTCAATCTTAAGTTCAAATATGTTTCCTTTTACCTTCCTTAGCTTTATTTTGGATCAATACAAACTTAAAGGTCATAACTAAGTTCACTTGAAGGAGAAACCTTGACATTATATTAATTATTGAAGAGTATAAATATGTACTCTATGAAAAGTGTCCTTTAAAGCCAAAAGAAGCATCTAGTAATGATAATAAGCCATTTAATAAACAAATGACCATATTGGGGGTATGTTTAAGTTTGTCATAGTCTTTTAGCAATTAAATGTTTTTTTGTAAAATTCATCTTCTTTTTCTTTTTTATGTAAAATTATTTGAGCTCCTTCTATTAACATTTTTAAGTATTGTATGTCTTGTGTTTTAAGGTATTCTTCTAAATATGTTTTTATAATATTTTCCCATGAATCTATTTCGGTCATAATTTCTTTCCAGAGTTGGAAATATTCTTCATTTATCATAATTTAATCACTATTATAGTCTGAATATATGTCTAAATAATCTGTACTATCATATAATTCTTGTATTATTTCCCTTATGTCGTCAAACCAATTTTGTCTTAGTAAGTTATTCATTTCTTCTTCTTCGTATTTTATTATTTTTTCCCATATTAATTTTCTTATGCTAGTTTCATTTATTTTTTCTAATATTTTGAAAATAAGTATTTTATAATTGTCTTCAAAATAGTTATTATTAACTTCTACAGTGGGTATTTCTGAGATATTCATTTCACTTAATTTATTTAGCAATTTATTTATCAATTTATTCGTGTCTTCCATGTCTACCATATGGTAATTCTTATGGAAGATTATTACGGATTAGAGTATTCATGTTTATTATCTGGTCACTACTAGCATGATACCTTTTTCAGATACTATCTTCCTAAACAGCGCATCAACACTTAGGTACTCCCCTTAACACGGCCTTCTTGCCTTCACCGGTTTCCCTTTTTTGGATGCATAGTTCTAGAAGTCTTCTCCTACTTTTCTCTATGCTAACAAACTAGATAATAAATATTGAATAATTCTAATTCATAATAACAATCATAAGCATATCACATAATATTATGGTTGACAGGAATTAAATATTTAGCTAAACATAATCATAATCAAGTATAAATCATAATCATAATTCATAATATAAATCATAACTAATTATAACTAAGTATGGATCATAAAAGGGTATATAGTCATACCTCAGTTGTGGTTTTTCCTAAGTTTTTCTCCATAATTTGGGGATTAAAAGTAATTTTTTATTGAATATATATTTTTACAAAGCTGGAATGTTTAGAGAGAATTGTAGTGGGGATTGAGGATCTGATTTTTACAAATGAAACGCTATCCTATATATACTTACATCCTAAGGACTAAAGCTGTAAAATAAGAAAACTAATTTACAAGGTAAGTCCTTAACTATTTACATTATAGTCCCCGACAAGATTAAATGATTCTTTTTTATGTCATTTTCTTCTTTTGTCTTTTTATCTTATCTTTTTCTTTGCTTTGTCTTCTTCCGTCACATGGTCTTGTTTCTTTCTTTGTGTAAAGTAGATTCTTTCTTTATGTCTTTGTCAATAATTTCTTTTCTTTAATCTTCATCCGTCCATCTGTCTTCAATAATTCTTCCTCTTTAAGTCGTGGTTGTCCATTTGTCTTCTAGTCGATGTTGACGTCTGGTATGTAGTTGTTTGTACCGCTGCATCTGCTACATTCATGTTCCGTATACTTTTTTTCAATAAGTTTGCAATATTGATCTAGGCTATCTTCTGAAATAAATCCCTTTCTAATTGCTTTTGTCATAGGTTCTTGCTCTGGTTTAAGCAGTGTCAAGGCCCAATTTTTCACTTCTAATTTGTCCATATATCTTAATTCCTTTGCTGTGGAGTAGATTAATAAGTGGTTCCTCGAACAATACTTCCATATATAATTTGTTTCTTCGTAAACATTTGATAATTCCGTTAATATAGTACTGATTCCAATAATTCGTTTATTTGCATAGAAATCTGGTATCTCCATCTTTGGTATAACTGGTTGTTCAATAATTTCTTCCGGCATAATGTAGTCTTTGGTCATTCCTATCTTTATCACCGTAATAACTGGTTTAATTTCATCAAATAGTATTTCCGCTGGTGCTGAGTAAAATCTTATATAGAATAATTGTCCTTTCGTAACTCGTTTGTAATTCATAAATGCCTGGTATAATTCTGGTATTAGGCTAAGTTCGTCTCCTGTAATTGTATATACAGTCGAAATAAGTCCGTAAGAGTAACAAGTTGCTACTAAGTTTGGTTTTGTTCCTGGCAAGGCAATTAATTTATTGTAATTTTGTAATTTCTGGGTTATATATCCTTGATGGTTTTTTAATTTTTCTGAATTTTCGATTGGTTGGGTATTTAACAAAATTTGGATTTTTTCGATATTTTCAATATAGGTACGGGTTATATGGTTGTATGTTTTTTTAGTTTGGTTAAGTGAGGTTGCACATGTATGTATTTGAGGTGGTACGAATAATTCATTTTTTGGTATGTGAGGTGGGGCATAAGGCTTATCAAATACCTTATTCAAATTAAAGTTTTTCTTTTTTGTAACTGTGGTAAATAATTATTCCCTTGTGCTGGTACCTGCAATACCTGCACTAATATTTTTGTTAGTAATTTGGGTTTTTAGGTGTTTCCCAACGTCACCTTCTAGGTCTGGTTGTTTTAAGTGCTCCGACTGCACTACTAGATCTGGTTTTTTACCGTGGTCCTTCTCCACATATGTTGTTTCCATTTTTTATACTCTTATATTGAGCATCTTGATTTGTTCTAGTAACTCTTTCATAAGTACTGCGTTTGTAATTTCTTCTTCAAAGTCCGTTTGCACGGCTTTGTCTTGATAAGTAGTCTGCAATAGCATTCTTGTCAGTCTTAATTACTTCAATAGTAAAAGAGAAATTCAAAATATTTAATACCAATCTTCTAATTTCTTTCGTAGTAACTGAATCTTGTACCTTTCTTGTTAACCACCATTTTACTTGTGTATTATCTGTTCTAACAATAAATTTGTTATATACAATAATATATGGTTCAAATGCTAATAAACATTTATATAATGCAAATAATTCTTTTCTATTAATTTCCCATCTTCCTTCCGTTTCCGTAAATGTTCCTGAGTAATATCTACAGTGATGTTCTATTTTTTCATTTTCATATTTATATTTCAATACTCCTCCATAATTATTTTCACTTGCATCAGATTCTACTATATAATTGAATTTTTTATTTTCATCTGAAAAACATAATTTTGGTAATTTTTTACATTGTTCTTTTATTTTTTGGACTTGTTTTTTATCTATGTCATCATAGTTATATTCTATATCTTTTTTCAACTTTCTTTGTAATGGTTTTAAGTATTCTGCTAGCTTATGTATATATTCTTTTACTTGATTTACTAATCCTAAAAAGGATTGTAATTTCTTTTTTGTATCTAATATTTCTTCTGAATTTATAATTTTTTGTACTATGTGCTGCTGCATTTTTATTCCATTTTTATCTATTTGTATTCCTAAAAATTCTATCTGGTTTTTCATAATTTCTGCTTTATTCTTACTTAAGCTTATTCCTGATTCTTCTACTATATTTATAAATTTTTCTAATAATTTTATATGTTCATCATATGTTTTTGAGTATAATAATATGTCATCTATATATACTATACAATTTTCTAGTTTTGTGAAATATGTGTCCATAAAATGTTGAAATCTACCTGGTGCATTTTTATATCCAAATGGTAATACATTCCATTCATAAAATCCTTGTGGTACAGTAAAAGCTGTTAATTTTTTAGATTCTTCTTCTAATTTTAAGTGATAAAATCCTGATTTACAATCAAATTTACTAAAATAATTATATCCTTGTATTTGTCTTATTTTTAATATTTTATTGGGTATTGGGTAATTGTACGTTTTAGTTTTTGCGTTTAAATTTCTATAATCTATAACCATCCTACTTTTTCCTCTTTTTTGTTCACTATGTTTATTAACTATAAATGCTGGGCTAGTATGTTTACTATTACTCTCTTGTATATATCCTTTTTCTAATAATTCTGTTATATGCATTGTAAATTCTTTTAAGTCATCAAAATTATATTTTAAAGGTTTTTGTGTTATTATACTATTTTCGTCTATTAATTCTATTTTTACAGTGATTTTATGTTTATTCCATCCTTTTAATGGATCTTCACTATATAATTGTTCTAGTCTATTTTTTATTGGACTTAATTTATCTATTGTGAATACTATGTATTCTATATTGTTGGTATTAATTGGCATATTTTCTAATTTTTGTGTAATATTTTCACTTCCTTTTATCCATTTTGTATCTTTTCGTATTTTATTTCCTACTCTTTTAGCTCCTATTTTATGATTACATGGTGTTGTTAACCACCAGTGGGTTTTGGTTATTATATGCGGGTAATATTTTTCTAAGAATGGTATTCCTAAAATTATATCTTTTGTAGGTAAATCATAATTATATATTTTATATCTTTTGTAAGTAATCATAATTATATATTTCATCTATCTTAAGTATCTTATCTCATATCTGTATTTTTATATCTTTTGCCTTAAAGTGTATTAAACTTCCTTCATTATTAAATCTTTTTACTACTATTGGTGTTTTTAATTTTATCCATTTATCTTTTGGTAAACAGTTATATTTACATATGTTAACTTCTGCTCCTGTATCTATCATTGGTGTATAATATCTATTATAATATCCTTCTATTATTATTTTCATAAGTACATGTATTTTCATAATATTATTTTTTTTATTATTATCATCTTATTATTGTAGGTAATAGTTAAGTAAGTAGATTATATTTTATAAGGTTTCATTTCTTCTAACCATTTTGATCCTAATATTATATCTACTTGTTGTTCTTCTCTAATTTCTAGTTTTATTTTCATAGGTATTTCTGCTATTATTATTTCTTTTTCTATTTCTAATTGAGCTATTATTAGTGCTGGTAAGTCTGAGCATTTTTGTTTTGTCATTTTATTTATTTCCATTTCTTCTTTATTTAATAATTTATCTATGATGTAATTATCTTCTTGTTTTGTATCTACTAATATTAAATGTTCTTTTTCTTCTATTATTCCTATTATGTAATATTTATTAGGGATTATATCATATGCAATCTTTTTTGTATATTCTCTTTGCAGATTATTTTTAATTTTTCTAGTTCTTCCTATTCTTTCTTCTATTATTTCTAAGTTTTCATTAGTATTTACTTCTTGGTATGAGTAGTTATTATTATCTATTATTTTAACAAATTGTTCAAATGGCGTTTCTATTTCTATTCCTTTTATTTTACTTTTTGCAGTTATTTTATGTTTTGTAGTTAGTACATATAAATTTTTACATCTAGTTGTACATATTTTACTTCCTGGGGTTAAAGTTATTCCATTTATTTTCTAATATAATACTAATGCTTTATCTATGTTTTGATCTGTTAATGCAACTGAATAATTAGTATTGACTGTAAATTTAAATTTTTGGTAGATTAAGTTTCCTCTTACTGCTGTAATTACGCTTTTTTCTATAGGTTCTATTATTCTATCATCTGCTAAGTATATTTCTATTGGGGTATCTATTCCTTCTTTAAAACAGGCTTTTATAAGTATTTCTATTCCTCCTAAATGTACATATTTAATTTGTTCTTTACTTTTTATTTTTTGTATTTCTTTATTTAGTTCTCTTTTATTTATAATTGGTACTTCAGCTTTTCCTTGGGCATATTTACAATCTATAATATGTTCTTTTTGGCTAATTATGTAAAACTCTTCTTTATTCCTTTTAAAAGAGTTTTTTATTAAGGGTATACTAAATATTTTTTCTACACTTAAATCAATTTCTTTTCCTTTTACATTTCAAATATGTTATTATCAAAAATTATTTTTTGTTTAGAATAATCATCTGTTATATATTCTTCTCTTATTAATTCTATATTTTCTTCAGTCATCTAATTCTAATTGTTCTATTTCATTATCTGTTTGATATTCTTCTTCATTATCAGTCATTTCATAAATACTATCATCACTTTCTAATTCATAATCTAAATATTCTATTTGTAAGCAAACTTCTTCTTCTATAATTATTTCTGATATTTGTTTCTTATTAGGGTTCTTTGGTACTTTACAGTCTTTTGCTATATGTCCTAATTTTCCACAATTATAACATTTACATTCACTTATACTTTTCTTTTTTCTATATGGTCTTTTAGATTTTGTGAAATATCTTTTTCTTGGATTTCTATATTTATGTTTTATTTTCTTGTAATTTTTAAATCTTTTCTTTTTATGTTTTTTATAATATTTATCATCACAACCGAATTGTGGTGCTATCTTATCTTTACAACATGCTAAATTTTTTATTATTGTTTTTTCCATTTTTATATTTTCTCTATATTGTTCACACGTATTTGCATACCATTGTTTTACAAATTTTATTCTAGCTCCTAATGTATCATGTAATTTTGCTTCTTCCCATGCTTTTATTATTTTTGAACTAAATGGTTCTGGTAATTTTGTAAAATATAAATGTCTTATTCCTGGACTTTCTTGTGTATTATAGACTCCTTTATAGTAATATTCTTTATATGCACAAGTATATTCGTTTAAATAACACATATTACATATTCCTAATTTATTCATTAAATTTCTATTTATAATTTTATCTTTATTTCGTTCTTCTTCTTCTGTTGTCATACTACTAAATTCATTTCTTATATCTGTTTCGTATTTATAAAGTATGTCCATTACTGATGTAGTTTCTTTAGCTTGTATATCTTTACTTGATCTTAATGTCTTTTTACTTTCTTCTTCTAAATTTAAGAACCATAATTTTACTTCTCCTATAAATTTTACTTCTAATATTTTGAAGAAGAAAGTAAAAAGACATTAAGATCAAGTAAAGATATACAAGCTAAAGAAACTACATCAGTAATGGACATACTTTATAAATACGAAACAGCTATAAGAAATGAATTTAGTAGTATGACAACAGAAGAAGAAGAACGAAATAAAGATAAAATTATAAATAGAAATTTAATGAATAAATTAGGAATATGTAATATGTGTTATTTAGACGAATATACTTGTGCATATAAAGAATATTATTATAAAGGAGTCTATAATACACAAGAAAGTTTAGGGATAAGACATCTATATTTTACAAAATTACCAGAACCATTTAGTTCAAAAATAATAAAAGCATGGGAAGAAGCAAAATTACATGATACATTAGGAGCTAGAATAAAATTTGTAAAACAATGGTATGCAAATACGTGTGAACAATATAGAGAAAATATAAAAATGGAAAAAACAATAATAAAAAATTTAGCATGCTGCAAAGATAAGATAGCACCACAATTCGGTTGTGATGATAAATATTATAAAAAACATAAAAAGAAAAGATTTAAAAATTATAAGAAAACGATACATAAGTATAGAAATCCAAGAAAAAGATATTTTACAAAATCTAAAAGACCATATAGAAGAAAGAAAAGTATAAGTGAATGTAAATGTTATAATTGTGGAAAATTAGGACATATAGCAAAAGATTGTAAAATACCAAAAAATCCTAATAAAAAACAAATATCAGAAATTATCATAGAAGAAGAAGTTTGCTTATAATTAGAATATTTAGATTATTAATTAAAAAGTGATGATAGTATTTATGAAATGACTGATAGTGAAGGAGAATACCAAACAGATAATGAAATAGAACAATTAGAATTAAATGACTGAAGAAAATATAGAATTAATAAGAGAAGAATATATAACAAATGATTATTCTGAACAAAAAGTAATTTTCGATAATAATATATTTGAAAAGGTAAAAGGAAAAGAAATTGATTTAAGTGTAGAAAAAATATTTAGTATACCCTTAATAAAAAACCCTTTTAAAAGGAATAAAGAAGAGTTTTACATAATTAGCCAAAAAGAACATATTATAGATTGTAAATATGCCCAAGGAAAAGCTGAAGTACCAATTATAAATAAAAGAGAATTAAATAAAGAAATACAGAAAATAAAAAGTAAAGAACAAATTAAATATGTACATTTAGGAGGAATAGAAATACTTATAAAAGCCTGTTTTAAAGAAGGAATAGATACCCCAATAGAAATATACTTAGCAGATGATAGAATAATAGAACCTATAGAAAAAAGCGTAATTACAGCAGTAAGAGGAAACTTAATCTACCAAAAATTTAAATTTACAGTCAATACTAATTATTCAGTTGCATTAACAGATCAAAACATAGATAAAGCATTAGTATTATATTAGAAAATAAATGGAATAACTTTAACCCCAGGAAGTAAAATATGTACAGCTAGATGTAAAAATTTATATGTACTAACTACAAAACATAAAATAACTGCAAAAAGTAAAATAAAAGGAATAGAAATAGAAACGCCATTTGAACAATTTGTTAAAATAATAGATAATAATAACTACTCATACCAAGAAATAAATACTAATGAAAACTTAGAAATAATAGAAGAAAGAATAGGAAGAACTAGAAAAATTAAAAATAATCTGCAAAGAGAATATACAAAAAAAATAGCATATGATATAATCCCTAATAAATATTACATAATAGGAATAATAGAAGAAAAAGAACATTTAATATTAGTAGATACAAAACAAGAAGATAATTACATCATAGATAAATTATTAAATAAAGAAGAAATGGAAATAAATAAAATGACAAAACAAAAATGCTCAGACTTACCAGCACTAATAATAGCTCAATTAGAAATAGAAAAAGAAATAATAATAGCAGAAATACCTATGAAAATAAAACTAGAAATTAGAGAAGAACAACAAGCAGATATAATATTAGGATCAAAATGGTTAGAAGAAATGAAACCTTATAAAATAGAATCTACTTACATAACTATTACCTACAATAATAAGATGATAATAATAAAAAGAATAATATTATGAAAATACATGTACTTATGAAAATAATAATAGAAGGATATTATAATAGATATTATACACCAATGATAGATACAGAGGTTAACATATGTAAATATAACTGTTTACCAAAAGATAAATGGATAAAATTAAAAACACCAATAGTAGTAAAAAGATTTAATAATGAAGGAAGTTTAATACACTTTAAGGCAAAAGATATAAAAATACAGATATGGGATAAGATACTTAAGATAGATGAAATATATAATTATGATTTACTTACAAAAGATATAAAATATATAATTATGATTTACCTACAAAAGATATAATTTTAGGAATACCATTCTTAGAAAAATATTACCCGCATGTAATAACCAAAACCCACTGGTGGTTAACAACACTATGTAATCATAAAATAGGAGCTAAAAGAGTAGGAAATAAAATACGAAAAGATACAGAATGGATAGAAGGAAGTGAAAATATTACACAAAAATTAGAAAATATGCCAATTAATACCAACAATATAGAATACATAGTATTCACAATAGATAAATTAAGTCCAATAAAAAATAGACTAGAACAATTATATAGTGAAGATCCATTAAAAGGATGGAATAAACATAAAATCACTGTAAAAATAGAATTAATAGACGAAAATAGTATAATAACACAAAAACCTTTAAAATATAATTTTGATGACTTAAAAGAATTTACAATGCATATAACAGAATTATTAGAAAAAGGATATATACAAGAGAGTAATAGTAAACATACTAGCCCAGCATTTATAGTTAATAAACATAGTGAACAAAAAAGAGGAAAAAGTAGAATGGTTATAGATTATAGAAATTTAAATGAAAAAACTAAAACGTACAATTACCCAATACCCAATAAAATTTTAAAAATAAGACAGATACAAGGATATAACTACTTTAGTAAATTTGATTGTAAATCAGGATTTTACCATTTAAAATTAGAAGACGAATCTAAAAATTAATTTTTATCAGACTACAAGGATTTTATGAATGGAATGTATTACCATTTGGATATAAAAATGCACCAGGTAGATTTCAACATTTTATGGACACATATTTCACAAAACTAGAAAATTGTATAGTATATATATGACATATTATTATACTCAAAAACATATGATGAACATATAAAATTATTAGAAAAATTTATAAATATAGTAGAAGAATCAGGAATAAGCTTAAGTAAGAATAAAGCAGAAATTATGAAAAACCAGATAGAATTTTTAGGAATACAAATATATAAAATGGAATAAAATGCAAAGAAAGACATAGTACAAAAAATTATAAATTCAGAAGAAATATTAGATACAAAAAAGAAATTACAATCCTTTTTAGGATTAGTAAATTAAGTAAAAGAATATATACATAAGCTAGCAGAATACTTAAAACCATTACAAAGAAAGTTGAAAAAAGATATAGAATATAACTATGATGACATAGATAAAAAACAAGTCCAAAAAATAAAAGAACAATGTAAAAAATTACCAAAATTATGTTTTCCAGATGAAAATAAAAAATTCAATTATATAGTAGAATCTGATGCAAGTGAAAATAATTATGGAGGAGTATTGAAATATAAATATGAAAATGAAAAAATAGAACATCACTGTAGATATTACTCAGGAACATTTACGGAAACGGAATGAAGATGGAAAATTAATAGAAAAGAATTATTTGCATTATATAAATGTTTATTAGCATTTGAACCATATATTATTGTATATAACAAATTTATTGTTAGAACAGATAATACACAAGTAAAATGGTGGTTAACAAGAAAGGTACAAGATTCAAGCATTACGAAAGAAATTAGAAGATTGGTATTAAATATTTTGAATTTCTCTTTTACTATTGAAGTAATTAAGACTGACAAGAATGTTATTGCAGACTACTTATCAAGACAAAGCCGTGCAAACGGACTTTGAAGAAGAAATTACAAACGCAGTACTTATGAAAGAGTTACTAGAACAAATCAAGATGCTCAATACAAGAGTATCAAAAATGGAAACAACATATGTGGAGAAGGACCACGGTAAAAAACTGCATCTAGTAGTGCAATGAGCACTTAAAACAACTGCACCTAGAAGGTGACGTTGGGAAACACCTAAAACCCAAATTACTAACAAAAATATTAGTGCAGTATGTACCAAGACAAGGGAAGAATTATTTACCACGATTACAAAAGAAAAACTTTAATTTGAACAAGGTATTTGATAAGCCTTATGCCCCACCTCACATACCAAAAATGAATTATTCACTCACCTCAAATACATACATGTGCAACCTCACTTAACCAAACTAAAAACATACAACCATATAACCCGTACCTATATTGAAAATATCGAAAAATCCAAATTTTGTTAAATACCCAACCAATCGAAAATTGAAAAATTAAAACCATCAAGGATATATAACCTAAATTACAAAATTACAATAAATTAATTATTCCTTGCCAGAACAAAACCAAACTTAGTAGCAACTTGTTACTCTTACTGACTTATTTCGATCAGATATACAATTACAGAGACTTAACTTAGCCTAATACTGCATTATACTGCATTTATGAATTACAAACGAGTTACGAAAGGACAATTATTCTATATAAGATTTTACTCAGCACCAGCGGAAATACTATTTGATGAAATTAAACCAGTTATTACGGTGATAAAGATAGGAATGACCAAAGACTACATTATGCCGGAAGAAATTATTGAACAACCAGTTATACCAAAGATGGAGATACCAGATTTCTATGCAAATAAACGAATTATTGGAATCAGTACTATATTAACGGAATTATCAAATGTTTACGAAGAAACAAATTATATATGAAAGTATTGTTCGAGGAACCACTTATTAATCTACTCCACAGCAAAGGAATTAAGATATATGGACAAATTAGAAGTGAAAAATTGGGCCTTGACACTGCTTAAACCAGAGCAAGAACCTATGACAAAAGCAATTAGAAAGGGATTTATTTCGTAAGATAGCCTAGATCAATATTGCAAACTTATTGAAAAAGTATACGAATACGAATGTAGCAGATGCAGCGGTACAAACAACTACATACCAGACGTCAACATCGACTAGAAGACAAATGGACAACCACGACTTAAAGAGGAAGAATTATTGAAGACAGATGGACGGATGAAGATTAAAGAAAAGAAATTATTGACAAAGACATAAAGAAAGAATCTACTTTACACAAAGAAAGAAACAAGACCATGTGACGGAAGAAGACAAAGCAAAGAAAAAGATAAGATAAAAAGACAAAAGAAGAAAATGACATAAAAAAGAATCATTTAATCTTGTTTGGGACTATAATGTAAATAGTTAAGGACTTACCTTGTAAATTAGTTTTCTTATTTTACGACTTTAGTCCTTAGGATGTAAGTATATATAGGATAGCGTTTCATTTGTAAAAATCGATCCTCAATCCCCACTACAATTCTCTCTAAACATTCCAATTTTTGTAAAAATATATATTCAATAAAAAATTACTTTTAATCCCCAAATTATGGAGAAAAACTTAGGAAAAACCACAACTGAGGTATGACTATATACCCTTTTATGATCCATACTTAGTTATAATTAGTTATGATTTATATTATGAATTATGATTATGATTTATACTTGATTATGATTATGTTTAGCTAAATATTTAATTCCTGTCAACCATAATATTATGTGATATGCTTATGATTGTTATTATGAATTAGAATTATTCAATATTTATTATCTAGTTTGTTAGCATAGAGAAAAGTAGGAGAAGACTTCAGAACTATGCATCCAAAAAGGAAACCGAAGGCAAGAAGGCCGTGTTAAGGGGAGTACCTAAGTGTTGATGCGCTGTTTAGGAAGATAGTATCTGAAAAAGGTATCATGCTAGTAGTGACCAGATAATAAACATGAATACTCTAATCCGTAATAATCTTCCATAAGAATTACCATATGGTAGACATGGAAGACACGAATAAATTGATAAATAAATTGCTAAATAAATTAAGTTAAATGAATATCTCAGAAATACCCACTGTAGAAGTTAATAATAACTATTTTGAAGACAATTATAAAATACTTATTTTCAAAATATTAGAAAAAATAAATGAAACTAGTATAAGAAAATTAATATGGGAAAAAATAATAAAATACGAAGAAGAAGAAATGAATAACTTACTAAGACAAAATTGGTTTGACGACATAAGGGAAATAATACAAGAATTATATGATAGTACAGATTATTTAGACATATATTCAGACTATAATAGTGATTAAATTATGATAAATGAAGAATATTTCCAACTCTGGAAAGAAATTATGACCGAAATAGATTCATGGGAAAATATTATAAAAACATATTTAGAAGAATACCTTAAAACACAAGACATACAATACTTAAAAATGTTAATAGAAGGAGCTCAAATAATTTTACATAAAAAAGAAAAAGAAGATGAATTTTACAAAAAAGCATTTAATTGCTAAAAGACTATGACAAACTTAAACATAGCCCGAATTCCGCACCTACCCCCCAATATGGTATCAGAGCATAGGATTAAATTAATTAGTAGAAAATGAGAAGACCTTACAAAAATACTCGAATCTATAAACAAACTAAATATGAATTAAAAAATTTATATGTAGAATATAAACGATTAAATAAACAAGTTAATAAAACTACAGAAGATATCCATAAATTAGATAAACTAATCACGAAAATATCATTATTAGAATATAAGTTTATAACTCAGTTAAAAGAAAGACTAAACCACGGATAAAAATGAACAAAGAAGAATTCGCCATAAGTGAAAAAACGTATGAAAATTACGATGGATTGAAAATAAAAATAATTTTCTCAAATTTAGGTAGAAGATACAAAAAGATAGGAGATCAATTATACTTAATGCTAGAAAAAGAAGAATTAAAATTAGAAGATAGTTTAACAGCTATGATAAGAATAGCAAAAGAAAATGAAGAGATAGATAGACAAAAGGAAATAGAAAAAATAAAAATACAAAGTGAAGAAAAAATACAACAAATAACAAACACAAAAAATGATAGAATAAAAGAATTAGAAAAAGAATTACCATATGGTAGACATGGAAGACATGAATAAATTGATAAATAAATTGCTAAATAAATTAAGTGAAATGAGTATCTCAGAAATACCCACTGTAGAAGTTAATAATAACTATTTTGAATACAATTATAAAATACTTATTTTCAAAATATTAGAAAAAATAAACGAAACTAGTATAAGAAAATTAATATGGGAAAAAATAATAAAATACGAAGAAGAAGAAATGAATAACTTACTAAGACAAAATTGGTTTGACGACATAAGGGAAATAATACAAGAATTATATGATAGTACAGATTATTTAGACATATATTCAGACTATAATAGTGATTAAATTATGATAAATGAAGAATATTTCCAACTCTGGAAAGAAATTATGACCGAAATAGATTCATAGGAAAATATTATAAAAACATATTTAGAAGAATACCTTAAAACACAAGACATACAATACTTAAAAATGTTAATAGAAGGAGCTCAAATAATTTTACATAAAAAAGAAAAAGAAGATGAATTTTACAAAAAAACATTTAATTGCTAAAAGACTATGACAAACTTAAACATAGCCCGAATTCCGCACCTACCCCCAATATGGTATCATTAAAGTTCATGAGACTTCACAGTGCTACGTTATGACTTTAATGTCAAATATGTTGCAACATCAACATCACGATATGAATTCTGATTTTGAAATTCTAAAGAGTCTTAAACAAATATTTGCGGATCAAAATCGCTCAACTAAATAAACTTTCGTAAGATTATTTTGAATACATTTTAAAAAAAAACAATCAATTAAGAAAAAAGTATAATTTTTTTTTTTAAAAGTATAGTATTATACGTATACTATGTTTTATTTATATTTTGTTTTTCTTTAATATAATATTATGTTATATTATTATTGTTTTTTATTTTGAAATATGACATTGCTGACAAAAAATTCTACATACGTCACTTACTTAAATGAGAATTATTGTTGGGATCAATGTATTGAGGAGAGGATGATGGCAAAAGAAGTTGGACAGCCACAGGAGATGGCTGATCAGTGCTGATCAGTGGCCATTAGATTAGGGTTTGAAATTGAAGAAATCATTGTCTTCATGTTAGTTTTGGAATTTTATGAGACAAAAAGAAAAGCAAAGAATGAAAATAACCAAAACCCAAAAAGAAAATCTTATATTTCTTTCATGCAAATACCAAAACAAAACAGAAATTTTGAACAAATCTAACTTTCCTAACTTATAAATTCTATGGGCAAAGAGAAAAAGAAAAGAAATATTTCTACGGACTCAAAGAGAGTGAACCAAAGATATGAGCCAGTGCTCTAAATTCTCTTTCCCTTTCTTATCATTGAGCTGTCAAACAATTTTGTTAGGGGTTCACAAGTTATTACTTAATTTTTTAATACAAATATAAGATATATGAAGTAGCTACTAGGTTTGTTCGAACCCAGGAATGTCCACCTAGCTCCGCCCTTGATACAGAGTATCACTTTCAAGTTTCATTTTTCCATGTTTATTTAAGAAGTAAAAGTCAAATAATGAAGAACAGGATTGAATTTGGTTCACCTAATTAACATTACTTAATTCATGTCAAAATTAGTAGGTACAGTGGATGTTTGGGACCTACTCTTTTGATTTTTTTTTTTATTTGACGATGGATATCCACGTCCAAATTCGATTATTTCGAATTTGCACCGCATAGGACCCATTTTAAAAAAATGCTTTTTATCTAGAATTTTTTCTGAAAATATCTGATTAAGAAAGAAGTTCCTCATTAACTGCACTATATCTTTTGACGGTTAAACCTATTCATTTTATCTTAACGAAACATGTGAAGGTGACGAGTAGTTATTTGGACAGATCACTTCCAACAAACAATATTACTGCACAGCATGGTGTCACAACTGTAAAACCAAATATTATACTTATTACCATAGAAACAATATTTTAAAATTATTTTAGATATGCATAAATTTGCTCAACTTGTGGAACCCAAAGCCCAATGGTATTTTTGTCTCTTTGGAAAAGCTGAATATTCTCTAGTCTACATTTGCTGATGACTAGTTTACAAACCCCTCAATTTTATTATTAATTAATTAATTAAAATCAATTTTTTGCTTTTATCAAAGGCAATTTGGAATTTCCATCCCACACCCCAAGACTATTCTTTCACTTTATGTCATTTGTAATGACCACAGGGTATTTTTCTTGGCTTTGGAGAATGAGATGGTAGGTATATCTTTTTGAAAATTTATGTATTGTCATTTCAACCCCTTGACCTTTTGTTAATTAAGTATTAGTCCTTTTCAACAACTAATTACCTTCCAAGGTAACTAAGTTTCAAAAGTCAATTCATCTCATTAATCCATGTTTAGAACTAATTGTAGTAAATTTTAGACTTTGTAAACTCTTTTCAAACAAATAAAACAAAATTGGTGTCATAAGTAGGGTAGAACTAAAGAGAGGCAAGAGGTTTAATTAAATTTCCTTAGTTGGAAAATCACAGTGTAAATAGTGAGAAAACAATTTTTTTTTTTTGTTATGAATGAACTACCGTATCTAATTGATGTAATAAAACATATATAAGTTACTTAATTTTATAAGTTTATCCGTAAAATTATCTAATTATT
This sequence comes from Solanum pinnatisectum, assembly GCA_035578085.1. Taxonomy (NCBI): domain Eukaryota; kingdom Viridiplantae; phylum Streptophyta; class Magnoliopsida; order Solanales; family Solanaceae; genus Solanum; species Solanum pinnatisectum. Next base: position 22,146,225 of record CM069079.1, read on the forward strand.
ATCAATTACAATTTTTATAACATAAAATATTGTCAAGATTGTCATGCCCCAAAATGGAGTAGGATGTTTTTGAGAGATGAGTTATATAACATATATCTAGTTATATTTGAAAATATTTTGTTCTCCAAAACTTTACAAACATTAGTCGTACAACAAAAATATTTTTTTGCGATCATTAATATGCTCAATAATAAAAAGAGTAAATTTTTTGTCAGTATTAATTAATTATAATTGGATCCAATATCACTATATGCTTTAGAAATATTTATAAAGAATGATAAAGAATTTTTAGTGGCAATTAAATTATGATATTTTTGGTGTAATGATTAGCGAGGGCAACTACTACTCTCAACCTCTCATGCTGAATATGATCACACTAATATTTGGATCTAAAATGAACACAGCCAATCCATACAAGCAACTGTACATACAAGTAATAAAATCAAAGTCATATAATTTAATTACTTTTTCTGGGATTTGAGTTAACTAATATAGGTTGTTCATCTTCTTACTTTTTTTGAATATCATGTTTGGGTGTATATCTGACAATTTGAAAACATGATAAAGATTGTGTTAGGTAGGGAGGAAAACATTTCCCTTTTTATAATTTTTCATGTTTGATTGGTCGAAATATTTTGAAAAATATTTTTAGTAAAGAAAATTAGCTCCTTAAGATAAAGAAAATGATTTTCCTAATACAAATAAGAAAAAAAAAAGTTTCACAAATATCTCATTATCTCTTTCCCAACTCAACATTCCAACGCTCATCCCTTGACAATTCCACCCCCGTCGATCCACACATCCCACCCTTAATCCGCTTAAAATACTTTGCTATCTTATTCTTTATTGGTTTTTTTACTTACCTACGAATTACTAAAAAATAATTTAGAAAATTATTTATTTTACATAATACCAACCACACAAATGAAAAAAAAAAAAAAAAAAAAAAGAGAAAAAGTAAAGGGTGATGGAGAGGTGTATGAATATGCCTCCATGTTTGAATAAAACCCATTCGCATCAATTTAGGGATTTTGTTTGGAGAATATTTGACATGTGAATTTTACATCAAATAAAATGCTAAGCCCATCAAATACAGTAGGAAATGGGGTCCATTTCTGGTAGCCCAAGTTAATATAATCAACACCTAACCAAAATGATAGAAGAAAAAGTTGATTGGTTTCTAAAAAGAAATATTTTCTTTTTCTTCTTCAACATGTCATACATTGATTAGAGTTATCCCATATTCACATTATGTTATGATTAAGCAAACCAGCCTTACATTGATGTGATTCTACCTTTTTAAAACATTCTCATCCTCAAAGAAGAGGCAATAAAGATACTTTTTCGCTTTTTAAAACATGTTTCCCTAATAAAAAAAAAGGCCAAATTCACCGATTGTCCCTTAAAGTTGATATTAAATTTTATTTAGACACTTCTGGGAGATGTTTATTTTAGACACATCATGTAGGATCTCGTTGTGTCATTTTGATACTTTTTGCTGACATGTTAAAGTGAGTGTGATACACTCAGCAATAGAGCGCGAAAGACTCAATTTAGATATTTTTTATTTTCTTTTCTTTTCTTCTTCTCCATTTTTCAAACTACCACCTCCCACCATTTTTTGAAGCTTAAACTCCTTCAATGGAGGTCGAATTTTTTATTCAAATCCGTTTTCAAGTCATTTTTCTTCTTCTTCTTCTTCATTGTATTACTTTTCTAAATCTATAATCACCTCCCTCCACCTTTTTTTTTACCAAAAAATGGATACCAACACTCATTTTTCATATTATTCTCTTTCTTTCTTCCTCTCCCTCTTTTCTTCCCACAAAACAACACTAAAAAGAAGAAAAAAAGAGATCCGCAACAATTTAAAAAGTTGATAAAAAAAATAAAAAATTATTGGGTGTAGTAGAGAAGACAACTACCTTCGGGGAGGCAGGAGGGGGGGGGGGATTAAATTGTTTTTTTAGAACAACATTTTTATTTTATTTACTAAACGGATTTTAAAATAATTTTTAACTTAAAATTACACATGTAATCATTTAATTGGTTGTTTGTCACGTCAGCAACAAGTGTATTGCACTCTACTTCAGCTTTTTGCTTATTGTCAAAAAAGTGTCAAAATGACATAGCGGGACTCTACATAAGGGGTCTAAAATGAACATCGCCCAGTTGAGGTGTCTAAGTGAAACTTGGTGCCAACTTTTGAGGGCCACTAATGGATTTGGCTTAAATAAATTTCAAATTTTGCACCAAACACCAAAGTATTGATCAGTTATTGAAAACTAGCCAAATTATATGTTGGCTATAGAGCTTTCTTTGACAAGTAGAAGAATTGCTATTTTATTTATTCTGATTCAATTTTTTAACTTGTGATAATCGTTCTTTTTATCCAAGTTCATCTAGTTTTCTCTTAGAGAAAATGTCAAAAATCTCCCCAATCTATAATGGTATTTTCAGCTAGACACTCATATTTCACGGTGATCCTATTACCCCTTAGACTATTTTAAAATTGAGTTATTTGCTTTCTATGTGCTGAGATGACAAGGAATGTATAGTTCGCTCTCTTTGAGAGAGTGGGTGCAAAAACAAATAATAAAACTTTAACTTTATAGGTGTTTTTTTTATTTCATTATTAATTTTCTACTTTTGATGTTTCCTTTTATTTTATTTTTATACTTTTAACATTCCTTTTCTTCTTTCTCTTTATAACGAAGAAAAACACCAACAACAACATGGGCTGCGCGGCGGCGGCACCTATGATCCACCATGTGAACTTCACTCATCCACCACCAAGTCTCCGTCCTCATCGGCCTTCCATCATTAAGCCCCCTCTTACCTTCAAATCACATACGTCTCACATTAGCTCGATTAAAAATTCATCGAAAATAATTATTGTTACTCCACTATGTGAGAACAGACCCATCAACCATCAATTTTGTTGTAAACCACCACTGCCAGTTCCTTTGTAGCTTCAAGATTTTTAAAATAGGAGATGCAGATTCAAGCATTAACAAAAAATTTAAATAGTTAGGTATCACATCTACCGTCCTTTTTCAGATATGATAAAGTTTTGGTTATCGAATCTACAATAAACATCGAATAGTACAAAAATCTACTGAATCTTCATTCTAAAGATTTCTACCCAAACTAAACTAACTGCATCTAAAAATTTAATCCTCAAAATTGACCAACTTTTTGGAGCATTGAATTGATAATGATTTTGAGTGGAATTTCATCAATTTTGAGAGAAAAAGCAGGAAATGATGTAGAAATGGAGATTTTGAAGGGTAATTAGGCGATTATTGAAAAAAATTTGGGATTTTCGAAGATTGAATTGAGAGAAATTTAGATGAAACTTGATGAAAAAATTTGGTCTATGGGTCCAAAATCATAGCTACATTAAATGAGTTAGAGAAATTAAATAAGCAACTCTGATAGAGAAGACTCTGGCAGATGGCTGATGCCATGTCTGGAGATAAAGAAAACAAAATAATTGATTTTTATACATTACAAATATATATATTACGTGGCGGGCGCGTGTCCTTCACCACTTAATACGAATCTGGGGGTGAACTTTTAAGGGGTTATATATTCTACTTTTAAAATGTTCAGGGGGTAATAGAACCCCCGTAAAGTATGAGTGTGTAGTTGAAAATCCGGCTATAGGTTGGGGAGCTTTTGGTCATTAAGTCTTTATCTTATATTCTTCATATTAAGGTGGTGCACTATTTGTTTTTAATCAATACCTCTAAAGTAGTACTTGTCTTTTCATCAATTTTCAATTGAGACGATTAAAAAAAAAATCCGTCAAAACAGAAGATTGGAATGGACAATTACTAGGACATCAATCATTTTTGTCACCAACTAGATCTCAACTCCATAATTATAGCTATATCTATAGTAATAGATATAGAAGATACACCAACATGGGGATAACTATAACTTGGACTCCAACCATGAAAGAGTTGAATGTGTGAATGGAACATGAAGAGTTGTCACTTTAATGAAAAGTTGCGACTTTTATGAAGAGTTGTGACTCTTATGAAAAATTGTGATTTTTATGAAAGGTGTGACCTTTCCGAAGGGTTGTAACTTTCCAAAGGGTTGTCACCTTTCCGATAAGGCACAATAAACATCTGTTCACTATCATTTATTGTCTATAAATAGAGGGGATTTCCTCTCATTTTAAAACAACCAATTTTCTGGACTTCTTCTTCTACTACTACTACATCTAGTATTCTAAGCGACTTTACTGCCGTTGAGTGATTTGCTGACACCATGGTTATAGGTACCGATACACTAGTAAGTAAGATCGTTCTATCTTGGGAGGATATATTCCATTAACCTCGGGTACTTGAAGGGAATTATTTCCTTAAGGGAATATTGCGCATTCAGTGAACTCAATTTTCTTCTTTGAGAAAAAATATTTTGTATATTGCGTTTCTAATTTGTTTCTGATTCTATTTTCTCTACTGGTTTTAATTTTCTAGTTTTGAAAATACTTTAAACTTTGTTGTTTCTTATCAAGTTTTTCAAAGTTTTTATTCTAAATATCTTAGGAATACATGATGAACAACAAGAGTCTCAATAAAATTAGTGACTTAAAATAAAATTTTAATAAAAGACCTCAAGTATATACATAGTTCAACACTAATAATATATTTAGTGCAAACTCACAAGTGGATTTGATGATCAAAGAGTTTTAATAAAATTAGTGGGCTTAAATAAAATTTTAATAAGAGACCTCAAATATGTATACATAGTTATTTTAATCATGACTAATATTTTTTTTACGCATAATCCTTGAGTTCTTGATAAACATCAATATACTCAAAAATATTATTGCGATAAGAGTTCTTGACAAACATTAATACACCAAAAAAAAACTTATAAATATAAAAAGTACTTGTAAAGACAATGAAAATTTATCAATTCAAGAGAAAAAAAAATGGTGTATGGCAAAGAAAAGAGAGGAAGAAAATATATGTAGAGAGAGGGAAGTCGCACAAAGAGAGAGAGAGAGAAGCAACGAGTTATTATTTTAAAGCATGTTAAATAAGTCTCAATGTTGTTAAGACTATTCAAAAGATTTGATTCGTTCAGATCCATTCAGAGACTATTTTTTAAAATAAGAAACAAAAGACTTAATCAGCTGAATCTGAATGATTAAGATTCAAATCTAAAATTAAAAACACTTAATGGGCTGAATCTGAATGATTATTCATACCTTTATTAACTACAAACAAATGGGCCTAAATACCCCATATATTATCCAAAAAATTTTTTAAAAAAAATTCACGTTATAACTTTTTTTTTTTTCAAAAACTTACATTTTATTCATCTTCCAACAAAAAATTATAGGATGATATGAGGGAGGTTACAAGCAGTGAATTACTCCTTGCTCAAATATGAGGATATCAAAATATCCTAATTGAGATAAAGTAAATGCAAAAGATGGCTTAGTCATATGACTTCTGATTAATGACAATACATACAAAAGGTCTTTTACGAGGGATCCTAGATTAATTATTTCTTCTTCTTTTATCAGGTTCTGAAATTTGTCAATCTGTCCAGGGTCATTATACAATTCACTTCGATAAGTAGCTTAGCAAAATCTTCATAAATGATATTGCCAGGCTAATAGATCAGCAACCTTATTTGCTTCTCCATAGCAGTGATTTAATATGTAACCAAGAATTTCCATGTGATCCTTAAGCTGCTTCACTTCATACTGTATTCTCCAGGGGGTAAAGCTCATGTCATTCACACAATAATCCATCAGCAATTTGGAATCACTTTCTACTAAAATGAACGCATGTACATTTCTTATACATCATTTAACTCTATACAACATAGTGTTTGCCTCAACTTAGTTGTTGGTTCCTTGTCCAAGGTTCAAAGAGTAGACAAAAACTGAAAAATCTGATTGTCTCTGATCACACCTCCACCATAATATCCATCTTGTAACTTCCATCAGAGTTAATCTTCACGAAGTTGTTGAATGCTTTCAACTACTTAACTTGAATGATACTTGTGGTGTTGATTTTACTTCTCATCAGACAAGCAATAGATTCTCAATCAAAATTGGCTTTAATCAATTTAAACTGACTTTTTCAAATCCATGCTAGAGTGCTAGAAATATTGTTGAGTGTTTTCTTTATATTGTAGAACTCCTTTTCATATTTAGCTTCACATTTGGTCTTTCAGAGTTCCCACACAGTAATTGATGGTAGACATTTTATGAGCATATCAAAGACTGGTCTATTGAATTTTCATATCCATTAAAATTTGATCAAAAGTCTGAAAGAAATATTAGAGAAGGAAATGCCCACTGTGCCATACAAGGTTGACCAGATCTTCTGAGCAAATTCTCTGAAGCAAGTAAAATGGTCAATATCCTCCTCTTGAGGTGTTCTGCAACAACACCTTGAGGCTATAACTATTTCCATTTTTGAGAGTCTACCTTCTGTAGAAATTTTGTCTCTTAGTACTCCCCACAAAATGAAATTCATCTTGAGAGAGATTTTTTATGTCAGGTCATAGCATCAAATCAATTTTTAGTCTTCTTTTGCCTTGTGATATGCCAAGCTAAGGACACTGTAAATTTTTCATTTTGTTCTGGAGTCCATACATGTTTGTCGTCCATTGACAAGTTCAAGGTTTGGTTGCATATCATGGATGTAATCTACGACTTGGGAAGGTAGGAAGATGTCCCATCCTCCCAATTGCCATTGGCCATTGATGTATAATTCTAATATTTTATGCTCTCTAGATTTCTTGACATCAGGTAAAAATTGCCAGAGAGATCCAAATCATATCCAATTATCTTGCCACATTAACGCATCTCCTCTACCAATCTTCCAAAGGATATATTGATACACATTGCTTTTGACTTTGCACATGACATTTCAAGAGTGAGAATCTTCCGAGTACCATCTCTTAATAAAATGGTGGATTCTTAAACAATATTTGGCTGTCAAAAACTTACTCCGTAATGAATTTTTAGTCCTTAATGTCCATCACTATTTCATAGTGAAAGCCTTGTAAATAGCTTGAAGTCTTCTAAATGAGGCACCTCATTCAACATAGGGATAACACATGGATTCTCTGATTTTATGCCTTGGAATACTCTCTTGAGATTTAACTAGAACACATACTTAACTTTTGTCTTATTGAGAATTGCTCCTATAGATGGAGAGTTTTTATCCGGTAGAGCAAGTTCAAGGTTACTGATTTCCTGCTACAATCTCTTAGGGACTTCATAAATGTCTCCATAGGTGTTCCTGGACCAAATACTCAGAAGGGTAGCAGTTTTTTAAGTTTTTGGTGCAACACCCACATTGAATTCCCATGGAACTCAAAGTTTAATGTCTCTTCAATTACATCAATGAATTGAGGATGGTCTATACAAATATTGAAGAACTTAAAATATCTGGTAAAATCCTCCTATATATTGGAGAATTGAATTACTAGGGGGCATGGTTAAAACATATTCCAGACAAATAAGTGACAGTGCATCTGTTGAACAAATCAAACCATTCATAGTTGTACAACATTTTGTTAGATTTCTTCCATATTATGTCTGGTGCAACTCTGTTGTTGCACCAAGTGTGAATATTTCCTACAAATTATGCATCTGGAACACTTGTGTCTTCCATGAAATTACGGAAGTTTTTCTTACACTTTATAAAGTGAAAGAAAAAAAACTTGTTTTACAAAGAGGAATATTTTTCAAGTATTGTTATAGAAGAACGTTGTTGACTAGTCTTAGGCTCCTTCCTAACATAGATTTCAAGTATTGTTAACTTGATTTGAACTATGTAGTCATTTGGAACCCTAAAAAAATCAGTCAACGATTCGTTATTATAAATAATCCACTCTCTAAAATTTACTTGTCCTTGTGATAAAAATGAAGTAGGGTATTTTTCGACTATAATCAAATTATAAGAAGTACTATTTATATCCATTCTTTTATAAATTGATGAAAAGAATTTATGATAATGGACATTAATTTAATATTCAGCATTGTATTTGGGAGGACAGGTATAATAAATGGTATTTCCGTCATGTATAATTTCGTCATCCCAATAAATCGAAACTCTAACTTTTGGTTCAAAAGACATCTTTTTGTGATTGAAATCAAGAAAAATATAAGACTAAAGATGTTGAAGGGCAATGTTTGAACATCCTTAAATAGAGCTTGGAGGAGTTTTCAAAATAAAAAAAATAAAGATACATAATGTAACAATTTTTTTCGTTTTTATGATATGCCAAATCAATATAATTGTATGAAAAACACTGCAAAAGCTTCATAAAGAGATACAATTTAATGCAAAACGTAAAACATATTCCTCTTTGTAAAACATAATTTTTTCTTCCACTTTATAAAGTGTAAGAAAAACATACACTTTACAAAGTGTAAAAAATAGCTCTATTGTATATTAAAATATACACGTTAAGAGGCTAACGGAAAACATTTGAAATATTGGATATAACGGAAATTTTTCTTTCACTAAGTCTATTTTAGTTACTTACTAGAATAGTAGCTTATTTTGGTCACTTTTATCTTTTTGTGGCTTATTTAGATTCCGGACTCTTATGGCTTGTACTGTCCAAGGTGTACTTAACTCCATTTTCACCAAATTTTCTTATTTGCTCTTGAAACCCGTTTTTCATGTCCATTCACAACAAAAACATATCATATCCACATAAACATACTTAAGAACACACAAAGTTTATATATTTTAAGGAATTTTTGACCAAAGTAAGCCATTATTAAAATCAATTCACCAAAATAGTACTTTTTTTTTTGGAAATTTTACAAAACTAGTATAAACATAGTTCTCAGTAACATTTTAGATTATATTTTATTCAAAAAAGTCAATAACAAAAAGACAAAAATCTGACAGAGTAAATAGACATAAAACGTTATTGTCAGTAACGTTTTATAATTCGTTACTCTGAGACACATTTTACAGCTAAAACGTGACTCACGGTAATGTTTTTCTGAAATGACTGAAAATTAAAATTCAATCTTGTACATGCCTCATTCAACTTTATTAAATTTTCCACTATTAAAATAAAATATATATATATATATATATATATATATATATATATATATATATATATATATATATATATATATATATATAAAGGAGACTGAGGATATTTAAGTTGTATAACACCTCAATGTTCATCATATGAATCACAACTCCAACCATATTCAAACATGCTCTGATATTTCCTCATAAAGTAACCATTCAATGTTTGTACAATTTATATTTAGAAAAACGCCACTGCTTCAATGTCGATGTCAATGTCAATTAAGAAAATTTCAAAGGAAAATGAGTACCTCCTCACTCTTCTTTTGTCACGACCCAGACCGTTGTGATAGGCACCCACATTAACCTTTCAGTGGGAGAACCGTTACTGCAACCCAGCTAACCAAATTAATGAAAACTAAAGCATTTAAAGATACGGAAGCAAATTTAAATGAGTAAAAGAAATATGGAGTTCCCATAAACTCCCCAAGTTTTAAACAAATAACTTAACCAAACTAATGCGGAAGAACAACCCCTAGAACCTGAAAGTCGTTGTATCAAAACTCTACTAATGACAAGTCTAAGAACAAAGGGTATAACACCGAAACTAACAACACCTTAAACGAATAGTCTGAGTCCAAAAAGAGTGGACTTAAACAAGAAAGATCCATGGCAGCCTGAAAGAACTGGCTCACCCTTGAATCCGGTCACGCTCAATAGTCACCTAGCTGAGGTCTATCATAGCCGCCTGAAGATGCCCTGTACTCAACAAAGAACAAGCAAGTGCAGGATCAGTACACAACCATAGTGTACTAGTAGGATCACACGGCTATCCCAATAAGTGAAACACATGCAATTAACCACAACATTATAAAACAAGTATATATCAAACATATACAATATTAGTAATCTTTTCAGAATCAAAGTAGCATTCCACGTTCTCAATAATACACATTGGTTATCATTTTTAGAGCAACAAATAGTCTTTCAACCTCAATCACCATTAGATATGAACGTAATCATCACAAGTAGATACACAACACAATTCAATGGTTCTCTCACGGTACCCAATTCAGTGGTCCTCTCATGGAACCCATACCCAAACTGTTAGTGTATCGGTTCATGGTACTCGATCCAATGTTTATGCTGAAACGTGGCAACCGATCCCATATTTATGCTGGAACGTGGCAATCAATGCCATATTTATGCCGGAACGTGGTAACCGATCCAAGTTAGTGTGTCGGAACGTACACTTGATCCATTCAACAAACCACAATCCCAATCACAATGTATGTTCTCACAATCATACAATAAAAGGTGATTCATGACATACAATTATTAAATTATCCTCATGTACGATTATGGTGATCAATAATGCAACATTCACATACATACATGCATTATAATGAGCAAGTATAACATATATCACACCAACATGAAATCACAACCATCACCTATCTCGAATCCAAGCTTGAATCCCCTAAAGCACTTGAATCTTCCCTTTTTGGATTCTTTCCATTGTTCGTTGTCTAAAAATATACAATTAACACAAGGATCAATAAACGAGGCCTAATTACCTAGATTATAATCAACATTAGCAACCCTAGGCAAACCCAAGATCCCATTACCCAAATTAGGGCTTTTCCCACCATCCAAATAGTTCCAAAAACCCTTTCCCAACAATAATCACCCAAGAAACCAAGTTCTACGGATCGAAAAACGAATTCTGGGAGTGAAAACCTTACCTTTAGCATCAAGAATGGTGGAAAACCGTCAAGAAAACACATGGGTTCATTCTTTAGCTCTCAAAGTCGAAAAGTGCAGAATAAAATGATTTTCGAATTTATTTCTGACTTAAATTGCGACTGTCCCGTTAGAGCAGTCCTCACCCTGCTGCAGCGGCCCCGCCCTAGCGAAAATAATCCTGCCACCGCGTCTTGTACAGAAATAGTGAGCAAATTAAAGAAGTCTAAACCCCCATTTCATAACACACCTTCATCCCATGACACTCAGAAAATACCCATTCACGCTAAGATAAGTTCCGGGAGTTCTACTCACCCGAATTTAATTTCGTAAAGTCGTACGTTTTTCTTAACGTCTTAGCTATCTACTCATATGATCAAATTCATAATTAGATCTTCCAATTGTTACTAGATTTCCCTAGACCTTACTGACTCAGATTTCGTCCAAATCTGGACTAGGCTAGGAAATCTCAAGTTACTACAAAAAGTTTTTCCGACGACAGAATCAGGTCGTTATAATAGATACCAATTTACCCATCACTCGTCCCCGAGTGATCAACTAGGAAAGATTGGCTAAAGTAAGGGTAAGGAAGTATCTGAACGTCGAGTTACTGGGATACTTATCTTGCATGTCCTTAGCTTCTGGACATCGTGATCAAGAATTTCAATTGGTTCTTCCCATACCGAAGGTCTTGTTTAACAATACCGAGTCTCTCTTTATGATATAATCTTCGTCCCCTAACCAACCAATTGAATACCTAAACATCCTCCCATACAATGCCTCAATGAAGTCATCACAATGCTCGAGTGATAATTATTGTTGTATGTACACTTAACTAACAACAAAGCTATTCCCAATAACCACCAAAGTTTGATCGTCCACATGTCTGCCACATGTTATCAAGGACTTTGACACAAACATTAGGACAAATCCTTTCTCACATAACCATGATAAAATCTTAAATCAAAACTTGCCACATTTAAAGGTGAACCTGAACCAACTAACACACACTCATAATACCCAAACAATAATAGTTCTTATCAACATCTCCATCTCACAACCCAAATTCTCATGAGCTTAAGTTATAAAAGTTTAGTCTTTAGAAATCTAATACCCATCGAGGGTCCAAGCATACAAACCCTCTAACAACACTATCAAAATGCTAGATTTAGTAATTATAGATTACCTCTTAAGAACAGTATAATTGGATTCAATGATCCCCACATTCAACCACACATAATCGATACATGACCTCGATGACAAGATGAAATATTAGATTGTTAGGCAACCATAAATACACATGGTAGCTCTTCTATAACTTTCATAAGCAATGTGGTACGTGTAAAACCACTGAAATACTTTAACAACTCCAAGACAACACCAATTATGTCATTCGAAATAACCAAATCTTCCCAATCTTCCCACTCAACCAAGAGAACATCGCAATATTTGGTACCCCTAATCCACCACTAGGGATCCACCCAATCTTCCCACTCAACCAAGAGAACATAGCTAGTGAAACATACTCACAATACTAACAACCATCATAAACACTCCGACCATTTACCTTACTATAAACCAACACTTTTAAATGAAACCTTTCTTAGGTACTTAACAATCAATAGTAATAAACTTTACGACCCAACCCAGGTGTAAGTCCTTTCAAATGCTCAATACCGGATATAATTGATCATTTCTCACTTTGCTAATTTGTACCTTGACAAAATATATCACCACGAATGTAGACTTACGATGAAAAAAAAATATGAATTGTAGTTTCCACCGTATAACACAATCCCTTTCTCTATCAACATTAACTTGTACTCCATCGATACTACAATATCTTTCACTAAAAATTCAATCGTACTCATTACTAAACTCAAAAACAAACATAACACTTAGTATCACTTTCGAGCTAATGTCTATACACTCCTTTCTCAAGTCTTTTCCAATAGTTGTCAACCAATCTGATGAACTCGTGACACTATTACCATAGCCACATCAACACGAAATAAATCACGCGCCTCTGAACCCAATTACCTACCCCTTTGAAGATACCTCTTTAGCCCTCACAATCAAATAAAATATTTTTGCTCTCGCCTCTCTCTAAATGATGTACTACATCCCACTATTTTTCTTCATTATGACTCTAGCTCTTTAATTTCTATTCGAGTGGTGTCCCATCATCTCTTAAAACTTTCCATACAACCACGTTACTTACCAAATGTTAGAAAATCACGACCTTGGATACTCGCAAGTCATAATTACTATACAAAATTCGCTTAACCAACAGTCTTATTATATCGTTGTATTGCATTACAATCCATCACGAACTCTTATTATTATTCGCTCAGTCAGCGCTGACTATCACTACGAAGTCAACCTTTGTTATCAATACGACGCCTCAAACTCAGGTAAACTCATCAAATTCAAAGAACTAATCCATTTTTACACGCACCTTCTTACTAAATACTTCAATAGTAGCACTTGTGACCACTGCATCACACCCTCAAACTCGATCTTGCCCAGAAAAACATAAAACTGAGGCCTGTTATCTTGACGGGCAACCTCCTTGCCTGACTGCATTGCTCCTCTACCCGCATTACCATTTCCCTAGCCTCCACGGCCTCGCTAATTTCCTACTCGTATATCCACGTTCTCCATAATTTTAACGCACTTTATAACTTATATTCGATTGCTGAACCTGAATTAGGTCGCGGGGGTTAGTTCGGGTACGATTTGGGGTCCATAGTTGTGACTAGGGGAAAACAGGGGAGACAGGGCTGAGGTTCTATCTCTCCCTGTCCCGCTTTGGTGGGAGAAATCCCGCATAGAAGGTATCATCGTGGCTGGGAAAATCCCGCTCCCGTAGCCCTGACGGAAACAAAACCCCTGCCAACAATTTCTGGGGTTCCTCTCTTTTCTATATTTCCCCTAGATTTCCCGGCTATAACTAGGCATTTAAGAAAAATCCCCTTAGCTTAGGACAATCATTGTCTACCCCCGATCAACCCAACGAAGTACGCACTTTACAATCCTTTTACATCGTTTCAACACTAACACACACACATTCCCAAGATACACCTAGACTTTCAAACGGTTATCAGTTGGTTGCAACGCACGCCCATATTTCTCGCTTACGAACCACATGGTAATTTATCTAGACACTTGTACCTAATCTCGTGATGACTTTCTTTTCACAATACTTTTCACGACACTCAAGCAGTTACAACTTGCAGAAAAGTCCAAATTCTTTAATTAGTTAGTTCCATAGCGACCATTACTGATCATCTATGCCTTATACGACCCCTAAGGCCAGATACCAATTGGAACCTTCTCAGTTCCAATTAACTATGGTTAGAACTTTGCTTTAATTAATTAGATCTCAACCGTTAGTTCTAAACTATGACATGTGTCTCCAATCCAAGCTAGAACTTGGGGAAAATGGAGAGAAGAGAAATAGAGAGGAGCCGGATCCCATTTTTCCTAGGAAAAATTACTGAAATACACGTCTTATGTTTCCCTTATTTCGAATATTCCTTCTATTTCTAATAACCTCTAAAATTCCTTTTTTCTCTCCTAGTTCTAAATTATTTTATAATGTACCCGATCTAGTTTTTAATGTATCCAAGCTACATATTATGTATTCGGTTTACTTTATAAATGTATCCGAGCTACATATTATGTATCCGATTTGTTTTACCTTTTTAGGGATTAATGTAATTACAAACTAAATAGGGATAGATTGTAATTTCATATTAAAATTATGTGATTTCTAAAATTTATACTTTTTCTTACAATTAGATCTCAACCTTTTACGACATTCATAAATGTTCTTCCATAGTCTTTTTTAGCTGGATATGACCACACTACATAATTTAGGTTGGAAGTTAGATCTCATTCTTGAAAATTAATTAATGAAGCCTCAGTAATCTTTAGGAACATATCCCTCGTTTACATCATGTGTTTTCAAATACATAAAATAAATTATTATTTATAATATCATATTAAAATGCATTTCAAATTGATTCATGAGAAATTTTATTTGAATGTTTTAAAAAAGACATTTGTAATTTCTCATGAATCAATTTGAATTGCATTATATTAGCCCAAATTTATAATGGGATGAAATAAACAGATCAAATGAGTCCATATAATAAAATAAGAGGATTATTAACTTATCATGAATATTTGAACTGATTTTGCCCACCCCTACCAAAGAGTGATTTGCCTGACTCATGAGTTAGCAGTAGGTGTTCAACATCTGATATAACATTTTAAAATTTTATTTGCAAATTATGTATCAATATGTATAAATACAAAACAAAAATAATCTTTAGCAATAGTTAATTAACGATAATAGCTTAATTACTGCTAGTGTATTTTAGCGTCAATTAGCACTTCTTGATGTTACATTTTCATGAATGGTAGCTATTTTCCAGGAAACTCCAAGCGTAAATCTCTTGATGCTATGTATTCTCATCATTTGCGCATTGAGATTTGCTATGTCTTTATTAATTTGCATCTTCAAGAGTTTAATAATTGTTTTAATGCTGTGAGTAGTGACTTACTTCTTGGTATGGCTAGCTTGAATTCAGTTAATTCATTTGGTGGTTTTGATAAGAACAGGATAATGAGGTTGATTGAGTATTATATGAATGAGTTTGATAGCAATTAGCTTAGAGATCTCAGTTGTTAGCTTGATAATTTTATAGTTTATGCTCGTAATTCTGATAAGAGGTTCTTCAACTTGAAGGGAATTAGTGATTTCACTAAAGTATTGGTGAAGTCAAATCTGCATCAAACTTGGCTACTTGTTTATTTGCTTATCAAGTTGAGTCTCATTCTTCGTGTTGCTACTGTTTCCGTGGAATGAGCTTTTTCATCCATGAAGTACATAAAAAATGAACTTCGTAATAGTATAGGTGATGAATTTTTGAATGGTTGTGTAGTGCTCATTTCTTTAACATAAAATAAATGAGGGTGCTTGCAAGAGTGAATTATTAGTTGTAATTCGTAAGAGATGCTAGGAAATTTGGACTTCATTTCTTAGGTTTTCTAAGAAATGAAGAGTTTTTAACTATAATGTTTAAATAGTTGTACACTTATACAATTATACAATGCGATTTATTGTAACTTTATCATAAGAGAAGTGAGCACCCACGAGCCTAAGATCCTGGATCCGCCACTGATGTGATGTGCTACATATCGTATGAGTTAGGGGTGTACATGACCACGTTGGTTCAGGTTTTTCAAACATCAAACCAAACAATTTGTGTAATTTTTTTAAATATATAAACCAAACCAAACTAATGAAACTTGGGTTTTTTTCGAGTTTTTCAACCTTGAGTTGGTTTGGGTTTTTTAAATACCAAACCAACCATTTGTGTCAAATTTTTTAATTTTTAAATCAAACCAAACTAATAAATCTCGAGGTTTTTCAAGTTTTTGAATTTTTCTGGTAAAATATTCATACAAACATATAATTAACTTGTGCTCCAAGTATTTCTTTATCTAAGGTGTTTCTTAAGAAAATAACGCAAAATATGAGATGAGTGAAGACACTAAAATATTCAATAAAAAAAAAATAATGAAATCATATAAAATAAATATTGCAAATTGACAAATCATAATGTGAATGATCATAATTTAAAAGTACTAAATCATGCTAAAATAAGTCTAATAAGTAATAATTACATGATTAAACATTAAAGAAAAATTAAAATTAGACTATGTATTTTAAATGTCTAAACCAATGTAAAACTAAAGAACAAATATTTAACATTGTTGTCATTCTTAGTGTTGAATTAGTTTTTTTTTTTAGCATTAGTTTTGATTTAATTTTGAATTGAGCTTTATTAGAGTTACTAATATCTATGGACTATAACCTTTATTGGGCCATTCAAAATTCTAAGTCTCAAAAAAACTTGAAAAAATATATTGAAAGATAAAAATAATGAAAACATAGAAGTAATATTTAGAAATACGTCAAAGTAAATACTTTTATATATAAAATAAATTTTAAAAATTATGTATATAATGTCGGGTTGATTTGGTCTTGGGGTGACTTTTTTTTAGTTAAAATCAAATCAACCCAATTAAAGTCGGGTTTTTATTTTTTCAAATACCAAATCAAGTCAAATCAAACCATTAATCGAGTTTTTTTTTATTTGACTCAATTTACAATTTAATTTGATTATCAGTTCGATTTTGTGAGTAAAAGATGCATGTCAAACTTTAAAAGGCCCAAGGATACATTTGCAGGGGAAAAAGGGGCCCTCCCAAAAAGAAATTAAAATGAGTTTCAATCTATTATTTCTCCTAAAATCAATTACAAACCTAACCAAACCCTCTTAAAATTAAGATATAAACTACAAACGATATTTTCAATTATTTGAAGGAACAACCTATCCAAACTAATCACAAATTCGTAAAATTCAAATAATGAATTCAAAATTTGAAGCTTTATAATGACCATGAATGGTGAACTCTTGCTGCTATAATTTTAGAGATTTGAAATTTCTACTTGAAAATACGATTTTGTACAAATTTTCGTCTTTATGTTCTTTTTGTCGTATTTTTGGGTAAAAATAATGAAATATTGGCAAAAATTGATTTGAGGACATTTATTTAAATAAAAATTTCAAACAAGAAGAAGAATTTTTTTTAAAAAGAAAAAAAGAAAAAGAGGAGGAAGATAAATTATATCAGAGAAAGAGACGAAGAAGAAGATTAAAAAAAAAAAAAAAAAGAGGAAGAGGAAAAAGGGCACAGAAAGAGGCAAGCGACTGTACAATTTTCTTAATTTCAAAAAATTGTTATATTTAGTTAGAAAAATTGTATTGCCATAGATGGTAACTATTTTTTTAACATAGCATATTTATGTGATTAACTGTAGTCTACTTTTTTGAGAGACTGTCAAAAATGATTATAGTTAAGGGTAAATTACATAAATCTCATAGTTTTAATATGAAATTACAATATATCCCTAATAAGTTTCTAATTACATTAATCCCTTAAAAATTAAAAAACCGGATACAATAATTGAAGCTCGGATACATTAAAAACTAGCTCGGATACATTAAATACTGGCTCGGATACATTAATATGTAGCTCGGATACATTAAAACTAGCTCGGATACATAATATGTAGCTAGGATACATTAAAGAAATAAGCGATTTTGGAGATTTTTAAAAGTAATAGGGGATAATGAAAATAAGTGAAATAAAATGTGTGTATTTCTTTAATTTGTCCAATTAAACCTTAATTAGAGGCCCGGGGCCACTATAGTTTCTAAAATAAGTAGGCCCAGGCCCATTACAGTTACTATGAATACAGTATATATATATATATATATATTATATGCATAATATTAATATTTAATAATAAATAACTATAATGATTTAGTTCTAATCTTGTTTGTCTTTGTCCTTCTTCTAACATTTAGCTATGAATCGTAATTAAGTAAGATCTAGGAGAGAGAGAGGAGAGGAGATGGAGGATGAAGGTATTATGAAGGCGAGCAAGATCTGGGATAGGAGAGGAGAGGAGAGAAAGAAGATTTATTTGTATATATCGGACGAATACAATTGATTTAATAGTAAATACATTCACATATGCTTGTCTTCCTATGTAATAGTAAATACATTCACATATATAAAAAAAATTATATATATACATATTATTTTACTCAAGTTAGATACAACTATGATATAATTGTGATACAATTATAAAACAATTGTGACACGATTTTGATATTACTAGTTTCCCACCACGGATATTGAACTTGTATGCGGAATTATTTTATATTTTAAATAATCACATAAGATATGTTGCCTGAGTTATTTATTTTGTATTTTGAATGACCACATAAGATATTTGATGCATATTTTTTTTTATCCATAACAGAAGTTAAACTAAAAATGAAGTATACGTAATACTCACATTTTTAGCAGTTTAATAACTGAGCTTAAAATAATTGGATATAGTGGAAATATTAAAAATTGAGCAATCAAATTTACTTAATTGCCTAATTTGTAATTACATTTGTTTTGATCTATAATGTACAAATTAAACATATAATAACTTAATAAGTCAGTATTCCTTTATACACATGTTAAAAGATGAGGAATTATTAGAGAAAAGTTTTCAATTAAAATTAATGGAGAGTTGGAGAATGTTTCATGGTGTTACCATATATCTTTCAATGATGGAGAACCTCAAGAAGATGAAGATTATGCGCCATCCGAACTTGAAGAAGTTTTAAAGGCGATGGTTGATGCATTGAAATAAATCAACCTTGGAACTGATGAAGATCCAAAACCCATTTATGTGAATGCTTCACTAGCAAGTGATGAATAAAGGGCCTACGTTAACTTACTCAAGGAGTATAAAGATGTATTTGCCTGGAATTACAAAGAAATGCCTAGATTTAGACCCGAAGGTAGCATCTCATCATCTTGCTGTGAAAAATGGTGCACATCCTATCAAGCAAGCTCAACGATGCTTTAGTCCTAAATTGGTTCCCATGATTGAAACTGAATTTAACAAGTTTATTATGGTTGTCTTTATCCATGAAGTTAAGTACCCCACATGGGTTTCAAGTATTGTCCCCATGAGGAAGAAAAATGGGCAAATTCAAGTTTGCATTGACTTCAGGGATCTCAATAATGCATGTCCCAAGGACAAATTTCTACTTCCTATCCCTGAGCTTATGATTGATCCCACTACTGGGTATGAGGCAATGTCTTTTATGGGTGGTTCATCCAGCTACAATCAAATCCGCATGTCACGAAAGGATGAAGAGTTGACTGCATTCCGCACTCCTAAGGGTATTTATTTCTACAAAGTAATGCCTTTTGGTTTGAAGAATGAGGGAACAACATACCAAAGAGCTATGCAAAGCATCTTTGATAACATTCTTCACAAAAATGTTGAATGTTACGTTGATGATTTAGTAGTGAAATCAAGGAAAAAGAGTGATCACTTGCAAGACTTGAGGATGGTGTTTGATCTACTACTAAGGTATCAACTTAGAATGAATCCTTTGAAATGTGCATTTGGATTTACCTCTGGAAAATTTCTTGGCTTCATTGTACGGCATTGAGGAATAGAAATTGATCAAGTAAATATAGATGCAATTCTGAATAATCTACAAGGGAAGCTAGCATATCTTAGGAGATTCATCTCGAATCTAGTAGGAAAATGTCAACCATTCGGTTGTCTTATGAAAAATGGCACTCTTTTAGAATGGGACCAAGCCTGTAGTAATGCCTTCGAGAGCATCAAGTCTTACTTGACAAAACCTACAGTTTTAGCAGTTCCTATTCCTGGAAAGCCATTGATACTTTACATATCACCTCAAGAAAGATCAGTGGGAGCACTCTTAGCCTAAGAAAATGGTGAAGGGAAAGAAAATTCCCTTTACTACTTGAGTAGGATGATGACATGAAATGAGTTGAAGTACTCGCCGATCGAAAAGTTATGTTTGGCCTTAGTCTTCTCGATTCAAAAGATGAAACACTACTTTCAAGCTCACATCTCTGCCTTATTTCTGAAGTAAATCCCATCAAATTTGTGATGTCAAAACCTGTCCTCAATGAACGACTAGCAATATGGTATCTCTAGTTTTAACAATTTGAAATTGTATTTGTTCCTCAAAATGCTATAAAAGGGCAAGCATTGGCAGACTTCTTAGCTGATCATCCGATAACTGATGATTGGAAACTCACTGATGAACTACCTGATGAGGATGCCATGGTCGTTGAAATTCAACCACCTTGGAAGATGTATTTTGATGGGGCCTCACATCGTGAAGGAGCCGGTGTTAGAGTGATATTCGTCACTTCTCAATAGGAGATCTTGCCATATTTCTTCACCTTAACACAATGTTGCTCCAATAATGTTGCAGAATATCAAGCCTTAATACTTGGGCTTGAAATGGCGGTTGATATGAAGCAATTGCAATTACAAGTTTTCGGAGACTCCGAATTAGTGATCAATCAAATGTTGGGTAGTTATGAAGTCAAAAAGCCAGAAATGCATCTCTATCATGACTATGTACAAAAATTGATTAGATGGCTCGGAGATGTAACTCTTCAACATGTTCCAAGGAAGGAGAATAAGAAAGTTGATGCCTTAGCTGCTTTGGCATCAACTTTAACCCACCCTAACCAAGCAAAAATCACTATCTGCCAAAAATTGATAGTACCACTGAACACGGATGAGGAAAGCAAGCTTGAACATCTTGTAGTTGTCTCACAAGCTGAGATAGTCGATTGGAGACATCCTCTAATCGATTACTTATGTTACAATATACTTAGAGAAGATCCAAAGAGATAGACTGAAATTTGTCATCATGCTCCTCGGTTTCTTTACTACAAAGATACTTCATATCGAATATCATTTGAGGGAGTCCTCTTGCTTTGTTTCGGGGAAGAAGAAGCGATTCAAGCTATGCAAGAAACGGATTTTGGAGTTTGTGGATTACATCAATCTGGACCGAAGTTACACTTTCATATAAAAAGAATGGGCATTATTGGCCAACAATGGTAAAAGATTGCTTGGATTATGCTCAAAGATGTCAAGCATGCCAATTTCATGCAAACTTTATGCACCAACCTCCTGATGTGTTAATCCAACGGTTGCATCTTGGCCATTTGATGCTTGGGGCTAGACGTGGTTGGACCGCTACCTAAATCTTTTGATGGTTCTTGGCTGCGACAGATTACTTCTCAAAATGGGCTAAGGTTGTAGCCCTTAAAGAAGTAAACAAGGAAAATGTTGCAAACTTCATTAGGGTGAATATCATCTATCGTTTTGGCATTCCTATTTATATACTAACAGATAATGGAAAGTCATTTGCCAATAAATTGATGGATAAGATCTGCGACCTTATTGGCTTCAAGCAGCGTAATTCGTCAATGTATTATGCTGTTGCAAATGGACTAGCTGAAGCATTTAGCAAGACCTTGTGCAACTTTTTAAAGAAGGTCGTCTCCAAATCTAAAAGAGATTGTCATGATAGAATGGAAGAAGCTCTTTGGGCATACCAAACGACTCATCGCACGCCAACTCAAACAACTCATTTTTCTTTTTTTTTGGAACTGAAGCAGTCCTTCCACTTGAACGACAATTACTGTCATTGAGGCTTGCCATCCAAGAGGGACTTATTGACGAAGAAAATGCTTGTCTACACCTTGAAGAGTTAAAAGCTCTCGATGAAAAAAGGTTGGAAGCTCAACAAAGTCATGAATGCTATCAAGCTCGTCTTTCTCATGCTTTCAATAAAAAGGTTCGCCTAAGGTCCTTCCAAGTTGGTGATCAAGTCCTTGCAGTAAGAAGAACAATTATCATATCTCATAAATAGGGAAGCAAGTTCACCTAAAAATGGGATTGACCATCCGTCATTCAAGAAGTCTATTCAAGCAGGGCTTACAAACTTGTGGATGCAGATGGGTTGAGGATTGGTCCCATCAATGGAAAATTCTTGAAGAAGTACTATCCTTGAAGCAGTGTTATACTCTTGGCCCGCAAGAGTATAAACTATGTACGACTAAAAAAATAAAAAATGTTCGCTGGGTTGAAAACCTCAAAAGAGGCGGCCTAGGCAAAAGTTAGGACACAAACAAATACAAAAGAAACTTACTCTTTGAACTACGTTATGACTTGATCCTCCTTACTAAGGTATGTAGGCAGCTTAGAGTATTGTTAGTCTAGGTTCAGTCATAAGAACAAAAAATAATAACGTCGCATGTGAATGTCATGCTAATTCTTTCAAATGAAGATTAGAGCACGTAGATCTTGAGCCAACTTCAAACAGAACTTTGTACTAATCCATAAACACCATAGAAGTGATTTTTATACAAATTGAAGATGTCGAAGTTATCTTTCCAACAAAAAAAGAAGCTCATTATTCCAGTGCTCCTACTCCATGTTATGAATTTTCTTCCACATGTGTGCAAAGCTGAAGATTCAAGCATGGAGATTTTGAGCCAACTTCAAACACAAATTTGTACTAATCCGTAAAGCCTTGGACATGATTTTCATATAGATTGAAGATCTCAAAGTTATCTTTCCAACACAAAAGAAGCTCATTTTTCCGGTGCTCCTACTCCACGTTATGAATTTTCTTCCACATGTGCGCAAAGCTGAAGATTCAAACGCGCAAATTTTGAGCCAACTTTAAACACAAATTTGTACTAATCCGTAAAGCCCATAGGCGTGATTTTTATATGGATTGAAGATATCGAAGTTATCTTTCCAACAAAAAAAGAAGCTCATTATTCCGACGCTCCTACTCCACGTTATGAATTATCTTCCACATGTGTGCAAAGTTGCAGAAAGCTGAAAAGTTAATGTTTGGTTGCGATCCTCATATAAATGCTAGCTTATGGAGTCCTTTTGCCAATAAAAAAAGGGGGCTCGTGGAAAGAAACAATCAAAATTCAAAATTCAAGACGAGAAGATTCTTATTGAGGTATGAGTCAGTATTTTATTGCTTCAAAAAGAACCACTACACCATAATGAGTGAATTAGCAAATCCTAAGCAAAATAAATAAATAAATAAAAATCTAACTACGGAAAAAGTTTGAAGCTTATGATTTCCTGGCAACTTTTCTCTACCGCCCCTTCTAGCTTGGCTAGTCTCTCAACTTCATCATTAGACAACACATAATTTGCCTCAATGGTATAAATCTCGCCCGCTATAATGGTGATATTCTCTTGACTTTTGGACAACTTCTCTTGATACTTGTTAATGAATGTGATGATATTTTTTTTCTTGGAAGTCAAGACTTTTAAGTCTTTCTCCACATCTGCTAGAGTTGCTTGAAGTTTCCGCATGGAACCATCCAACTTTATGTGCCAGCTTTGCACCATCGAGACGTCCTTGCGCATCAGAGAGGGTCGTTTCATGTGATTCTTTAGTCATCTTTGATGATCTTAAAGTATCATACTCTGCGTACGACTTGAAGAAATTCTCGATAAGATCCTCCAAAGAAGAAACATCAATAATGTTTACCTTTCTAATCTCCTCAAGAGTTGAAGCGATACGTGATTCAAATTCTGTAAAGCCATCTCAAGAACCTAGGGAAAATTGTGTAATCCATCCACACAATGCGGCCCACTGCCTACAAATGGCCCTTGCTTCAAGGCTTGTTAGGGTGCTCGATTTGTTGAACTTGTAAAGCCAAGTATTTGTGAAGTAAATGTTTTTTTTTCGTAGTTGATCTTTAACGAAACATTTGAAGCTTCATGAGAAATGACTATGCCGATATATTGAGGTCAATATTTACCAGAGTCTTCATAACAACATTTTCTAATTTCTAAGAGATAATTTGACTTTCGGTCGTTGATCAACTCACTTTTGACTTGGGAGTGTTTCGAGCTCATGAAGACTTATCCTATGTCATTTCTTCATAGTTTGGTAATTTCATTTGGGTCATCAACTACAAAATGACCGCCAATTCGATGAGCAAGGATGACGTCTACAAGCTTGACTTGGTGATACAGAGCTTGTGATTTCGATGGAAATTTTAGGCGTTGCTTTCTTTGGGGTTGAATGCCCTGCCGGTGGTTTTTTTTTTTTTCGCTCAAACACTTGAATAAAACGTAAGGAGTTCAAATTCTCATTATCCAAGTCTATCCTCATTCGGGGCATTTTTTTTACTCCCCATGTTAGTTTCCGAGAAAAGTTTACCATGATTTGGTCTATATGAAATTTCCATAGCTTGTCTATCGAAAAAATTCCATAATTTGATTCATATGGAAAGTTACCATAATTTGGTTCCTATGGAATTTCCGTAACTTGATTTCCATGAACACTTACCATAATTTGGTTCCTATGGAATTTCCATAATTTGATTCCTATGGAATTTCCATAACTTGATTCCTATGGAAAATTTTCATAATTTAATTCCTACGAAAACTTACCATAATTTCCATAATTTGTACGAATTAAATTTTCCATCATTATAATTTTCTATAATTCGTATGAATCAAACTGATGTATCCATATTTTGAAATCTATATATACCCACATTCTCCTGGTGATTGTATATCGCATTGTCGCATCATCAAGTTCAATTGAGTCCTTCTCTCTTAAGTAGGTTCTTTTTACAACTCTGATTTTCGTCACTTTTTTTCAGCTCAGCGCGACTTTGGTAGAAAATTCATATCTCATTGGAGGAATATTGAAATCGTGATCCATTTGATTTTCCAGAAACTAGACTCATAGAGCTACAATATTTACGAAAATCACACTCAGACAACTCTCGAATTTACTCAGATGATTTTTTTGAACTCAGCCTAAAATTCTGATGAACTGAGTGCATCAGCTTTGTGTGACTTCGCGAAAAAAAGCATATCTCAACGTAGGACTAACGAAATATCAAAAGCGGTTTGCGGTGTTGGAAAGTAAATTCATAGGGATACATCATATACAAAAAACCATGATTAGATTGCATCTGGGCTGATTCAGTTTTCTATTTGAAATCAGCCTTTCACCAACCGCAAAAATTTGAGGTTACCACCTTTACTTTGGACATGTTCTTACGAATCTAAACTTTTTCCTTTTGATTAATTTTTGGTTGCAGATTTTGGATAGAGAAATACGACTTCGATCCCACAACATGATGCACTTCCGCGGCCGAGATTCCCCGCATCCTCTTCTTGAAATAGTGGGTGACGACCAAAAAAATCCAAATGCCAAAGTTCAACTTTTGGAGGTTCAGCCTCCGGCTATCGGCATCTTCTCCCTTGTTAGTGGGACATATGATGAATCTCTTCTCCTTAAAGAACGGTCAAAAATGGATACCAAAGACGTCATGAGAAACTTCTCGAGCAAGGCTATTTGCATGAAAGTTCCTTTATTGAAACCCGCAATTCATCATGACGTAGCATCTTCCAAATCTTCTCATTCTGATGGAAGTTTCAACAATTGGAGTGTTCCCTCTTCTAACTTTGGCAATGTTTGCTACACACTTGGTTACTGGGAATGAGTAGAATACGTGCTGCCCCATCACAAGGAGATTATGGAGCTCATCAAGATTTATGATGTTGTATTACTTCTTTGTTCACATACGACTATGACGACAATGTACTCCATGCTTTTTGTGAAGTTTGGCGCCCATCTACCAACACGCTTTCTACTTTCATCGGAGAGATGTCCATATCACTTTGGGACTTACAAGCAATTGGAGGTCTCCCTGTACAATGACACTTTTATGATGAAGTCATTCCGGCGGCGAAAGAATTGACGCAAATTGATACTCAAAGAGAATTGCTTCTTCCCAAAAGTTGTTGATATCTATTTTCGGCCTTCTACAGATTAGGAAATGATGATCTCCATGAGGTGTTCGTCCATGATTTGGTGAAGTTCTGGTTTAGAGGACCTAATAGATATGTCGAGCCTCCACAAAAGGTGTCAAAGGTACGAGCCAAAGTCAAGGTTAAACCATAATCCATCTTGACATATTGATTTGAACTTCCTACCGCGGACTGACAAGGAGAATACCCCCTTTGTTGAGTTAGATGTGGAAGAATCACTTAGAGAGCCTTAACAAAATTAGTCTCATCTCTAAGTGATTCTTCCACATCTAACTCGACAAAGGGGGCATTCTCCTCATCAATCTGCAGTAGGAAGTTTGAATCAATATGTCCAGAAGGATTATGGTTTAACCTTGGCTCTATGGCTCGTACCTTTGACACCTTTTTCTGGAGGCTCAGCATATCTATTAGGTCCTCTAAACCAAAACTTCACCCAGTCATGGACGGAAACCTCATGGAGATCATCTTTTGCTAATCTGTAGAAGGCCGAAATCATATACCGATAACTTTTGGGAAGAAGCAATTCACTTTGAGTATCAATTTGTGTCAATTCTTTCACTGAGTGAACGACTTCGTCATAAAAGTGCCTTGTCCAGGGAGACCTCCAATTGCTTGTAAGTCCCAAAGTGATATGGACATCTCTCGAATGAAAGTAGAAAGTGTGTTGGTAGATGGGCGCCAAAGTTCACAAAAAGCGTGGAGCATTGTCGTCATAGTCGTATGTGAACAAAGAAGTATATACAACATCATAAACCTTGATGAGCTCCAAAATTTCCTTGTGGTGGGGCAGCACGTCTTCTACCCATTCCAGTAACCAGGTGTGTAGCAGACATTGCCAAAGTAAGAAAAGGGAACACTCCAATTGTTGAAACTTCCATCAGAATGAGAAGATTTGGATGATGCTACGTCATGATGAATTGGGGATTTCAGTAAAGGAACTTTCATGCGAGTAGCCTTGCTCGAGAATTTTCTCATGAAGTCTTTGGTATCCATATTTTACCATTCTTAAGGAAAAGAGATTCATCATATGTCCCACTAATAAGGGGGAAAACACCGATAGTCAGAGGCTGAACATCCAAACACTACTAAAAAACTGCTAAAAAACGACGGAAGCAAAAACGACGGATGGCGTCGCTCCCAAAAGTGACGGACTAAGCGGTGCCGTTCGTCGCTTTTTAATTAATTTTTTTTTTCTTTTTTTTTTAAAGCGACGGACTGCATCGCCAAGTCCGTCGCTTTTTAATTAATTTTTTGTAAAATTTTTTTTAAAAGCGACGGACTGCATCGCCAAGTCCGTCGCTTTTTAATTAAATTTATTTATTTAAAAAAAAAGCGACGGACTGCATCGCCTAGTCCGTCGCTTTTTAATTATTTTTTTTAAAAGCGACGGACTGCATCACTAAGTCTGTCGCTTTTTAATTAAAATTATTTATTTATTTATTTTTATTTTAAAAAAAAAAAGCGACGGACTGCATCACCTAGTCCGTCACTTTTTTTCGCAGAATTTTGCACCAACAATATATAAAATAAATAATTAATTATTTTATATCGATAGAGACGCAGTCCGTCGCTTTTTATTAAAAATAATTATTTATTAATTTAAAAAAAGCCAAGCCGTCCGTCGCTTTTTATTAATTTTAATTGTTTAATTATTTTTTAAATTAGCGACGGACAACATCTTTATGTCTGTCGTTTCTTGGTCAAAATATCTGGTCAAATATTTTTAAAAAGCGACGGACAATGGCTCTTTGTCCGTCGCTTTTTGGTCAAAAGGTTGGTCAAACTTTTTTCAAAGAAAGCAACGGACATAGAGACTCTGTCCGTCGCTTTGAGAAATATTTTGATTTAATTTTATTTAAATCGTCATCCTGAGGACGGTTTTGTGTAAAATAAAAAACAAAAAAAATTATAATACCGACTTTCGGATGTCGGTCAAATTAAATATGTAATAAATTAATATTTTCAATTAACTTTAAATAAATCGTCCTCCGAATGATGGTTTTATATAAGTTAAAAAATAATTTAATATAAAATACCGACCTCCCGATGTCAATATTATTTAATTAACATGATTGCTTTTTATTTATCTTAAAATCTAATGTGATACCAACCTCATGAGGTCGGTATTTTTTATTAAATCTAATTATTTTTAATAAAAGTGACATCTGGAGGTCGGTTTGTTTAAAATATTCCTATTAATCATAATTTTGTTATTGTGCATAATACTAAAATTTCATTTACACCAACAATTAATTGTTCAAAAAGTGTAACAATTTTGTATACTTTTATAAATAAAAAGTTAGAATTCGTGGAATAAATAAAAAAATATCTATAATTCATATTTAGAGTATGAAACTACGTTGATATGAATTAGGAGAAAATTATATATACTTATATTTCTAGAGTAATGTACAAATTTTATCAGTCCGTCGTCTAATCTTGAACTTAATATTTTATCTCATGATGTAGAGGTGAAGAGCTAACATATAATCCATTCAAGTATGAAATGCGAAATATTATTATTATATACGTTCGATCTTGAATGGATGTCAAGTGTAGTGATCACTTCCTAATTATGATGACATGTAAAGGATACTTCATCGGAATATGAAATACTTTGATTAATTATATACTCCTCGAATAGTTTAACAAATCAAGTCTTATAAACTAGTGGTTCAGATATGAAATACATTATCAATTAAAGAAATACGTATGATCAATTCAAGGAGATTTATATATTAAATTTGATATTGATAATTTTTTGTTGATCAATAAAATTAAATTTATATAATTAGAAGGTATATAATTTAAATTTATAAAATTAACTTGATCGATAAATTAAATTTATTAAATTAAACTTCTGTTGATGTGTAGTTAAATTTTATATATATATATATATATATATATATATATATATATATATATATAATTTTAATTAATAAACTCAACCTCGATAAATTAAATTTATTAAATATCTCCATGGTCCTGTACAGCCTTCTATGTTAATAAACATGCTGAACAGGAAAGAGGTGCACCCAGGTTGGTTATTAATTATAAACCTCTTAATAAGGCTTTGAGATGGATAAGGTATCATATCCCTAACAAAAAGGATTTATTAGATAGGGTTTATGATGCGATTATATTTTTTAAATTTGATTTAAAATCAGGTTATTGACAGTATATATATATATATATATATATATATATATATATATATATATTGTTGACACCCAATTTTGACCGACCTCTAACTTTTTTTGAGAATGCTATTCGATTAAATATGTATTCTTTTTAAAATATATTTCGAGTTAAAATTTTAATCAATTTCGTCTTAAAATTATATATTTCAAAATTATTATCATCAAATTATTTGTACCGATAGTTGAATTCGAAATAATTATTTTACTAAAATATTTTAAAATCCTAGATGTGTTTAATTATATGAAAATATTTTAATATATGTAGTATTTTATTAAATTGAATAGCATTTCCTTGATTTTCCTCCAAATTATTTAAATTGTAGCCGATTTTATTCCCCATTCGATTCCAAATTTTATTTTAATTATAGCCACTTTTTATTTCAATTCTAGCCAATTTTTATTTCAATTTTGGTCATTCCAATTCAATCTCAAGATCCATTCATTTTAATCTCGTCCGTCCATCTTTAAATTAAATCCTAGATCAAATCCTAATCGCTCATCTAATTCTAATCCAACGGTCAAGATCGAATCAACATTTTCTCTCTTTTCTAAGCTACCAAAGACTAAAACCCTAAAACTATTCATTCTCTCCCTTCCTCTAAAAGATCCGCCTCCCCCTTGCTCTCTCTTCTCTTCCACCCACCTCCTCCGACGAAAACCGGCAAGTAGCCGGCAAAATCCCAAGCAACCAGTAGCCAACCGATGAGAAACAACCGCTAGAAGCCAGCGAGAGCCGGACTGCATCCAGCGAGACAGCAGCTCCAGCCGGCGAGGGCAGCAACCAGGCAGCAGCTCCGGCGAGCCATCCTCTCCTCTCCCTCCTCTTCTCCTTCTCCCCTCGGCAGCAGTGACTGCTGCTCTTTCTCCTTCTCCTCGTGAACCGGCGAGGACAGTTAAGGAAGTTGTCGTCTCCGGCGAGAACAATAGCAGTTGGCGAGAAGCAAAGTCGCAACCGGCAACAACCCACGACACAACGTCAACGACTTCGGCAAAACCAGCAGCTCGGTGAGGTCACCACGAAAACAACAACATCAGCTCCAGACCAGTGAGGCAATAAGCTCCAGCGAGGCTCGAAGTTTTGGAATTTTGCACTACTAGATCCGTCCAGGTTTGTCTTTGTTTAATTATTATCCGTCTTCTTACAATTAGCGTAAATTCAAGCATGATTTTCTGCTATATGTTATGAATACATACTCGAAATCGATAATAGTTGTCAATCTTGTCTTAAGCATGATGTTTGAATTTATTGATTATTGAGTTGATTCAAATATTAGTTTGAATTAGGGTATCTTAGGATTTGTTTGAAATTTGGTATTTCTTGAGTTAATTAGTTTGATTTTGGAATTGTAAGATTAGATTGAATTAGGGTATTTAAGGAGTTGTTTGAATTTGGGTGTTATTTGAGTTAGTTTGAATTATTATTGATATTTTAGGACTAATAGTTTGAATTTGGGATTAGGAATAGCTAGCTAGTTTGAATTTAGGATTTTAGCACTAGTTAGATTTTGGGATTTTAGGACTAGTTTGAATTTGTGATTTTAAGACTAGTTTGAATTTTGAATTTAGGACTAGTTTGAATTGTTATTGAGATTTTAGGACTACTAATAGTTTGAATTTGGGATTTTAGCACTATAGTTTGGTTTTTGAATTCTAGGAGTACTTCCAATTTGTGATTTTAAGACTAGTTTGAATTTGGAATTTAGGACTAATAGTTTGAATTATATTTGGGGAGTTTGAATTTGGGTATTATTTGAGTTAGTTTGAATTATTATTGAGATTTTAGGACTAATAGTTTGAATTTGGGATTAGGAATAGCTAGCTAGTTTGAATTTAGGATTTTAGCACTAGTTAGATTTTGGGAATTTAGGAGTAGTTTGAAATTTGAATTTAGGACTAGTTTGAATCATTATTGAGATTTTAGGACTACTAATAGTTTGAATTTGGGATTTTAGCACTATAGTTTGGTTTTTGATTTCTAGGAGTACTTCCAATTTGTGATTTTAAGACTAGTTTGAATTTGGAATTTAGGACTAATAGTTTGAATTATATTTGGGGAGTTGTTTGAATTTGGGTATTATTTAAGTTAGTTTGAATTATTGTTGAGATTTTAGGAATAATAGTTTGAATTTGGGATTTTTGCACTATAGTTTGGTTTTTGAATTCTAGGAGTACTTCCAATTTGTGATTTTAAGACTAGTTTGAATTTTGAATTTAGGACTAATAGTTTGAATTATATTTGATATTTTAGGCTAATTAATAGTTTGAATTTGGGACACTAGCTAGCTAGTTTGAATTTGAAATTTTAGGGATTTGAATTACAACTTAATTAGAACTCATTTAATTATAACTTGAATTTACTATAAAATTGAACTTAATTAGGAATATGAACTTGAAATTAGAACTTGAAGTTGTAACTGATTAGCTTGAATATATAACTAATTAAGTTTAGAAATTAGATATGAACTTGAATTGAAACTTGAACTTATTAAAACTTGAATATATATATATATATATATATATATATATATATATATATATATATATATATATATATAAAACTAATATTCTTGGATTTGAAGTTTATATTTAATTAATTTAAGAACTTTTTGTGCTAGGCAACTAAGGAAGCTCAACATCTAAAGAAGTTGATACAAGACTATATTGCTTCTTTCATCAAAGTTGGAGATAAGGTTGGTGCTTCTAAATTTCTTAAGTTCAAGTACAATTATTTTAAATAATGTGTTTGTGTCCATCTAGTATTAATACTTAGCTTTAATTTTACGAATAATATATTTGTTAAGCATAAGTACCAACACTAGTTGATCCTATTAATGACAAAATTGATTTTCTTGCAAGATCGATTTGTGTCCATCTAGTGTTGATATTAAGCTTTAATTTAGGAATAATGTGTTTGTTAAGCATAAGTACCAACACTAGTTGATCCTATTGATGACAAAATTGATTTTCTTGCAAGATCGATTTGTGTCCATCTAGTGTTGACACTTAGCTTTAATTTAGGAATAATGTGTTTGTTAAACATAAGTACCAACACTAGTTGATCCTATTGATGACAAAATTGATTTAATTGCAAGATCGATTTGTGTCCATCTAGTGTTGATATTAAGCTTTAATTTAGGAATAATGTGTTGTTAAGCATAAGTACCAACACTAGTTGATCCTATTGATGACAAAATTGATTTTCTTGTAAGATCGATTTGTGTCCATCTAGTGTTGATATTAAGCTTTAATTTAGGAATAATGTGTTTGTTAAGCATAAGTACCAACACTAGTTGATCCTATTGATGACAAGATTGATTTTCTTGCAAGATCGATTTGTGTCCATCTAGTGTTGACACTTAGCTTTAAATTTAGGAATAATATATTTGTTAAGCATAAGTACCAACATTAAACTAGTTCAAGTTAAAAAGTTTTTAAGTTATTTAAATAAGTTAAAATAAATAATGTGGTTTTGTTGATGAATTTAGTTATTGGAATTAGTCAAAACTAAACTAGTTCAAGTTAAAAAGTTGTTAAGTTGTTTAAATAAGTTAAAATAAATAATGTGGTTTAGTTGGTGGATTTTGTTGTTGTATTAAGTCAAAACTAAACTAGTTAAATTGTTAAGTTGTTTAAATAAGTTAAAATAAATAATATGGTTTTGTCGATGGATTTAGTCGTTGGAATTAAGTCAAAACTAAACTAGTTCAAGTTAAAAAGTTGTTAAGTTGTTTAAATAAGTTAAAATAAATAATGTGGTTTAGTTGGTGGATTTAGTTGTTGTATTAAGTCAAAACTAAACTAGTTAAAGTTGTTATATTGTTTAAATAAATTAAAATAAATAATGTGGCTTAGTTGGTGGATTTAGTTGTTGTATTAAGTCAAAACTAAACTAGTTAAATTTATGTTGTTTAAATAAGTTAAAATAAATAATGTGGTTTAGTTGGTGAATTTAGTTGTTGTATTAAGTCAAAACTAAACTAGTTAAAGTTGTTAAATTGTTTAAATAAGTTAAAATAAATAATGTGGTTTTGTTGATGGATTTAGTCGTTGGAATTAAGTCAAAACTAAACTAGTTCAAGTTAAAAAGTTATTAAGTTTTTTAAATAAGTTAATAGAATAAATAATGTGGTTTAGTTGGTGGATTTAGTCATTGTATTAAGTCAAAACTAAACTAGTTAAAGTTGTTATGTTGTTTAAATAAGTTAAAATAAATAATGTGGTTTTGTTAATGGATTTAGTCGTTGGAATTAAGTCAAAACTAAACTAGTTCAAGTTAAAAAGTTATTAAGTTGTTTAAATAAGTTAAAATAAATAATGTGGTTTTGTTTATGGATTTAGTCGTTGGAATTAAGTCAAAACTAAACTAGTTCAAGTTAAAAAGTTATTAAGTTGTTTAAATAAGTTAAAATAAATAATGTGGTTTAGTTGGTGGATTTAGTCGTTGGAATTAAGTCAAAACTAAACTAGTTCAAGTTAAAAAGTTATTTAGTTGTTTAAATAAGTTAAAATAAATAATGTGGTTTAGTTGGTGGATTTAGTTGTTGTATTAAGTCAAAACTAAACTAGTTGCACTAGTTATGTTGTTTAAATAAGTTAAAATAAATAATGTGGCTTAGTTGGTGGATTTAGTAGTTGTATTAAGTCAAAACTAAACTAGTTAAAGATGTTAAGTTGTTTAAATAAGTTAAAATAGATAATGTGGTTTAGTTAGTGGATTTAGCTGTTGTATTAAGTCAAAACTAAACTAGTTAAAGTTGTTAAGTTGTTTAAATAAGTTAAAATAAATAATGTGGTTTTGTTGATGGATTTAGTCGTTTGAATTAAGTCAAAACTAAACTAGTTCAAGTTAAAAAGTTGTTAAGTTGTTTAAATAAGTTAAAATAAATAATGTGGTTTAGTTGGTGGATTTAGTTGTTGTATTAAGTCAAAACTAAACTAGTTAAAGTTGTTATATTGTTTAAATAAGTTAAAATAAATAATTATTTGTAATATAATTGACTATCTATATTTTTGTAGATGGATCATCGTTTGTGGATGTATAATATGCATTATGAAACTGGTACTGGTTTGAAACCTGAGTTTATTGACGGTGAAATTTTATTGAAATGATGTTAGACGACTCCAGTCAGGCTTAGAAGATATTGGATCGTCGCGTCAAGCTGAGGCACTTGACGGTGTTCAAATTGCTACTATATCGGATCAAATAGCCAAACTTACAGCGGCACTAGCAGAGTCGGAGCGGAGAAGAGTAGCTGAACAAGAAAGCATGAATGAGACCGTTCAGCAAATCAAAGAACAAGTGATGAACCTCGCTCGTCGACCTACTACTTCGGCTCCCGATGACACCGACGACGAGAGTGATGAGGATGATTATGTAGATCTCACTCCCTAGTTTAGATCTCTGGACATTTATGAACTTTTTGAAACGAATTTTGAAAGACTTTATAATTCTTTAATTTATGATTTAGATACTTTTGAATATTATTTTATGTTTTGTTTAGATTGTTTATAATTGTGTGTTTGATTGGGCTGAATAGTGTAGAATTGAATTGAATTGTATTTGCAGGTGTGCAGCAGAAACTGCCAGTTTGGGCTGGCAAAAATATTGCAGAAAAAGCGACGGACTGTGGTTTTTCCATCGCTTTCTGGATTTTATTTTTAAAAAAAATCCCAGAAAAGCGACGGACAACGTGGTTTTGTCCGTCGCTTTTCAGGATTTTATTTTTTTAAAAATCCCAGAAAAGCGACGGACAGCGTGGTTTTGTCCGTCGCTTTTCTGGGTTTTATTTTTTAAAAAATCCCAGAAAAGCGACGGACAGCGTGGTTCTATCCGTCGCTTTTCTGGGATTTTCAAAAATAAAATTTCCAAAAAAGCAACGGACAGCGTCACATTTTAGAAATTAAAAAAATAAAAATTAAAATAAAGAGACGAAGTCCGTCGCTTTTATGAAAAAAATTCAAAAAAAAAAGGCAAAAAAAGACGTTGTCCATCGCTTTTTGAAAAGCGTCGAGCTAAAAAGCAACGGAAGTGACTGTGTCGCTTTTCCGTCGATTTTGACCCAAAAAGCGACGCAGTCCGTCGCTTTTTGCCGTCTTTTTTTGACAATTTTTTAGTAGTGAAAAGTTAAACTTTGGCATTTGGATTTTGTTGGTCGTCACCAACTATTTCAAGAAGAGGATGAGGTGAATCTTGGTCGCGGAAGTGCATCATGTTGCGGGATCGAAGTCATATTTCTCTATCCAAAATCTGCAACAAAAAAATAATCAAAAGGAAAAAGTTTAGATTCGTAAGAACATGTCCAAAGTAAAGGTGGTAACCTCAAATTTTTGTGGTTGGTGAAAGGCTGATTTCAAATAGAAAACTGAATCAGCACAGATGCAATCTAATCGTGATTTTTGTATATGATGTAGCCCTATGAATTTACTATCCAACACCGCAAACCGCTTGTGATTTCGTTATTCCTACGACAAGATATGATTTTTTTCGCGAAGTCGCACAAAGCTGATGCATTCAGTTCATCAGAATTTTAGGCTGAGTTCAAAAAATTACCGGAGTAAATTCGAGAGTTGTTTGATCGTGATTTTCGTATGTAGTAGCTCTATGATTCTAGTTTCTGGAAAATCAAACGGATCACGATTTCAATATTCCTACAATGAGATATGAATTTTCTACCAAAGTCCCGCTGAGCAGAAAAAAAAGTGATGAAAATCAGAGTTGTAAAAAGAACCTACTTAAGAGAGAAGGACTCAATTGAACTTGATGATGCAACAATGCGATATACAATCACCAGGAGAATGTGGGTATATATAGATTTCAAAATATGGAGACATCAATTTGATTCCTACAAATTATGAAAAATTATAATGATGGAAAATTTAGTTGGAAATTATGGTATGTTTTCATAGAAATTAAATTATGGAAATTTTCAATAGGAATTAAGTTATGGAAAATCCATAGGATCAAAATTATGGTAAGTTTCCATAGGAATCAAATTATGGAAATTTCATAGGAACCAAATTATGATAAGTTTCCATGGGAATCAAGTTATGGAAATTCCATAGGAACCAAATTATGGCAACTTTCCATAGGAATCAAAATATGGAATTTTTTCCATAGAAGTCAAGCTATGGAAATTTCATAGAGACCAAAATTCTGGTAAAGTTTTCTCGAAAACTAACATGGGGAGTAAAAAAAAAGCCCCGAATGAGGATAGACTCGCGTAATGAGAATTTGAATTCCTTATGTTTTATTCAAGTCATTGGGTAAAAAAACTGGCAGGGCATCCAACCCCAAAGAAAGCAACACCTAAAATTTGCGTCGAAATCACAAGCTTTGTATCACCAAGTCAAACTTCCAGACGCAATCCTTGCTCATCGAATTAGCGGTCATTTTGTAGTTGATGACCCAAATGAAATTACCAAACTATGAAGAAATGACATGTGATATGTCTTCATGAGCTTGAAACACTCCAAGTCAAAAATGAGTTGGTAAACGATCGAAAGTCAAATAATCTCTTACAAATTAGAGAATGTTGTCATGAAGACTCTGGTAAATATTGACCTCAACATATCGAAATAGTCATTTCTCATGATGCTTCAAAGGTTTCGTGAAAGATCAACTACGAAAAAAAACATTTGCTTCACAAATACTTCAAGGCTTGTCTTTACAAGTTTGACAAATCGAGCACCTAACAAGCCTCGAAGCAAGGGACGTTTGTAGACAGTGAAGTTTTATTGATAAATCCATATTAAATTTGGATTAAGTCTTAAACTCATGATACGTTGACCAAGTCAAATTAATGGTTAATTAAGTCTGATTAATATTTATGTCAAAATTATATGACTTAAATCAAGTCCAAATTATATTTGGGTCAGTCCATTAAGTTGACAAGATGAGCCCAACTTATGTTCTTCAAGCCCAGGGGCCAAAATTGCTCGGACCAAAATACCCCTCAAACCCTATCTCAAGCCTATATAAAGAGGTCTTCATAAGACCAGAAAAGACATATACATACACATAGAAATACATAGAGAATCGTTGCTTTTCAGTGGTGATCTACAAGTCTTCCGCATACAAGGAAGTCTTCGCTCCAAGTGTTGAGCCGCAAGTTTTCCATCAAATGGAGAACATTTGTGAAGAGAAGAATCAGGGGATTACATATATATTTTTTTTAAAAGAGATTTTATAAATATTATAATCTTCGCATTAATTCAAAAACAAATACTATTGTTTTCTTGTTATTTTCCTTTTCCTGTTTGTTGTATTTCAGGATTGAAACTTTAGATGCTTACAATTATAACTCATACTTTTTAATGTTTATGTAATTTTTTAAATTTTGTATATGTTCTAGTTATTATATATACAAATAGTTATTTATGGTCTTTTCAAAAATTTTGTACTTAAAGATTTTGAAGAATGAAGTTACAAGTCAAGATAAAAGTTTAGACGATGCGCAAGATCATTATTATTATTCTATGAAAGTTATGCAAAACTTGATATCATTTCTAGCACGGGATGTTAATTGGCTAAGCCTTTTGCTTAAGCAAATATAATCAATATTTATATTTATATCAGCCTTTTGTTTGGAGATTTTCAGAAGCAGTCTTATATTTATTCATAAAATTTATAATTTTGTGATATGAAGCTTAAGAAACATTGGTGGTCAAATAGAGACCAAAAATATTGCTCGTCCCTAAAGGTTCATCTAGGACGAGACAACTTCTCATCCCTAAAGGTTACTCTAGGATGAGGTGGCTACTAGTCATAAAAAAAATGATATATGATGAGGCAGTTGCTCGTCGCTGAAGGAATTTAATGTAGGATTGTGTACTGGTAGGTTCAATTTTAAAATTAATTGGTTCGACTTTTCAGTTATCGGTTTGTAGGCATGCTTAATCTTATAGAACCGTTAGATATTAGTTTATCAGTCATTAGTTATATGTTCGGTCATCGATTTAACCATTAAGATTTAACACAAAAAAATCTTGAAAAATCACTTAGAAACAAGGTGACAAACCAAATGGACCATGCACGTGAGTTTTCAGGATGCATCTTTCTCAAAAGCAAACACTGTCACATTGTAGAATAACCGAAAGTTTGAGACAACCTAAAATAAATATATGAAACTAAACTCTAAGTCAAGGAATTCATATACCAAATAGTATAAATATAATTATTTAATTTACTATCGGATTATCGGTTAGCCCGTTAAAAAAAAAAACTTCAAACCGTTAAGAACCGATAACCCGGTAATAAAGAAAATCAAAATTGTTACCAATACCACTAACCAATAATTCATTACCGATAGACCAATAGCTTTTTTGTATTCGGGTTATCGATTTTGGTTCGATTTTGACCAATCCTAATTTAATGACTAGAAAATAACTAGTTTTTAAAGAAGAAAATCAACTATTTGAGACAAGATACACGGTCTTTAAAAGTATTTTGCGACCAACTTTGCTTCGATCTCCAAAGACATTTAAGGACCAACTAAAGGAGTCTGTTGCACTTGACCTTTAGTGAAGAGGTCTATCAGGATGTGTGGTGACAAGCCTTTGCCCGTCACAATACACGGACCATATTTGAACTTTCTAGGATTAGATTTCTCTTTATTGTAGGTTGTTTTTCTTGTAGGGAAGACATTGTTAATCAATATAAACCATGTGAGCTATAACATGGAGTTCACTGTACTACTCCCAGACCAAAAAGAGAGTATCCTACTTGCTAAGATAAGGACCATAAATCATGAGCTAAGATGAATTCACTAGCTAAAGTCTGTAAAGACTAAGTCCTACAAGAACACATAGTTCTCGGACCTGGGTAATCGCATACTCGGTGCTAAGTAATTTCCCAACGGAAAACATGCATATGCATACTCATAGAAACAGTAAGAATATGCATGATAATACTATATCTTTCATGAAAAACTTGATAATCATAATAATAGCTCCTTAAAATCATGACTTCATAACGCGAGATTCTTATCTCAGGCATCTAAATCATCATAATCATCAATTGATGGCACTTTATCTGAAAGAATGATTCACCCATGGAAACATTCATATCATAATATACACATAGAGAAATAGCTTAGTCATGATCACAGATTACTTGCATAATATGACTTCATGAAAATATCATTGAAAATATTGAATTATGATCAAATCCTGCATAGTAAGATCAATCATGAAGAATAAAGTTGAAATTAATAGAACCCATGAGAAATTATGAAATCCTAAAATTGAGGAAGAGTAAGAAATTGAGAAATTTAGGATTCTTTATGACTCAATGGATGAAGAAGGAACCATTGATGAAGTTTCCATATACCTTAATAAAAACCCTAGGTGAAATTGAAGAAGAAGACTTGAAATCCTTGGAGCCTTGACCTTGCCTTGAGAGAGAAGACTTGAGTGAGGATTTTAGAGTTTGGGAGAATGCAAGTGAATGGAGAAGTGAGAGAGCTCTTAGGAATCAATTAAAATGTTCAAAATAAGTCTAAATGACATAGTATAGGAAATAAAAGAGTAGGAAAAAAACTCAATTAATCCTAGGAAATAACTGACGAACGGGCATTAAAGAACATTCTACAAACTATATATTCTTTTACAGACCAACTGTTCAATTGTAGACCTCAACTATTGAAAATCCAAGTTTCTGAAGAATGAACCATGAACCTTCATCTCGTACTTGTAATCCAATACACCACTCATAAAGTCTTTATGTACAAGTTAATGTACTAAAATTACAACTTCCTAAAAATTGCATCCACAAGACCCAACTACGACCCGTAATTTCCTTACGAGCCATACTATTGGCTCGTGCATTGAGACCCAAGATTCTGAATTTCTAAACTCATTTCTACGAGCGTATCCATGATCGGTGAACCATTCTATGACTTGTAAACACTGTTTGTGAAACTCGTAAAGCTGGAAACTTCAGCTGGTTTCTGCACTTTCCAGCTTTCAACTGAGTTATGCACCTCCAAGTGTCAGAGAGAGAGAAATAAGAGAGAAATTTTCTATAAAACCCTACATATTGCTATAAATTGTAATTTTTGAAATTATATTCAGCTGGTTTCTGCATTTTCCAACTTTCAACTGAGTTTTGCACCTCCAGGTGTTACAGAGAGTGAGAAAGAAGAGAGAAATTTTCTATAAAACCCTACATATAGCTATAAATTGTAATTTTTGAAATTATAGTGGTTTATCATAAATACATATCATATGTTTGCCTTGTTAAATTTCCTTCTATTTGGGATAATTTTCAAATATGTACCAAAAAGTTATTAGTTTACAAAAAAATATAGCCCAAAAAATATAAGATGGAATATAGTCAAATTTACTATTTAGCTATGGTTTATCGCTATTTAGCCACAGTTTCATTGTGGCTAAATAATTATCAATCCGATTTACTTTTATTTTTTATTAACTATGATTGACTGCGGCTAAATAACTACCTTTTTTTTACTTATTCAGTTAAATAGGTCTATGTAATGTACTAATGTTGTATAGATAGTAGATAAACATGTGTGTATATTGTATAAATTGTTTATGAACATGTATATATGATGTATAAATAATTATGTAGTGTATATGTAATGCATCAATATTGTATAAAAAGTTGTGTATTGTAAATGAAATGTATCAATACCGTATAAATAGTTATTTAGTGTATATCTAATGTATCGATATTGTATAAAACATGGTATATAAACATGCATATATAATGTACAAATAATTATATAGTGTGTATGTGATATATAGATATTGTATAAATATGTATAATAGTGTATCGAATTGTATAAATAATTATGTAATGTA
The DNA here is from genome assembly GCA_035578085.1 of Solanum pinnatisectum. Taxonomy (NCBI): domain Eukaryota; kingdom Viridiplantae; phylum Streptophyta; class Magnoliopsida; order Solanales; family Solanaceae; genus Solanum; species Solanum pinnatisectum. Next base: position 22,187,363 of record CM069079.1, read on the forward strand.
TCGATATTTAGTTGACTGTCATATATTCTCACCTTAATAGATTAAAAAATAAACAAAAATAATAAAACGATATAAATATTCATTTTTCCAAAAAAAAAAAAAAAAGTGAAACAATTAGAAAGGAAAAGGTTCATTTTATAAATAAATAAAAAAAACAACAAAAATAATATAAACAAAAAAGTTTTTTTTAATAGTGTTATTTAGCCACGTGATAGCAATAAACCGTGACTAATGTATTAAGTAAATACATCAAATATGAACCTTTTATCTGAATTAGATCATTTTGGATAATTTGGTAAATTTATAAAGAAAAGTGGTAAACAAATATTATGAATTATCACCTACCGTAATTTTTCCTTTTTTTTAGGAAAAGGAAAATTATACTCCAAAAAAGAAAATTATTTACAAGCAACTACCCCTTACTTTCATATCTCCTACTTTTAACTACTAACGTGTGTTTAATACTTGATACCATCAGAGTATATATATATACTCCGACTGTATCAAGGATGAAGAAGCAGTGGTCCAATATATAGAACAAGGGACCACTCGGACATATAATTTGGGTCGTGGATACAATCAGGATAAATATATTTGGTGGAATTCAATTTTGATAAGTATTTTGTCTTATGGGTCCAAGTTATGTATTTTTCCCATTATTTAGGCCCAATTGCCGTTTTTCTGTCATTTAGGATCCGGATCCTCAAAATGCTATCTAAAAGAAGTATGCAAGAGGTGAAAACAGAGCTTCTCCATAACAAAAATCTAAATGCTTAAGATTAAAACTTTAGTGCAAATAAATAAGTCCCAACTCCTCTCTTTAAATCATAAGAACAATGTTTTGTCCATCAAAAAGTTATCCTAAGGAAGTGTGAAAGAGATAGAAGTTGGACTTCTCAATAAATGAAATCTGAATTATTACACTACAAACATCCATGCAAGCAAATAAGACCTAAATCCCCTCTTCTTCTAAAAGAATATTTTCTCCATCAAAATATTATTTAAAGGAAGTGTGCTAGAGATAGAAAAGGAGTTTCTCAAGTTAAGCTATCCTAAGAATCCATATATGAACATATATCAGTGGAATCATTATCTTCTTATATTATTGTGAACATCCTTAACTTTTCTGATCTTGCTGATACCAATATGAGCTGAGTAATAGCCATATAAGTATCTAAGTCATCTTATTCACATGCTAGGAGGCCCCGTTAGTGCTGAGTAGGCTTGATCACACCATTTGCATTTCTGATTTTTTGTGGGAAAGTTAGTTAGGATTACTTACTTCTAATTTCTGCTATTTTCATTGTAATTGTTTTCAGTTTCCTTATTGTAGTACAAGTAGAATCTGTAGTGCTATTGTAAGGCATGATTTGAATTGAAAGCTCAATACAATTTCTATTTCCTCTCCGTTTCTCCTCTGCTCTTCCTCTGTTCTTCCTCCTTCTCTCAACTCTCCTTCTTTCTCCCTCTTATATGCATTTTGTCTCCTTGATACCCCCACTCTTTGTATCAATTGGTATCAGAGTCAGGTTCGAATTGGTCAAATATGGGTCCTCAGAAGGAAACAAGTGTTGCGAATGATCTCTAGGAACAATACGAAGACTTGGATGCTCAACAAATTTATTTACGCTCTGTTATGGAAGATAAACATCTAGAATTGAAGGCAGGCATGGATAAGAGGCAAGCTGAGGTGTTGAGAATCGTGAATGCTTTCAAAGATTCTGTAGATGGATTCCATCTCCACCATCAGGCCAGGGGGAATGCATCTTCCTCAATTCCCAGAGACAAGGGACCTTCATTGACAGCGGGTATTCTCGGATCTAATCCCCACCACGTTAATCACATTCGAAATCATAACCTAAACTTTCCTCGTTTCAATGGTAAGAATCTCAAAACTTGGTTGTATAGGATCGAACACTATTTTTCAGTAGATGAAACACCTTTGCATTATAGCCTTATAGGATAAAGCTTGTTGCTATGAACTTAGATGATGAAGCCTTAGCTTGGCACCAGTCCTATCTAAAATGCAGAAATCCTCTTGTACCACTTCATTGGCATGAATATCTAGCAGCTATATTAGAAACATTTAGGGATGAATTCTCTGATCCCATGTTGGAGTTGAAACACTTGAGACAAATAGGCACAGTTAGAGAGTTTCAGTTCTCATTTGATAAGTTGTTGACTCAGTGCAACCTAACTGGACCTCAAGTTGTTTCCTTTTTTTGGGTGGACTGAAGAAGGAGTTATTAGGTATTGTTATAATGCATGAACCTCAAACTCTACAAAAGGCTTGTAGATTGGCTAGATTGGTTGAGGCAACCTTGTCTGCAAATGCTAGAAGATCTAGGCCAGTTGATCTAAGTAGTCCCTCTGTGAGGAAAGAAGGACCTACTGCTAGATCTTCCAACTACAGTTGCCAACAAAATTCTACAGGGGTCATGGCCAACACCCCTAACGGTGGCAATCTTAGATCTAGAAGGACCATTTCACCTGCTGAGATGCAAGCAAAAGGGGCTCAGGACTATGTTACTTTTGTGATGAAAAGTATAGCCCTGGACACAAATGTAACCTACCTAAGCATATGTTTGTAATGGAGCTAGAGGATTGTATAGCGGAGGAGTTAACACCTGTGATAGATTCTTCTATTATTGAACCAGCAGAGGATACTAACATGACAACAGTTGAAGGCGAAACACCTATGATTTCATATTGTGCACTTGCAGGTATTATGGGAGGTCAAACTATTCAGGTGATGGGATACAGTGGTAAAAAGCCAGTACAAATTCTACTTGATGGTGGGAGTACTCTTAATTTCATTGCTATGGCGTTTGTAAAGAGGCTAGGCAGCACAGTTGTTCCTACTCCAGTAAGATATGTTAACCTTGGTAATAATTCCAATTGCACGGTACAACTTATTATTCTGATTTGATAGTTTTCCCTATTGGTAAGTATGACATAGTTTTGGGGGATTTGTGGATGAATACATTAGGTCCAATGACTATGGACTTTAATGAACTTATTATGTCTTTCACTCACCAAGGCAAAGAACATGCACTTAAGGGTGTGCATGAGGAATGTAAGTTGGCTAGTTCTAAGGCTATAAACAAATTGTCAGGAGATGAAGTAGAATTGTTCATGTATATTACCTTCACATGGTGGTGCAACGGTTGAGGTTCAACATTGTTCCTTACATATTTCTAGTGAGGAAGGTACTCCTGAGATTGCTCAACTACTTGACCAGTATAACATGATATTTGCTAAACCTGTGGCATTACCACCACAAAGAGGATCATTTGATCATAAAATTCATCTGAAACTTGGGGTTAAAGTTATTAATATCAGACCGTATAGATACTTAGCCTTGAAGAAGGACATTATAGAAAAGTTGGTTAATGACATACTTAAGCAAGAGATCATCTAGTATAGCAATAGTCCATTCTCTTCTCCTGTAGTAGTAGTAGGACAGAAAGATGGTTCAGGGAGGTTGTGTTGATTATAGAGAGCTTAACCAAAGCACAATAAAGGATAAGTTTCCTATCCTTATTATAGATGATCTTCTGGATGCGCTAGCAGGAGCTAAATTGTTCTCCAAAGTGGACTTGAGGTCTGGTTACCACCAGATCAGAATGGTTGTGGAAGACAATCCCAAAACAACTTTTAAAACTCATATAGGACATTATGAGTTTTTGGTAATACCCTTTGGATTGACTAATGCACCTTCCACTTTCCAATGTCTGATGAACCATGTTTTTCAAAGATACCCGAGGAAGTTGTTTTGGTCTTTTTTTATGACATTTTGATCTATAGTAAGTCCTTACAGGAACATCTTACTCATCTACAAATTATTTTTGATATCATGGTGCAACAACATTTATTGGCAAAACAATACAAATGTGTGTTTGGAATTTCTAAGGTGGAGTATTTAGGTCATTTCATATCTTGTGATGGTGTTTCTATTGATCCTAGGAAAATTCAAGTTGTTCAACACTAGCCTACTCCTGGCAACCTTAAACAACTTGGAGGTTTCTTAGGCCTAGCAGGGTATTATAGAAAATTTATTAAAGGATATGGTGTCCTTAATAGTTCACTTACTGAATTGTTAAAAAAGGACAACTTCATATGGTCTGACAAATGTCACTCAAGCTTTCAATAACTTGAAGGTAGCATTGACATATGCTCTTGTCCTAGCATTACCTGATTACTCTATTCCCTTTATTGTTGAGATAGATGCAGTGGCTTTGGCATTGGTGTTATATTGATGCAAAATGACCACCCCATTGCTTTTATTAGCAAGGTTCTTTCTAGTTGCCATGCTGCCTTATTCGTGTATGAAAAGGAATTGCTAGCTTTGGTGTTTGTTGTTACTAAGTGGTCTCACTATTTGCTTGGACAACATTTCATTGTGAAGACAGATCAGAAAGCATTAAAGTATTTGTTGGAACAAAAACTTCATAGACTTGCAGATTAGATGGTTAGCTAAGTTGTTATCATTTGATTTTGAGATCTAATATAAGAAGGGTAAGGAAAATTTAGTTGCTGATGCATTATCTCGAATTAAAGGTGTTGAGGTTATGGCCATTATGGTGTCCTCAGTTAAGGTGGATTTATTGGATGAAATCAAAGCTAGTTCGTTGGCTGATTCAGAATTGAATGTTTTGATTCATCTTGGTAGGTTCAGCCTCAAAAGCACTTTACCTGGTTCTCTGATCAACTAAGAAGAAAATGTAAATTGGTTATTGGCAGGGATGCTACTCTTAGGACTAAGATCTTATTTTTATGGCATTCTACTCCTACTGGTGGTCACTCAGGTATTGATGCTACTACCAGGAAAGTTTTGGCATACTTTTACTAGAAGGGTATTAGCTACCAGGAAAGTTTTGACGTACTTTTACTAGAAGGGGTTTAGATCCGACATAGCATCCTTTGTGAAGAAGTGTGTTATCTGCCAGAGGAAAAAGTATGATACTTCAGCTTCACCTGGTTTGCTCCAACCTTTACCCATACCATCCCTTCCTTGGACTGACATTTCTATGGATTTTATTGAAGGCCTTCCTAAGTCCAAAGGTAAACTGTCATTTGGGTGATAGTTGATAGGTTAACCAAGTCAGGACATTTCATTGCATTGTCTCAACCTTACTGTGCTCAATCACTTAATCCGATTTTCCTGGATAACAACTTCAAATTACATAGTTTCCTTGCTACCATCACCAGTGTTAGGAATCCAATTTTCATTAGCAATTTCTAGAAAGCTTTCTTAAATGCGCAAAGGGTTTCTTTGAAAACTTCTACAACTTATCATCCTCAAACTGATGACCAATCTGAGGTTTTAAATAGATGTCTTGAGACCTATCTTAGATGCTTTTACACTGATGCTCCATTTGATTGGGTCTCCTACTTGTCCTTGGCTGAGTGACGGTACAATTCCGGCCCCCATTCTTCTATTCAAACCTCACCCTTTGAGCTCCTATATGGTTATCCTTCTGCCCTACACTGCCTTACTTGCTTGATGGCTCTACTTCTGATGTTATTGAGGATCTGATGTTGCTTCGATACTTCAAGCTTCATTTGACTAAATTCCACTTGCATAGGGCTCAACAAAGGATGCAATCTCTAGCTAATGCCCCTAGGTCTGACAAGCACTTTCAAGTTGGAGATTGGGTGTTTGTTAAATTACAGCCATATCGACAGTCTTCCCTCTCCATTTTTCCATACCACAAATTAACCATATATTTTGGTCCTTATCCTATTGTTGAGAAGATAGGTACAGTCGCTTACAAACTTCTTCTTCCTCCTAAAGTCCTTATCCACTCCATTTTCCACATATCTCAGCTCAAGTACTGTCATGAACTGCCTACTGTTATTGTTCACCCTCCCGTCCTTGATTTGTCTAGTCCTCATTGCCCAAAACCTGAGTGTATCTTGGAGCGACGCATGATCAAGCGAGGTAACCAGACTGTAGCTCAATGGTTGATTAAATGGTCTGGTCTTGATCATTCTTATGCTACTTGGGAATTGGCCTCTACCCTCAAGACTCAATTTCCTTCTATCACCCTTGAGGACAAGGGTGTTGTTTCACAGGGGGTATTGATACCAATATGTGATGAGTAATAGCCACATAAGCATCTCATTCATCTTATTCACATGCTACGAGGCCCCGACTTGATCACACCATTTGCATTTCTGATTTTTGGAGGGAAAGTTAGTTAGGATTACTTACTTCTAATTTCTGTTATTTTCATTGTAATTGTTTTCAGTTCCCTTATTGTAGTATAAGTAGAATTTGTACTGCTATTGTAATGCATGATTTGAATGTGAGCACAATACAATTTCCATTTCCTCTCTATTTCTCTCTCAATTTCTCCTTTGTTCTTCCTCTTTTTCTCAATTCTCCTTCTTTGATCGCTTTATCTTCATTTTGTCCCCTTGATACCCCCATTTTTGGTATCACTTGCATTCATGTATAAGATTTTGTGTTTAGATCGTCAATCATTCACTACTCATAACCACTGAAAATCCTCAAAAAGAAATATGCACACACGCAAGATTGGGAAGTTTAAGCAAGAATCAAGGCAAATAACCAAGCACCAACTTTTGTTAGAGCAAGGATCTGATGATAATTATGTCTCTCAAGGGATGAAACTCAAAATGATGGAAGCCCCAGGCATAAAGTGAAGCAAGAATGTAAGTGCAAATCATTGATCTTATAAGCACATAGAAACTACACATTCATGGTTTTATTCATCTCAAAACCTAGGAGATAAATGTGAGGTTCACATTAGGGGCAAAAAGAGGAAGTACAATCATGATCAATGACTAACAAAAACGTCATTAATTCTTTGTATACAAATTTATGGAAGTATATACTCGAACCTAAACAAACAACATTACATATATATCCAACCCTTGTATTACAAAGCCATTTCATTAAGTTCTAACAAGATGCAAAATGCCTTTCAAGACGATGTTCATAACCACATTGACTTGGGAAAGAAACTAGATAAAAACCTGCCTGCATCCAGTATCAACCCGCAAGAACTCTTCCGTTGCCTTAGGACTGTAAAAAGAGGATTCAAAGAGAAGAGAAAACAATGAGTGCACAAAGTTGATCCGAACACCAAAAGGAAAGGATCTAAGCCCAATTCAATCAATTAGGAAGTGTACTCGTACCTTGTTAGCAATGTTGTTAGAAAGCCAATCAAGACCCTCATAAAGTCCCTCTCCAGATGTTGCACAGGTGCTCTGAATGTACCTGAAAGTAGTCGAGACAAAATTTAGTGCATTCAGAAGTAAGGGAAGCTGTCACAACTGCTAGCAAGTGTGCCTACCAGTGACGCTGCCTAAGAGAGTGCAGTCCAAGCTTATCAGTTATTTCGGCAGCATTCATTGCATTGGGAAGATCTTGTTTGTTAGCAAAAACAAGAAGCACTGCATCCCGAAGCTCATCCTGGAACAGAGAGTAATGACTATTAAACTCCACAGGTCAGTCGGCAAAGTTTAAGTCCAACTTAGGAACAAAATCCTTTCACTTTGTCATTTAATAATTAATGTAACTATGAGCAGAGTAAGCATGAGCTATGAGCAGAAAAAGCATTTGGTTACTGTGGTTCAGCATAGAAGCTCCCTGCTCCTACTCACCCTTTACTATTTTATGTGTTCTTTTCCTAAGAAACAATATATGGACACGTTGACCTGTGCAAACATTAAGTGAAGTATTGCCACTTCTCTCTACTAGTTTAATTAAATGACAAGCAGAAGGAAAAATCTCCTCTTTGACCTATTCTCCCTGAACTCTTCTAGGTACTTCACCTACTAATGGTTAAATCATAAATAACCAACTGTCCCATTCAACAATGGATCAAAGTTGATGAACTGTTCCAATTATGACATTCATCTTACTAACAATAACATCCTAAATAACATTTCAAAGACAGAGGGACAAAATGATTGGTTGATATGACACACTCCATAAGTTCAAGAAAAAATGTTTGACAATTTAGAATCACCGAAACATCATCTTTGGCTCCACTTGAAGCTCCAAAAAATTGAATTAAATTAGGTGCAGTCAATACCGTCAAGAGTTATACAGTTTTCTTTTACTTTGGACCAAGCACAGTTCTTTTATCTTCATTCAAGCTGGGAGATCATTGATAGTGCTGTTGACTGTAACTCTATCCTTGTTATAGAAATTGATAACATAACATAGATTATTCGTGTATAGTATCAGACTTTTGGCATACTCCTAAATGAGGATCACAGTAAAGTTTAAATCTAACTCAATTAACTCCCTCTAAATGGAAACTACTTTAGCTTAAGGCAAATGAGATTAGAAAATTACCAAACTAAGATTTTGAAGTTGGACTAATCAAAATAAAGAAGGTAAATTAGTACACATTAGCCAAAATTCATTTCAAAATCACAATTTGCCAATATGCTCAAGGCTCCATTTAGGAACTCTGAATTGCATAAAATTAAGTTATATCCAAGTTTTTTTTTTTTCTGAAAATGAAGTTATATCCAAGTTTTTTTTTTTCTGAAAATGAAGTTATATCCAAGATTATTGTCAAGGATGAAAAGTATTTTGTTTTTCTCATCCATAGTTCCATCCATGCAGCGGCGGATCCAGGATTTAGAGTCCATGGGTGCCAAATAGACTTATCAATTAATGTGCCAACTTTTTTCCTTAAAAAAACGTGCTTGGACCCTTTTTTTTCCTTAAAAAATGTCTGCAGCAAATTTCTCAAAAAAAAAGGTACAAATGGGATTCGAACCTGCAACATTAGCCATCTAAATTGCCCTCCAACCGTGGCACCACAAGCCAATTTTGTTCACTGGGTGTCACGCTTTATATTTATATAAATATTATATATATATACCTATATATATGTAGAGTTTCCGTCGAAGTTGGGGGGTGGCGTGGCACCCCCTGACTTCTTCATAGATCTGCCACTGAGTCCATGTTCAGGGATTTTCAACAAATTAGAGTCATCACTTTGTAGTTTTTAAAAAGAAAAAAAAAACAATTGGAAAAATAGTTCATTTTTTAGTTTTAATAATTGCTAAGCAAGCTTTATCTGACAAGATTCAGGGAAAAAAGTACTTCCTACGTTTCAATTTATATGGATAGTTTGACTTAGCATGGAGATTTTAAGAAAGAGAGACTTTTGGCAGACATATATACAGTGTCATAACCACAAGTTGTAATCACTCTTGAAGAAAACGACTATTGCAAATGCTTGTGCAATAGTTTCAATGGTTCAGGTATCAGCTTGAAGAGCTAATTAGTATACAATGCAGATTTCAGTACTATTCACTTAAAATAGTCACAGATTTTTTTTTTTTGGTCATGCAGCTTAAAGCTTTAGAAGTTGAATCTCATTTCCTGAAAACAAAAAACAATATAAAAAAGGTGTGAGAATTATTACCTCATTTAACATCCTATGCAATTCATCTCTTGCCTCCACAACACGATCTCTGTCATTGCTATCAACCACGAAAATGAGACCCTGAGTGTTCTGGAAATAGTGCCTCCATAATGGACGAATCTGAAAAAAAGAAGTGGCTATGTATTAAACAGTTGAATCAAAGGCCTCATTCTATGAAGCACATAAGTCGAGGAAAGGGGAACGGTAAGATCAGCAAAGAAAAGATAAAGACGTACTCCCGGTTTATTACCAAACTCTATGTTAACTTATATTCCTTAGAAACTAAAAACATCTATACCTTGTCCTGACCCCCGACATCCCAAACAGTGAAGCTGATGTTCTTGTACTCAACAGTCTCCACATTGAAACCTGCAAATTATTAATTATTATTGACATCATCCAAGCAGAAATATATAAGCATACAATTACAGAGGTTAGAGTAAACGAAAAACAGGGCTGATTATCTATTCATAGCAACACTTTCAACAAGATTGTGAAAACAAGAGCATAGAAGAAACATAACATACTTCCTTTCTTTAGTTCATTTTAAAGGCTCTCTTTTAGTGCATTTACAGAAATGCTTTCCTAAGAATTACGAAAAACTTGCTCATCTTAAAACCAAAAAATTGGTTTAGAAAAGCATAAACAATTTCCTACTGCCCAGTAATCCCAAAAAAAACGAAAAAATCAACCTCATTCTATTATAAAATGTTGATCTGGCAGAGAATAGAAATTAATTAGCATAATCTAATTTAATCTTTCATATCAAAGCCCCAAACAGAGCATGCCATGTTTTCTTAGTTTTTAATCATAGAAAGTCAAGCTGTAGAATAGCGCCTAAAGAATTTTAGGTGATAAACTTAAGGATTATATGCATACCCCTACTCTATTGCACCAGATGTCCATGAATATCCTTTTTATGACATACATCATGAGATTATGATAAAAGATGTTAGTATAATTTTAATTCAAATGTAACTTCTGTAATGTCCTTTGTAACCAGTCAAACAATGAAAAAAAAAAATGAATGCTAACATTCAATTAAGCTTCAACATTGATACACTTCTTTATCTAATATTCTAGAATTTCAGCAGACTCATAATTCACCTATAACGAATTCTCTTCTGAGGAAGAAAATCCAATCATAGATTACATTTATGAATTTCTAAAGTTATTCTTTCTATACTATATGCAGCAGAGGTACTTTAGATGCAATTTTTGAAAGTTATACACTACAGTTGAACTGTTAATTTGTAAGTATAAATATGCATGTAAGTGAAGTACGTACCAATGGTAGGAATAGTAGTAACGATCTCGCCCAGCTTGAGCTTGTACAATATGGTGGTCTTACCAGCTGCATCAAGTCCAACCATGAGAATTCGCATTTCTTTCTTGGCGAAAAGCCGGCTGAAAAGCTTGGTGAATGTCAGCCCCATTTTTCCTTCTTGTTGGTGATCCCTATGTTAAAAGAGCACTAAATGATATAATAAAATATATTAACAATTATATATTATGAGTCACAAATCAAGTAATGAAATAGTATGTACTCTCGTCTCCTCAATTAATATCACAACTGTCTATTTTGGAATGTTTAAAATTTCCAGAACTAGTGTGTGTCTTGTATAAAGGAAAACACTGTCATGATAGTCATTATCTGATTATTTTGTGTTACAGAAAGTTATCTTTTGTCAAAAGTGGAAAGCTAACTTTAATTACACCAAAAATATTTTCCTTCACAAGTGTCTCAACCCTTACTCTATATTACTTTTTTCAACAACAATTAGACATGATTATCAATCTTAACACTCAAAAAATTCATCAAACTGTCAATGCAGAACACCTTCAGATAAATTAAGCTTTTTTTTTTTTTTTATGACAAGGGAAACCCGCAGCCGCTACCCTTTGGGTGCGCACAGGGTAAAAAAACCCGCTCCTATGCAATAGCTCGCAAACCACATAGGAGAGGTAACCCGCTCGACCCAGAAGGCAAACCTTTGCTTAAACTTTCAATTTTGATATGATGTTCTTCAATGAAACTAAATCTTCGACTATCATTATAATATTTTTCTTCCATTATCACTGACATAATATATGACTCAATATAACATCTTAAACTCAATGCCCTTTGAAATGTCCTCATATAAAACGGAATGAAAGTATTAACTTGTTGCAAAATCCAGCGTATCATGAAATGGATCTGAATGAGAAAGCAATTTGCCAGAAATCAAAATTTAAATTCACAATTCAAAGCTCTCTATGAAAAAAAAAAAATTCAAAATCCAAAATTCAAAGTTAATATGATTTGATCTTCAAATCATAACACAACAACACAAATTCAGATCATAAATAAAACAAAAAAAAAATGCGATGAATAACCTCAAATCAAATGCAAATCACCGAAAACGGTAAATGTAGCCCAAAAAATTTAACCAAAAAAAGGAAAATTTTGATTTTAACAATACGATTGATAAATTATAGATAAGAATCATAAGAAAAAGCTATCTCGAATCAAGAGAAAATCAATCTGAAAACTGATTTTTTTTTTTAAAACAAAAAACGCAAAGTCTAATTAGATAAGTTTTTATACATGAAATGAAATATAAATTATAATTTATGAATGACAAAACATAGAGATGTTACCTTAAAGATAATTATGGAAGAGGGATCTAATGAAGAAAGAACGAGAGAGTGAAGCTGGAGATTAACGCCAAATTCTGAGAGTAAAGAAGAGCAGAGGAAATAAATATAGATGTTTCGGATGCACTAAATTGCCATTTCATTTTGTTACAATAACGGGAATGCCCTTACATTCTGTTATCCAAATTACCCCAACTGACAGCCTACAAGTTTTATTTACGTATTATTTTTTAAAAAATTTAATTTGTAAATATTATTTGAAAGGGTCTAAAATCAGATAAACTGGTTATATTTTACGTCACTAAACTCTAATTTTATTTATTATGGGTTGTCTTTTTCTTTACAAGTTAAAAATCGTTCCAAGTTTCTTCATTATTTCTTAACTTCTCTTCTTAGCTTATTTTCTTTCACCTTTAATTGCGGTAACTTTTCTCCTTCTTCATAGATTATTGACATATTTTTGCTGCTTTGAATATTTTTCAGTGAATTTTAGGATTTTTTTTGTTGGGTCATTTTTTGTTCTGCTATGTATTGTAGCTTAACTTTAATTGTGTTCTTCCTGTGATTTTTAGTGTTTTATAACATTTTTTATCGTGCATTTTCAGTATAATGCTTTTTTTTTTTTTGGTAATGCAATATAATGATTTGATTCTTCTTTAGTAAATTTTAGGAATTTCATAGTGTGCCTTTTTTTGCTCTTCGAATATATTATAGATAGACTGGATTATTTTTTTTCTTCATGTAAATTTTAGGAGAATTTATTGTGTATTTTTATTCCTCAATTTTCTTCATTCTTCAATGATTTTTTGAATTTCTTTCAACGTTTTTTTGTTGTTCTTTCGATAAATATACAATGTGTATACTCTTCTATTATTTATTAGTACTAGGTGTGTGTACATTATAATGTACTTATTTTTTAAAAGTTTATGCATCTCAAAATGGTCTATCACGTTGATGGAAAAGTTAGATAAAAGAAATAAGATGGATATAGTATCTATGATGTTAGGTATTGTATCACATTTGAATCGGAATGGCCAACCGATTATGCCAACTGATATGTACTCTAGTAAATTACTAGTTTACTTTTGTATGAGATTCATTCATCATGCCCATATTTTTATACAACAAACAAGAAAAAGACGGTAATATTTGAAGTAAATATTTAAAACTCATTTCGATTGTAGCAATCTGATTAATCTTCCAATAATTTACAGTCTCAATATAATAATTATTATTTTTTTTCAATTTCTCTGAAACATAAAAGGTTTCTTTTGAGACTTACTACATCCACAATATTATGAACTATTTCAGTTCTTTGAATATTAATAAATTAGCTATTTTGAAGCTCTCAATTAATTTTGTATACTACCATAATTTTTACAACACCATCCGTATGGTGACCATCTCCTTCAAGGAGAAAATTATTCTTAATGTCATGGTAAAAATTATTAAAGAAAGACTTGTTTCTTGACAACCAATATGAGAAAAATTAATGAAATATGGGAAAAATTAATGAAATATGAAGAAGAAGAAATGAATAACTTACTAAGACAAAATTGGTTTGACGACATAAGAGAAATAATGCAAGAATTATATGAAAGTACAGATTATTTAGATATATATACAGACTATAATAGTGATTAAATTATGATAAATGAAGAATACTTCCAACTTTGGAAAGAAGTTATGACTGAAATAGATTCATGGGAAAATATTATAAAAACGTATTTAGAAATGTATTTTAAAACACAAGACATACAATACCTAAAATTACTAATAGAAGGAGCCCAAATGATTCTACATAAGAAAGAAAAAGAGGAAGAATTTTATAAAAAAACATTTATTTGATAAAAGACTATGATAAAACAAAACATAGCCCAAATTCCGCACCTACCCCCCAAATTGGTAAGGAAAGAGAATTATTTCTTTCTTTTGTCCTTCAATAGTTCATAATAAAACATACCACAATATTTATGATGTACTCAAATTATATGACCAAATGATCATTTATGTCAAAATATTTCTTTTCAATATCTCAAACCTTTCGAAGAGGTGAGATATGACATTTATCAAACCATACATAAACATGTCCTTATTCATATGAACACAAGTCACATTCTCTTCAAAAAATGGACCATAACCATTTGTACATGTTCCATAGGTTTTTATTAGAAACTAATTGTCATGCTTTGACATTATCAAATTTATTTGACCCACCTCAACATTATTTTAAAAGGTCAAATGTATTAAATGTACTACCTCTTTGTATTTCTTTATTATGATGGAGGATTAACAGAACTTTTCAAAACTGGATTGTACCAACAACAATATGCCCAATAACCTTTCATACTACTTTGATGACCAACAATTACCTTCACATTTGAAGTACCATCTTAAAAACCCATAATGTTTTTCCTTTTAATTACCACGATGATGACCATTAAAATTTTACTACTCATATTCGTACATTCAATCACTTGTCATTTTTAGACATGTTATGCTATGCTACCACATTCACATAAGAGAATGGAGCAAATCAATTGGACAGATTTCGTGACTTTAGTCAAAAACATATTATTTTGTGTTAGTCATCACCACATCATCACTATGGTGCATTAGGACTTAAACCCAATGTTTTACCCATATAGGACTTGACTCCATCGACTTTCCCTCAGCTAATGGCATCACATGCCAAAGTGAAATAAAACTCACATTTGAGTCCTGTAAATAAAATAAATATCATTTAAATTGGAGCCTTGCACTTTTCATTTAGATTGAGTACCAAAAAATAACATGGACTCTTATGACTGATCAACTTATCCGGAGTAAAGACAATGTCCATTCTGACTTGTATCATTATCAACTAAGATAATAAGATTATAAAAATGATACCATGGAGGCAGGTATATTTATTTGTTAAAACATACTTACAATAGATGTTAAGGGGACTTTACCTTTCATGAGTGTTATCCATTAATGTACTATAAGTCACATTTCATAGTGTAGTTAATTAGAATTTACACTATTTTTGGTAATTGAATAAACAGAGATATAAATCAATTATACTCTGAAATAATTTTAATCTTTGATTTATGTCAATACTAGATGTATATGCCCATGCGCGCACGGGCCCAACATTCATCTATGAGTTCACGTATATTTAGAAGTAATGGCTACTTATGTACTTGCTAAGTAAAGCGTATAGTGTAAACTATTATATCCACACACATTACTTGCACAATAATGGACTCGCACAACAATAGACAAGCATATTTAAACTTTGATATGTATATTTGTGATTGCCTTGTCCACATGTATACACATATACACGGTATTTATTTACAAATTGGTAGAATTTGATGCAAGCAGGTTCTAAGTTGTTGGTAGCTATATCGCTGCAATTGTGTTGTCACCGTGGTTGACAAAACACATGCAGAGGTTAGAATGTGTAAATGAAAATGAGCGGGATAAGTAGTAGCAGTAGTAAGTTCGGTTAATTTCTCATAACTTCTAAAAATTAGCTTTCCCTTAAAAGTTATGCAAAGTCCTTCTGTCCCTTCCTCAATTTCTCCAAATTCAACCGTAATGTGATGATATATAAGCCTTCCATCTACCAACTTCGGCGGTGAACTACTCAATGAATGACTTCACTGCCAATAAAAAAACAGATAATTGAGTACCATAACATTTTATCCTTAGTGAGATATTTATAGTCACACAAACATCTCTAATTTATTTTAGATTAGAAGTTTAAAAAATCTTTCTATCTTTCTTAAACTCTGAAAGAAACTCTATGTTGATATGGAAAAAACAAGTTTTTTTGGTATTAAGAGCATCAAGAAGTCTACAATAATACCAATGATAAGCTTCAAACATCTATCACAATCTTGGAGATTGTAACTGACAAAAAATGATGCACCAAGAAGTCACCTCTATCCAAGCTGATGCAAATACCAAGAATTGATTTAAGAGCAGTCAAATTCAGTGTTCCAATATTGAACAAAATGGTCAGCGAATTTGAATCTAGACGTCAACCAGTTTGAATATAGGAGGAGTGATTTGTAAATCTGTCAAACTCGGGCATAGAAAATGCAGCAGCAATAATATATCAAGCTGCTTCTTCCAATAACAGATAATTCAGGTATCCATAAAAGGTGAAATGCCCTGAAATGAGCTGTTTCAATCAACGCAAAGGCAAAATTCCCTGAAAGGAACTGTTTTTATAAAAGTATTTGTTTATAAGCAAGCGACACATATCTTTGATGATATAAGATTCTTGGGTCTACTCTGATCAGTCACTTACATATATAACTCCTCACCTTGCTGAGCTTGTGAACCTGTAACACGCTAATAACAATTTGGACTGCTTACCAGGATTCAAATGGACTAAGGAGCTAGTTTTGGATACTAATAAAAAATATTTAACTACTCCCATTTCATATTTTAATGACTAATAACAGCACAAATAGGTAACCATGATCCTCACAAGAAAAATCATCCTCAGAAGATATAAACCATTATTAGACCTCCTTCGGTAGTTTTTCATTATTGAAAGAATTGAGATATATAAAATAACTCGATCTCATTGGTTCAAAATACTGTTCTACCAAGAATCTAAGGAAGCATTTTTTTTATATGAATGCGCTGCCCACTATCGATATAAACTAAATGAACCTTTTCATGCTAACATCCACTTTTCCAATGAAATATCCTATCTTATTTAAAGTGGCTATACTCTCTCTAACGAATATAAAACCATTAATTATATTGTTCAATAGCTATAATAATTTATGTCAATTCTTTTACATAGAACCTGTTGGAGTAGCAGGGCACTACAGTACGTTGAATGGTTCAATGACGACAACCGGCAAAGCTGCAAAATCAAGTACAAAACTCAATTCAGTTTTTTTGAAATATTAAAAATATTGCAACCTCGGTATATGATGAAGAACAAGAAAATAGAGATCAAAATCATGATAATGTTGATAAAATAAAGATTAACAAGATATGAAAGCAGTCCCCCGATTGATTCTACCATAGAGGCCAACGATAGACAATAACTCCCCCCCGAGCACAGCTTACAACTTCCATTGTATCCAAAGAGGCTTAAAATTTAAGTACCTTGCAGTACATGGAATTATGCACAACCTAATGTGTCTGTTGCTAATGACACCAAGCTATAATGCTTGACTTAGTGTTGGCCTTTGCAAGTCCAAAGACAGCTACGCATGAGAAGTTCTATATTACCTTCAAAAAAAATAAATCAACATCAATCAATAATGAAAATATAGACATGTGTTATTTAGGATATAGGAATTATACAAGTACCTCTAATAATCCAATGTTTTCTTACAAAGTTTAATATTGAGAAACTGATTTCAGGCAGTAGAGAATTATGATAAGAGGTAAATGCTTAAATAAAACTTGGGCCTTTAAATAGTTCTGCGCTTAGTTCGATAGAAATGACAATCCAAATTAAAAGAGTTGATCTTTTAAAAAAGATACAGAATAGCCCAGCTATTTTCAAAGGCAAATTATAGAAATCACATACTTTTAAGGCAAAATTACAATCTATCTCTTAAAAGTTTATAATTACAGAAATCCCCCAAACGGATACAATAATATAAGCGCTGATACATTAATTTGATGGGCGAAATACATTAATTGTTAAGTAAGATCCATTACATTTTATACATGGATACACCAATCTGATGCGCGATATACACTAATCTGATGCGTGAAAATGAGAGATTTTAGAGATTTATAAAATTTATAGAGGATAATGGTAATAAGTAAACTAAAATGTGGGATTTCTGTAATTTTTTCTTTCAAAAATAAGGTTGAGCTACTATTTTTTTTTTTTTAACCCTCCCTTGGAGCTTCCACCCTTTTTGCTCCCTTGGTGACTCGAATTCGCAACGTTCGGGTTGGAAGTGAGGGATGCT
The DNA here is from genome assembly GCA_035578085.1 of Solanum pinnatisectum. Taxonomy (NCBI): domain Eukaryota; kingdom Viridiplantae; phylum Streptophyta; class Magnoliopsida; order Solanales; family Solanaceae; genus Solanum; species Solanum pinnatisectum. The sequence continues at coordinate 22,205,367 of CM069079.1, forward strand.
TACCATCCGAGCAACTCCCTCTCGTCAATAAGGTTGAGCTACTAAAGCTCTTCGATGTGGCGGTTTTCTTTTCTTCCAAAACAATCGTGTCTCCATATTATGACTTATGAGATTCTTCAGACAATTTCTTCCTTTCTCGGCAGTAGTAATTCAGGAGGATTATTATTCTCCAAAGGAGGAAAAGCACACATTTAACTATTTAACATCCACAAGGAGAAAAGTCACACATACAACTTTATTGAAGGTTTAATATGCTTAGCCAAATAACACAATGATTAAACTCGAAATAAGGCAATATCGCGCGTCTATTATTTAACAACATATACTCTCTGAACAAATAAAAAGAAATGCTATTAACAAACAATTCAGCTTTTAGAAAAGAGCATATATATTCATTCATTTCACAACTGTTCGTTTTGCTCCAAGTTGAGAGTGAATGGATTGCATCTAAAGAGGTAAAGAATCAATTAAAAATGAAGCGTCGAAACCAGAGAAATTACCTCAATTACTCCAGCAAATTCATTATATCAAGAAAACCACAATCGGATTACATTATCTAGAAAATCGGTTGTAATCCTCAGATTTAACCAAGGTAGCCTCATATAAGCTAAGGGCGGGTATCGTTGATTGGCTGAGAAATTCGATGTCTCACTCCACCATTTATAGCGGCGGATGTCGAAGTCGACGGGCGTCGCAACTCCAGAACCTATCATTTCTATTTCTACAAGGTTTGCAATTCAATTTTTCATGGCGGGTCTGGTCCAATTTTAGAAAGAGGTGGTGGTGACTAGTGGGTATGGGTTGGATGGGTGGCGGAAATGAGAAAGAAAACATACCAGTGAAGTAATTAAAAGATACGTGTCTGTTCAATTTTAGGTGATGACTTGTTGTATTTAATGTCAAATGTCAAAAATAACCTCTAATGCAATTTTAAAGACAGAAAACTAAAATGTTGATACTACTTTTCCCCTGACACTTCTAATATAGTAGAAAGTATAATTTCATTTAAAAAAAATAATTAGATAGACAAAAGCATAATTAATTGATATAATCCACTATTGAAGTAAAACACCTAAAACTAAACATGATCGAAAATGACAAAACACAACAAATTAGTATGATTGAAAAGAATAACAAAGCATACCTGGTAAACACACTTTTGAAAGGTATAATTTTGCCCACGCTGATTAGATTAAGAATATGACTAGAATAAAATTATTAATGCATACCTTTAATTCATGAGCTTTGTGCTATCCCCTAATCTTCAAGTGTATCCCATATGAACTCTAATGCCTTTATTTAAAGTATTAATTAAATATAGAGACATACAAAAGTTTAGTCATAAATATGATATTAATCATGAAAGTTATGGAGAAATATTAAAGGGAAATGTTATGGAGGTGTGAGAATTACTATAGATGAAATTATGGACATCCACATAAATATATTTACAGTAAAAAATTATAAGTTTTATTTAATTATTGTGAAGTGCAATACATTCAATATGGTGCACTAAAATATTCATGATTATTTTTTAAAAATAATTAATAAGTATTACAATATTGATCCTTCCTTGAGAATCATCAATAATGTATTTGACTTTACAAATTCCCACTAAATGCGAATAACCATTAGACTACAAAATCCAAAAAAACTCATGTCCTCCAATTGTTGTTTTATGTTTGTCAAGAAATGTGAGAATTGCTTTCATTCTGATACCTAAAATTGATCAGAATGGAAGCTTTTAGAGTTTCTTCAAATCCATCCTATGAGATGTTACCTACATCCTTCCAAAATTCACCCCCTTCACAATCAACACATCATCACTTTGATACTGAATTGGAGAACCTAAATGCTGTTCAAAAAATTGGATCATTATTGTTTGGTTTTGGGGTAATGATCCTTCTTTTATTTGGTATCTTTGGAATTATTGGTTTTGGTATGACGAGTTCAGCTAATTACATGAACAACCAAATCATTGTAAAACATGGAATTGATTTTGATTCCATGACTATATACAACTTACAACCTTCACCTAATTCAACGATCGTAGCTGGATGCAATATGACATTCAAGGTGACAAACAAGAGAGACGTTGAATATTTCTATGATAAAGGAATGATATGGGTATTTTTTGATGAGAAAGTTTTATGGACGTTACCTACTAGAGAATTTTATCAAGCAGTTAGCGAGAAAACGTTTTTGAACGTATCAGCAGCGCCTGCTACAATTGAGACGGATATATATGTTCCACGGGCACTTGTTAGCAGTCAGAAAATGCATCGATCTGAGATGTTCAAGATTAGGTTTGACATATTTTATCGCGGAGGAGTTGGACATAATGGGTTTAATTTGGGTGGATTAAAGTATTTTTGCGATGTTAATATGACTTTTCGTGATCAAAATACTCTTGTGAGCGGACCAAACAAATGCGTTGGCAAATTTGAGGATTTCTCTACTTGTTCTTCTTTATTCTTTTGTAGTCCATAAAATTTTGACATGATCATTAGTTTTTTTTAGTATATATACATACCTTCTTGATCCAATATGATACTGTTTTTTATTCTTGATAGAGGTAGTAATTAATTTATAATGGATCTATTTTTCCTGCATTTCCTAGTTTTTTTATTAGGAAACATTTTAGTTGTCTTTGTTTTTGTTCCATTTTCTGAAAAGGATTTTTAAAGTAGAGATGTTTTTCATGAAACAAATTCTACAAAAATGTTGATGTTTTCTATATTCATAATATGTGAAAGTGATGATGTAATTGTTGGAGAAATAATAAAAATTTCACAATAATAATATAACTTATTATTTAACAAAATAGTATTCCTGAAAATAGATGAATATTGTTACGATGATATATAAATAATAGTGCATAAAATTAATACTTCAGTCGTGTTGGAAACTGTCCTAAGAAATTATTTCAACAATGTAAAATGTTTCTCCAGGATTAAACAAGCACTTCCCTATCTTAAATAGAGAATACGGGAATCAACAAATTAATTCCCTATCTTAAATAGAGAATACGGGAATCAACAAATTAATTCTCTATCTTAAATAGAGAATACGGGAATCAACAAATTAATTAACATTAACAAGTTAATAGTGGAGAAATAAATAACAAAGCCAAAATAATTAATTAAAATAAACATAAGAAGAGAAATGGTTAAAACGTGATATCATGCAGAGTGTTGTTCATTTCTATATCTTCCTAAAAGAAGAAATGAGAGCATTTATAGTGTTTGAAAGAAATTGTATCATGACACGTGGCCATGCCATTTCTCCAAACACTGACATGCAAAGTGACATATGGAAGTAAAGGTGTAAGAGATGAAATAAAATCTTGCCATAAAAGTAATTGTCATTTCTCCAAGTAACAATTCCAAACAATTTAATTATTTGGCTTTGTAAATACATTTAATAAAATAATCTTTTGAAATAAAAATATTTGCTTACAATCCCCCACTTATTTCAAAAGATTTTATAGTAAAAATATAACTTGCTAGATTTTTAGGATAAAATGCAATAGGTTTGGTATCTTTCGGACTATGAACCAAACATAGATCGATAAAATTTAATTTACGGAATTACCAGTGAAATATAATATTTCTATGAACTAATAATTCTTATTGTAAACCAGAGACTTTACCAGTCACATTTTAATCACAATAATTTTGTTGTTCAATGCGGTTTTGCGCCAATAGGCCATGCGCGTGCCTGGTATTCATGAGAGCTCTAGAGACTAGGCCAAAGTCTCATAGGAGCGGTCATACTCCATTTCCCATATAGGTGAATTCATTAAGTGTATACTGCTTTAAATACACCATCCTTAATTAAGAACTATGAATTCAATAAGAGTTAATAACTCATCCCTCATTTTTAGTAGCAGTTCAAGCACTCTCAGCTAGTGCGGAGAGCCAATATCAACTTGTTATTACTCATATGAATCTACTTCATGGGATCATCACATAGGTTAGGTTACCATCTCTATTGACAATCAATTGGCCTTAAACCCATCTCTATTGAGGTTTGAAGAATTAATTTTCTTCCCAAGGATTTAGTCAGTGAATCAACCGAATTCAATTCTGACTTCACATAATCAATTGCAATTATTCCATCTTTCAGCAGTTGCTTAACGACATCATGCCTCAATTTCATGTGTCTGCTCTTACAACTGTAAGATTTATTCTTCGCAATAGCAATTGCAGCTTGACAATCACAGTGTATAAACACTGGAGGCAATTCATCCTTTATTAAAGGGATATTCGCTAAGAAATTTCTTAGCCATTCAGCCTCAGAACCAGCTAGCTCCAGAGCTACAAACTCTGACTCCATAGTCGATCTAGCAATGATTGTCTGTTTAGCTAATTTTCAGGATACTGCACCACCACCTAAGGTGAACACACATCCACTAGTGGATTTTGTCTCATCTGAATCAGAGATCCAGGCTGCATCACAACACCCTTTTAAAGTAGAAGGAAATCCACCATACATGATACCATAATTCATGGTTCCTCTCACATATTTCATCAGTATATTCAATGCACACCAATGCTCATTATTGGGATTATGAGTATATCTACTCAATCTACACACATCATAGGCAATATCAGGCCTAGAAAAATTCATCAAATGCAATGGACTTCCAATAATTTGAGCATATTTAGACTGAGCAACTGGGTCACCATAATTCTTTTTCAATTTAGAGTTAGCATCATAAGGAGTGGCTAGAGGTGTCTAGAGGTGTCACCTCAAAACATTCAAACTTTTTAAGAAGTCTTTCCACATAATCTTCTTGTGACAACATTATACCATCTTCACTCCTTATTACCTTAACTCCAAAAATCATATTTACTTCACCCAGATCTGTCATATCAAAATTAGTAGATAAAAATAATTTGGTATCATTCACAATATTTAAACTTGTACTAAATATAAACATGTCATCAACATATAAACATATTATTATCACATAATCATTGTCTACATTTTTTGGTCTAAACATATTTATCCACTTCAACAGAGATAAAATTGTCTTTCAATATGACTTGATCTAATTTTTCATGCCACTGTTTAGGAGCTTGTTTTAGGCTATAAAGAGATTTAATTAATTTACAAACTTTATTTTCTTGTCCAAAAATAATACATCCGTCGTGTTGAACCATATAAATCTCTTCTTCTAAATCACCATTCTAGAAAGTTGTTTTTACATCTATTTGATGAATAAAAAGCTTGTGAATTGATGCTAAGGCAATTAAAATTCGAATAGAAGAAATTCTAGTCACTGGTGCAAATGTATCAAAATAATCAATATTTTGTTTTCGATAAAATCCTTTGCCACTAACCAAACTTTATATTTATCTATAGATCCATCAAAATTAAGTTTCTTTTTGAAAATCCATTTACAGCCAATAGGCTTTGCATCAAGAGGTAAGTCAGTTAAAATTCATGTCTTATTTTTCATAATTGAATCAATTTCAATTTTTGTTGCCTCTTTCTAAAATTTAGCATCTGAAGAAGATATAACTTCAAAATAATTTAATGGTTCATTGTCAACAAGAAAAGTTTGAAAATCATTTTCATTAGAAAAATATTCTTTTCTTGGCCTTTTGCTCCTTCACAGTTCCTCAATATTAGAGGAATTCTCATTATTTCTTTCAACAGGAGCATGAGAAGTTTTATCATACAGAGGAAAAATATGTTCAAAAAATTCGGCATTCTTTGTCTCAATAATAGTATTGCAATCAAGCACATCACTTTTTAACACAAGAAATCTATATGCAACACTATGTTCAGCATATCCAATAAGCATGCAATCAACATTTTTAGAGCCAATTTTCTCTTTTTAGGTTCAGGCAAAAGAACTTTAGCAAGGCACCCCACACTTTTTAATATTTCAGATTAGGTTTATAACCTTTCCACAATTCATAAGGAGTTCTACCAGTTCTTTTATGAGGAATTTTATTTTGTAAGTGACATGCTGATAATATTGCTTCACCCCATAAATTATCAGGAGCATTAGAACTAATTAACATAGAATTCATCATTTCTTTTAAAGTTCTATTTTTCCTTTCAGCTACTCCATTAGACTCAGGTGAATATGTCGGGATTACTTCATGAATAATTCCTTCCTTTTCACATAATGCATTTAAAGATACATATTTTCCACCTCTATCAGATCTTATTCTCTTGATTTTCCTACTAAGTTGATTTTCAACCTCAGACTTATAAGCAATAAAAGCATCAAATGCATCATCTTTATTTCTAAGCAAATACAACTTAATAAATCTAGAAAAAAAAAGTCAATAAAAGTCACATAATATCTTTTACCATCTCTAGTCATAGTCTGTTTCAAATCGCCCAAATCAGTGTGGATTAAGGCTGGGCACTGGACCGGACTGGAACGAACCGGTATCGGACCGAAACGGGACAAGTTAACAGATTTGTTGACTGATATCGGGATGAACCTGACCGAAATTATCGGAATGGATAGTAGGTTTCGTCCCGTCCCACTATATACCGAGATAGAACCGAATCGAAATCGGAACGGACCGAAATGGAACGGGATGGGATAAACGGGACGACACATATAGCTATTTCAAAAAATAATAATTTTTTTTAGTTATTTTGATTTTTTGAATTACGAAAATATGAATGTTTATTGATTTTTCTATGTTTAAATTAACTGTTTTGAAATTTATAATGTAATTTTACTTAAGTTTATTTTAAAGATATTTTTTTTTAATTTTTACTTTTTAATTTGTAAGCATATGTTTAATAAAAAAATTTTGTTTTAAAGTTTTTGAGCTTAAGTTTTTAAGATTTGAAATTTTGAATCTTTTGAAGTTTATAAATTATTACTTATTAATATGTTATAAGTTATACTTATAACTTGTAATTTAAATAATTAACTTAAGTTTGTAATTTTAAAAAATTAAATAAAAATAAGGATAAAACAATGACACAAATTAAAAAAATGTCAATCCAATCCAATTTTTATTTTTGCAAATATGCCTATATATAAATTATAAAATATAAATTAATTAATAAAAAATAATTAACCGGACTGGATCAGAACGGAACCGGAATATACCGGGATCAATTGGACCGAAATTATCGGGATGAAATTGTGATTCCGTTCTGTCCCGAGTATCGGTTCACGGTGTCTCATTCTGTTCCGTAGAATATCGGACCGGAATGGTACCGAACCGGTCCCGGTACAACCCGATTCGGTGCCTAGTGTGGATCAAAGATAATAATTCAGTTTCTCTATTTACTGAAAAACATGACCTTTTAGTAATTTTAGCTTCAGCACATATTTCACATTTATCAAAATTATTCAACTCTAAATCAGGTATTAAACCAAGAGATCACATATTCTTTATATATGAGACTAACATATCCTAATCTAGCATGCCATAATGAAATAGGCCCAATCATGTAAGCAGAAGCAGATACATTTTCATTGAAATTATCACAAATATTAAGCACAAATAAGCCATAGTTACAAAATTCATTGTCCACAAAAATATTATTTTTAGTCAATATGACTTCATTATTTTCAAAAGAAACCTTCATTCTACCTTTTCCTAATAATTCCACAGAAATCAAATTAATTTGAATATTAGGAACATGCAATACATCACTCAATGTCAAAGTTTTATCAGATGTGAGCTTGAGAAGAACTTTAGTTATCCTTGAGTCACCAAAATAAACAATTTCTTCCCCTAGGCCTTTTTCAACTCGGATGTATGGCACAAAATCATTTTTATTTATACAAATATGCCTAGTAGCACCAGAGCCTTTCACCTAGTTTCTCACATTAGCCACAACATTTATTCCATTTCTCCAAGTAACAATTCCAAAACAATTTAATTTTTTGGCTTTGTAAATACATTTAATAAAATAATCTTGCCTTGATAAAAGTAATTGCCATTTCTCCAAGTAACAACAATTTAATTATTTGACTTTGTAAATACATTTAATAAAATAATCTTTTGAAATAAAAATATTTGCATACAATAATTTTATTTATATAAAGAACATAAGTTAGATGACGAAACAAAAGAATCGAAATTATAAAATAATCATAATAAAATCATCGACGGGAGGAAAAGAGCGAGGAATGATTATAGGGTCAATTTTTAGAAGTTTTTAAACCATCACATATAAAAAATAATTAAAGCATTGAAATTTGCTCTGTCATATAATTATCCCATACTTTTTTTAATAGTATTCTCTCCGTCCCATTTTATATGTTACCTTTTTTACTTTACACTTGTATTAAGAAATGATGTAACTTTACCCTTCTATCCTTATTTAGTTTTTTTGGAATTCAAGTTTTCAATCAATGAATATGAATTGATTTATTTTGGTTAATTAATTTAACCAATGAACATAAATCATTTACTTAGTTTTTCTAAGTTGATCAAATGTATATTTTCAAGACTAATAACTCACAAGGGTAAAAAAGGAACAATATGGTAATTTATGCATTGATTTTATAAAATGACAAATATTTTGGACTAACTATTTATAGAAAGGGATAACATATAAAATGAGTCGGAGAGAGTAATAATTTAACTGCTACTACTAATAATTGTCCACCACTCATGTAATTGCCCAATAGCTTGGCATTAAAAGTTTGATGTGCCCATTAATTAAATGTATCAATATTTGCATAATGACGTGCCTTTTGTTAGAGTTGGTTCATTGTTGTCAGAGTAGGAAAAGTATTAAATTCATCAAATAATTTAAGATGATAGAAGCACAATTAGCAATAATTTGTCTGAGGTTCTATTCATTTTTTAACACTCGGATAAATGGGTTCATTTGCACACTTTTACTTTTCACTCACCACTTCCACCACTTCCCTCCCATCTGCTCACCCCTCCTCTATTTTTATATTTTTCTTTTTCATTTTTTTAATTCTTCAAAAATTGGAAATGTGAAAAAAAAATTGTTAACCAAAAGAAAAGTTAAAATATAAGGTGATTACCAAACTTCCACATGAGTCTCTTTCACCAAATAAATTGATTATCAAACTATCTCTATCTTTTTTTTTTTTTTTTTTTTTTTTTTTTTTTTTTTGTATATAATCGAAGAAAAGTTAAAATATAAAGGTATCAAATCAACTATTAGAGCACGCAATTGTATACCAAGAAAATAAATGAAGCTGACGCCGTAAAGTGGAAGTTATTTATTTAATTTGACTATTTTTTTCACTAAGTTTCTAATAATATGTAAAGATAGCTGAATATTAACGAAAACATTAGAATTAAAAATGATTGATTTAGCTGAATTTAAATAACTTTTAGGTATACATACTTAAAAACACCTTTTTAGTGCTTAAGCTAAATTTTAAAATTAAAATAAAAGTATTGTAGCTGAAAATAAGTTATTGATGCATTTGATAATAAAAAAATGTCGAGTAACAACTTATCTATCCTAATAACTAAAATTTCTTTAAAATTTTTAATATTAAAAATAAATTTATCTTCCAAAATTTTTATATCAAAGTGACTCAAATCACAAATGATAGTATTAAACTAAGTGAAAACTCAAATTAGTTTTTATTTATTTAAATAGTATGGAATAATTAATAATCCGACTAAGAAAAATATTTTAACTTAATCTTCAGTTACCAAAAAAAAGGTTTTAATTATTTTTCACGTTTCCATTTTTTGAAGAATTAAAAACAATGAAAAAGAAGAAAATATAAATAGAGGAATGGTGGGCAGATGGGAGGGAAGTGGTGGGGGTGGAGAGTGAAAAGTAAAAGTGTGCATATGGGCCACTTATTCTATAAAAAATGGAATAGAACCTCACACAATTATTGTTGGTTGTGCCGCTACCATCTTAAAATGTTTCATGTACTTTTTAGACAGTACTATAAAGGAAAAAATATATCTCTTTTTTCCAGTGGATACTCCTTAAGCGTGAGAAGATACACTTCTTTCCACAAGATAAAACACCATCAGCTACTTCAAGATAAACCACCTACTAATAATTTCAATATTTAGTACTAACAATGTAAAATTTTGTAACATACTTTCCAATGTAAAGATGCTTCTCAATCTTATTCAATTCATAACGTTGGATATATCAATATATACGTGAGTATATTTTATAGGACTCCAAAGTAATAACTGTTAAGGACTCTTAATCTAAAACTAATTACACGACTTCTTTAAATACAAATAGACTTTCACTCAAACTCCTACGTGACATTATCCTTACACTTCCCCTCAAGATGAACAAGGAGTGGAAAAACTGTCAACTTGTTCTTCAAATGCAGAAATCAGACCTTTGACAAAGGCTTGGTAAGAGAATCGGCACTTGATCATGGGAACTCACATATCTGCCTGATAAGGTCTTCTTACGAACCTTGTCACGAACAAAATGAAAGTCTATTTCCATATGTTTTGTTCGGGAATGAAAAATGGAATTAGCAGTTAAGTAGGTAGCACTAAGATTATCACACCAGAGAATAGGAAGAGAGGTGGTGAAGCATCCAATCTCTCATAGGAGATGTTTGACCCACATCATTTCAGATGTAGCAACATCTAATGCACGATATTCTGCCTCCGTGCTCAACCATGATGCAACTCTTTGCTTTCGAGAAGCCCAAGAAATCAAATAAGAGCCAAGAAAAATAGTGAAACCAATAGCAGACTTGCGATCATCAATATCACCTCCCCAATCTAAATCAATGTAACCATGAAGTAAGGTGGATGACCCACGAGAAAAAAATAAATCATGAGATGATGTATCCTTGACATAATGGATAATACGTTTAACAACAACCCAATGAGAATCCATAGGACAATGCATAAATTGTGATACTTTATTCACCGCGTACACTATATCGGGTCTAGTAAACGTCAAATATTGTAAAGCTCTGACGGTACTTCTATATAGAGTCTGATCATGAAATGGACATCCACCAGTATTAGAGAGCTTGGACGAGGATGAAGCGGGTGTGGAGATAGGATCATATGACCTCATTTGCACATGATTAAGGAGGTCTGTGACATACTTACTTTGTGATAAATACAATCCTTCAGGTTTCTAGTTGGCTTGAATGCCCAAGGAATAGGACAATTTTCTCAAGTCTATAACAGCAAAATGTGTTTTCAATTTGGAAATAAGAGCTACAATATGACCAGAATTAGAGCCCACAATTAGAATGTTGTCAGCATAGACTAAACAAAACAACTTAACATCGGCGCTCGGTAGATAGAACAAAGAACAATTGATTTTGGATCCCACAAAGCCTAGTGAGAAAAGTACACCAGCTAAGCATTTGTTCCACATACGTGGAGCTTGTTTGAGACCATATAACGATCGTTTTGTTGGTTTTTCGGCCTTTTTCCCTTCCTATGTGGATAAATAAAAGTTCAAGATTTTGGGTCTTCTTTCCTTTCCTTTGTGGATAAATTTAGCCCAAATTTCTAGCCCACTTTTGCCCATAAGACAAATATTATGGTGCATATGTATGACCTTCTTTTAGGTCTTATTTGAGAAGAATCACAAGAGATTGAGTGCAACCATATAGAGAGAAAAGTGAGAAAGTGCAGATTTTTTCGCACAAGCCCTAGCAGTCAATTTCGAATCGCGATTTCCGCTTCGTTTCTTATCCGATTGAGCTGATTTTTGGACAGCTTATTCCTTGAAACTTGATATTTGATTGAGAACTGAGATAGGGTGATTTGGAGTCTTATAGATCCAAATTTTTCTCGTGAACAGTGGCTGCGATTTGGTGTTTATGCTCCTTTTATTTCAATGTTTTTTGGTGCTATCTTATAGTTGTGTTGCTTATTGTTTGACACTTTGTTGGTGACCATTTTGGAGAAAACTTTCATAACTCTTGTTGATTATAGTGGAGCTTTGGCCTTGTGGTTTTTACTCTTCACACCGAAGAGGTTTTCCACATTAAACTTTGGTGTCTCGTGCATTGATTTATTTTTCTTGCTTGGTTGATTTGTTTGCTGCCCAAACTGTTTGTTCTTGCATTATTTTGTGCTATCTTGGCTCAAATAGAAGGGAAAGTTTTGACTTAGATTTTCTTCAACTATTGCCCTGTCATGCACATTCATTTTGTGCTTGCCTTTTCGAACAAAGTGGTATCAGAGCATTGAGTTGTTGTTGATTATTGATCTTTGATATATTTATATGCCTAAGTTGTTAATATTTGCCCATGAATTGATTAGATTGAAGAATGATCTTTAGTTATTAGCTTTATTTTTGGTGTAAATTGTGATGATTGTGCACTCACACACGTGATTAGTTGTTTAAGGAACTCTCGAAGAAATTGGAGTTGGAACGAAGAAAGATGGAGCAAAAATGAGCAAACAAATGACTAAGGAAAAAGGCACAGTGGCTGGTGCACTACTAGGCGTGCCGCGCCAGGGCCTGAAGTTCAAAGGAGATTCTGTGGCGCATTGCTAGGCGCGACGCGCCAAGGCCCAAAGTTCAAAGAACTTCTTCAGGTGTGCGCGCCAAGGGGAAATACCTGCAGTGACTGTTAGGAGCGATCAGAGGAGCGAGGCTCCATGCGAATTCCGTCTTTTCAACAAAAACATTAGTTAAAATGATTCTTAATTTTAGTAGGTTTTGTCTTCAACTTTCCCTACTGTTATAAATAGACCCTTAGGGCTCCATTATTAAGGTTCGACTTTTATTGGGTGTGCAAGAGCAAGTATCCACGTTTGTAATTGGTTTTGATCTTTTAACTCTTCTATTTTTCGAAAATCGCATGAACAATTATATTTTGTTCATTTCTAATAGCATGAGTGGCTAAACGCCCTTGTTCTGGGGCTGTAGCTACGGATTGAATGTTGATTATTTAAGGTTTTTGAATTAATTCTCGATTGTCATTATAAGTTACTTCTATATTCTTGTTTTAGTATTTTATGCTTGATCACCATAAGATAAATATATTATCTAATCTTAAAATCAGGAGAGGAGAGGTTAGATAGACCAGAGAATATAGAGAGCTCGGTCGACCCATTAGATTGAGGTAATTAGTGTTCAAGAGTGATGCCCGGACGAACACCTTGCTTGGTTACGAAATATGATGAAATATAAATGCTCGCCAGTTAGTCTATTTATCCCCACACAATGATGTAGTTAGATAACTAACTGGAGTAGGTGACGAGAGGTGTATAGCCCGACTCATATAATTAACCCTATAAATCAGCAACTTGACAACTGAAATTAGTTCTAAGTCGAGAATACGATACATGAGATTTGTTATATGCTGTAGCCTTGGAATTGTCTTTTACTTGCTTGAAACATCATATTAAAGTCGTTCACAATTGGTTACTTTCATTTAGTGCATAATTAGTATTAGTTAACAATCATCACAATCTTTTAAACGATTACTTTTACTTTTATTTGTAGAATTAAGTGTTAGATATAAATTGATCATAAGTCCCTTGGGAACGATAACTCGTTTCTTTAAGAATCTATATTACTTGTGCGACCACGTACATTTGCGTGTATATTGGGGAGCAACAAGTTTTTGGCGCCGCTGCCGGGGACTTAGATATTGATTTATATTCAATCTTCTTAAGTCTACAATTAAAATATTCAGGTATTAATTACTTGATCTTAGCTTGTTTGTTGCAGGCACTTGATTTTTAGGTCTGGCTCGGAAGGGAGAACTTGTCGAACCTTACAACGAACCCAAAAGAGGTTTACGCCAGCATAGAAAAATGAATCAAGGACGTCCAAGAGAATTGGGGTTAGGTCTTAGGGGGAACAATGATAAGAATAACCAAGACAACGTGAATAACCCAGAGAATCTGAACAACCAAGAGAACTTGAATAACCAAGAGGTACCCCCTGTAGTACCCGCAAGGCCCATTCGTGATGTGGCAATCCCACTCACAGCCAATTTGGCATCTAGTATTAGGAAACCTCCATTGGGAGGTATATTTGAACTAAAGCAGGGCATGATACAAATCCTCTATTCTAATGGGCAATTCACGGGTCTCCCCCGCGAGGATCCTCAAATCCACCTTAGGAACTTTTTAGATATTACTGATACATATATCCCAATTGGAGTCTCATCGGACTATGTGAGGTTGATGTTGTTCCTATACTCATTGTTAGGAGCCGCAAGGCGTTGGTTAGATTCTGAGCCACCAAACTCCATCACTACCTGGGATTATCTAGCAAAGAAGTTCTTGAGTCGATTCTTCCCATCCAAGAAAACCGCTAAGCTGAGGAGTGAGCTATTAAGCTTTACTCAAAATCAAGGGGAGGACATGTACCAAGCATGGGCTTGTTTCAAACAAATGTTGAATGCTTGCCCACACCACATGCAAACTAATAAGGTACTTGCTCACACTTTCTTTGAGGGTTTAGATTATAATGCTCGTGTGCTTCTTAATAGTGCAGTAGGTGGACAGGCCCTAGCTAAAACATGTGAAGAGTTGTTCAACTTACTCGATAAACTCTCCGAAGGGAACCTAGGGTATGAGGGGGAAATGCCTAGAACCACAACCCAAAGGGCCGTAGGAATTTTAGATGTAGATCAATCCATCGCCATAAATGCCAAAGTAGATGCGATGCAACACAATATATCCATGCATTTCAAACAGATGTCCTTAAATCAAGCACCGATTAACATGGTACATCAGGTAACAAATTGGTGTGGGGTATATGGTAGTGGAGCTCATGAAACTGAGCAATGTGAGGCAAACCCGAATTCCATAAACTATTTGGGTAGTGCGCAAAGGGGTGGAGTTCAGCAAAATTATGGTAACACTTACAACCCTAGTTGGAGAAACCATCCTAACTTCTCATGGGGTGGGAACCAAAACCAAAATCAGGCACAAGGGGCTAACCAATACCGTTCTCAAGGGGCTGGGTAACAATACCAAAATCCTAACCAAGATGTAAATCCTAGTGCACCAAAGGGGGGGGGATGACCAATGAAGAGCTACTCCAAAAACTCATGATTGAAATAGGGACCAAATTAAATGCTAGAATAGATAAGCATGATGAGAACATCAGAAACAACCAAATGTCCCAAATGAGTTTAGAGAAACAAGTTGCGCAAGTAGCTAATTCTCTGAACTTGCTTCCCCAAGGTGGGCTGCCCGGTGATACTGAACCCAACCCAAAACAATTGCATGCAGTAAGTATTAGAAGTGAGTTACAATTAGAGGAACTAGCTCCAAAGAAGAGAGGTACTTAGGCAAGTACCAAAGAAAAGAAAGTGGAAGAGGTAGTAAAAAACTCCAATGTTGAGGTACCCGTTCCTCAAAAGAAATTACCACCTCCATTTCCACAAAGGCTCAAAAAGAAGAATAAATATGAATTATTCGGTAAGTTTCTCTCTCTCCTTAAACATGTTCACATTAATCTGCCTTTGGTTGATATTTTGCAGGGTATTTCGAAGTATGCTAAATACGTGAAAGACATTGTGGCTAGCAAGAGGAGGTTCATGGAGTATGAAACTGTAGCATTTACTGAGGAGTGCAGCTCTAGAATCCAAAACAGACTGCCCAAAAAGTTAAAAGACCGGGGTAGTTTTACTGTGCAGATTACAATTGGGAAAAATGTTCATGCTCGCGGGTTGTGTGATTTGGGGGCAAGTATAAATCTGATGCCCTTATCATTGTATCTAAATCTTGGGTTGGGTAGTCCAAAACGAACTACTGTTATTCTCTAACTCGCTGATAGATCCATTGCTAGGCCTGAGGGGGTGGTAGAAGATGTGTTAGTTCAAGTAGGTTCATTGATTTTTCTTGTAGATTTTGAACCTAATTTTGAAGTTCCATTCATTTTGGGACGTCCGTTCTTGGCCATGGGTAGGGCATTGATTGATGTAGCAGCTGGTGAACTAATTATGAGGGCATATGAGAAGGTTGAGGTATTCGATGTTTACCACGCTTTAAAATTGCCTTCTATCTATGAAGAGTTGTTTGCTATTACTGTGGTTGATCAAATAGTAGAATCGCAAGTAGTTGTGCCAAAAGATCCCTTAGAGAGAGTGTTAATAGGTTATGAGGTGGAAGGAGATACTGAGGCTCAAGAGATAGAAACATGTTCGAATCTAGCACTAGTTGACACTCGTAAGCCTCAAGCGGAGTCATTAGATCATGAGTTAGGGCCCCCGCCAAAGCAATCGATAGAACAAGCTCCCAATCTGGAATTAAAAACTCTACCGGCTCACCTAAGGTATGCTTATTTGGGTACTAACGAAACTTTGCCTGTTATACTTTCTGCAGAGTTGTCTGAATTACAGGTTGATGCAACACTAAGGATCTTAAAGCAGAGGAAGAAAGCAATTGGATGGCAGATGATTGATATTCATAGGATTTTTCCGGCGTTATGTATGCATATAATTTACAAGGAAGAGGATCACAAACCAAGTGCACAACATCAGCGTCGGCTAAATCCTTTAATGAAATAAGTGGTAAGAAAGGAAGTCATAAAGTGGCTAGATGCTGGAATTGTGTACCCAATCTCCGATAGTAAGTGGGTAAGTCTGGTACAATGTGTTCCCAAGAAGGGAGGTAAGATAGTGGCAAGGAACGAAAAGAATGAGCTGATTCCTACTATAATAGAGACTCGTTGGAGAATTTGTATGGATTACCAGAAACTAAATGATGCCACTTGAAAGGATCACTACCCTGTTCCCTTCATTGATCAGATGCTTGACCGACTAGCAAGGAAAGAGTACTATTGTTTCTTAGATGGGTATTTCGATTACAACCAGATCTTAATTTACTCCGAGGATCAGGAAAATGCCACGTTCACTTGTCCTTATGGTACCTATGCTTTCAAACACATGCCATTTAGACTTTGCAATGCACCGTTGACTTTTCAAAGGTGTATGATGGCCATTTTTCATGATATGGTGGAAGAATTTGTAGAGGTGTTCATGGATGATTTCTCCGTCTTTGGGAAGTCTTTTGAGGTATGTCTCGGGAATCTTGATAAAGTACTTGCTGGATGTGAGGACTCTAACTTAGTTCTAAACTGGGAAAAGTGTCATTTTTTGGTTAGAGAGGGGATAATGTTGGGACACAAGGTGTCTAAGTCGGGTTTAGAGGTTGATAAGGCCAAGGTAGAAGTTATTGAAAAATTGCCCCTCCTATTTCTATAAAAGGGGTGCGTAGTTTTCTTGGTCATGCAGGTTTTTACCGATGATTCGTTAAGGATTTTTCCAAGATTGCAAGACCTATGTGCAGACTTTTGGAAAAACAGGTGAAATTTGACTTTGATGAGATGTGTTTGAAAGCTTTTGAGATGTTGAAGAGGAACTTAATTGAGGCTCCCATCTTAATTGCTCTTGATTGGGAACTACCATTTGAACTCATGTGTTGTACAAGAGACATAGCAGTGGGTGCATGGTTGGGACAAAGAAAGAATAAAGTGTTCCACTTGATCTATTATGCAAACAAGACCGTTGACTCTACATAAGCTAATTACATAATGACTGAGAAGGGGATGCTAGCTCTAGTGTTCACTTTTGACAAGTTCAGATCGTATTTGGTAGGTACTAAAGTGATTGTTTTTACTGACCATGCAGCTATTAGGTACCTATTCAACAAAAAGGATGCTAAACCAAGGTTAATTCGATGTATATTGCTTCTCCAAGAATTTGACCTTGAGATCAAAGATAGGAAAGGTACTGAAAATCAGATAACGGATCACTTGTCTAGGTTGGAGGATTTTTCCCATGTGAATGAAGGTGAGACAATCCGGGAAGAGTTTTTGGATGAACAATTGATGACAATAGATATCTCTCAAGTGCCATGGTATTCAGACATTGTGAATTAGATAGTAAGTGGAGAGTATCCTCTGGGTGCAACCACTTAACAGAAGAAAAACCTCAATCATGATACTAAGTTCTATATCTGGGATGAACCATTCTTGTTCAAGCAAGGAGTGGACCGAGTAGTGAGACGATGCATTCCAGAGTATGAGGTTCACAAAGTGTTCGAAAGTTGTCATACTAGCCCATATGGAGGTCACCATAAAGGAGATCGCACTGCTCATAAGGTACTACAATCTAGTTTCTTTTGGCCCTCATTATTTAAAAATTCTATTGCTTTTATGAAGGGTTGTGATAAATGCCAAAGGTTGGGTACTATTTCAAGAAGACATGAGATGCCGCTAAGTAACATTTTGGAGGTGGAAATATTTGATGTGTGGGGTACTGACTTCATGGGTCCTTTCCCACCATCTAGTGGAAACCAATACATTCTTGTGGTTGTGGATTATGTTAGTAAATGGGTTGAGGCTGTCGCTCTTCCTTCAAATGATTCAAGGGTGGTGATAAAGTTCACAAAGAAGCACATCTTCACTGACTTTGGCACTCCAAGGGCAATCATAAGGGATGGAGGTAAGCATTTCATTAACCATCAAGTTAAAAACCTTCTTGCTAGGTATGGTATTCATCATAAGGTTGCTACAATTTACCAGCCGCAAACGAGTGGCCAAGTGGAGGTTTCAAATAGAGAGGTAAAGCAAATTCTACAGAAAATGGTGAATGCACTGAGGAAAGATTGGTCTGAGAAATTAGATGATGTGCTGTGGGCATATAGGACTGCGTATAAGACACCCATAGGGACTTCTCCCTATCACATAGTATTTGGGAAAGCATGTTATCTTCCGGCGGAATTAGAACATCAAGCTTATTGGGAAATTAAGAGGTTGAACTTGGAACTCGAGCTGGCCGGTAAAAAGAGAGTGAATCAGTTGCATGAATTTGAGGAGTTTAGGCTCCACGCGTATGAGAATGCCAAGCTTTACAAAGAAAAGACGAAGAGGTGGCATGACAAACACATAGTTGCTCATACTTTTAATCCGAGAGTTAAGGTACTACTCTTTAACTCTAGACTAAGGTTATTCCTCGGAAAACTAAGGTCGAAGTGGATTGGTCATTTCGAAGTGGTCAGAATGACACAATATGGGGTTGTTGAACTTAAAGGTAAGACTGGCCTTACGTTCTTGGTCAATGGGCAAAGGGTGAAACACTATTTTGGTGAAGATTCGAATCGTGATCGGGAGGCTATTGAGCTTAATGATGAATGATCCAAGTTGCGTCATGCCATGACGTTAAATGAAGTGCTACACGGAAGGCAACCCGTGAACAATATGTAATAGATAGGTAGTTTGTTTTTGAATTATTTTTTTGTTTTAGTATAGTTTCAATTCTAGACTATAGGAAGTACTTTTAATTATTAGTTCTAGCTAGATAGGAATTTTCATTATTTGTAACTTAGTTTGTAATAGTGAAAAATGAAAAAAAATATCTGCAGCCAGGCGCATTAGCAGGCGCGCCGCGCCTGGCCCTGAAGTTTAGAAAAGTTTTTGGGGTGCTTTACTGGAGTGTCACCCTTCCATCGCGCCTGCACTTATAGGCTAGCGTACTGAGCGACGCGGTGCGCTAGACGTGAAAGATCAGAGCTCCTTTTCAGGAGCCTTACAAGCACATCGCGCCCCTATCGCCCCATAACCCAGATTTTGAAAAATCCAGGTTTCGTCCAGGATAGCCCGACCCAACCCTCTTTAAATCCCTAAATATTCATTCTTCCTCTTTTCTCTCTTAAATTAACCGAACCCCTCCCCACATTCTCTCAAACTCTCATTCATCTTCTTCCCCTTTCCATTTTTTCCATTAACTCCAACTCCTCTTCTCCCACATTCTTTAAACTTCCACCACTAAACCCTTCCATTTCCCCAAACCACCCTTTCTTTTTCTTCTTCTCACCCCTTAACATACTATTTAAATCTCCCTTCACCCACTATCTCTCCTCACTCCAAATTCTTCTTCTCCTCTCCCTCTCGCTGCCCGATCCCCCCCCCCCCCAAATTTGTTCTAATTTTTTTCTTTTCTCTAGTTTTCTCTTCTTAACAGGTTACAATGGCACCAAAAGCCAAGAATATGGCGGGTTCTAAGCGGAGTAGGAAGGGTGAAGCCTCCGGGTCTAGAAATCAGGAACCAGCTCAAAAATTTGGGAAAAAGGCAGTGCAGTGGTATGGGCTGACTTGGTTTGACTGCCAGCGGGAAGCAAAATGTATAGGGGATGAATATGTCGATGAGGTAAGACTCCAGTCTTAATTTCCTAATATGTATCAAACTGTGCTTGAGTTGGGACTGCAATTTATTTTCGACCATCCGGGTGACTATAATTTGTCTCTAGTTCATGAGTTCTATGCGAATTGGCTCATGGAAACTAAGTATAAAACTGTGCCTATTAGAGGCAAGGATGTGAAATTTTCAGCTAGGATTCTGAATGAGCTGTTAGGCACCCCTAACTGTGATGCTGATGACTTTAATAAGTTGAAAGATAAACCCCTGTATAGAGATATTCGACACACATTATGTGGGGTAGAGTTGACAGCTAGGTGGGGGCGTACTAAGGATACTAGGTGGCATTCCACCCTCCACTTTGCTAATTTCAATCTGATTGCTAGGGTGTGGCTGAAAATAATATGTAGTGTTTTGCTTCCCCTGAAACATTTGACTGAGGTGATGCGGGATAGAGTGGTATTGGTCTATATGCTGATGAAAGGAATGCCTATTAATGTTGGGGCAATCCTGAGGCAAAATATGATGAAGTTTAGGAACAATTTGCGTTAGAGGTATTGTTATGGGGGGTCGATAACCCGTTTGTTAAGGGCCAAGGGTATAGAGGAGGAGGCTTGTGACCTGACTATTACTTTTCACCCGGATCTAACGGGTAAGTTAGTTGATGTGACTCATACTAAGGCACTGGACACGTCCCATGGACATGTCTTGTCCCCCCAAGAGAGACAAGTCCATGATGATAGTGTCATGGCGAGAATGTTTGGGATGGCAGAATTGCAGTTGTGGATAGGTGGCCATGAGGAGATGGAGACCATGGTCGAGAGTGCAACATTTTTATTGTTATCGAGAGTGCAACATTTTTATGCAGGACTGGTCCTGCATTCTTAGAGCCTCTGGATGATGATGAAGCTACTGCTGATGAGGCTATGGATGATGAGGAGGAAGATGTTGTGGATGAGGAGGCGAATACCTTGATGGTGTTCGATGGCGGTGACGACGAGGCCTAGAGGCCCGAGGGAGTATTCCTAACTCTATACTTTGCTTTAATTGTGCACTGAGGACAATGCTTATTTTTAAAGTGTGGGGTGGGGTAATATGTCTCTGTTGTATATAGTTGTTTACTACTTTATTGAGTCTAGTGTTAGTTTTTAGTTAAATTTTTAATTATTTTTATTTTAGGTTCCTCAGCGTTTGTGTTCAGTACTTTTATTGAGGATTGTCCCTTTGAACCGACTAGGACTAGTTTACTCCTTTACTAAGTCTTAGAGTTGTCATAGGAGTGACAGTTCCCTACAATGGATGGATGACGACCATCTTAAGGGAAAATTAGTCACATAGAAGAGTAGGATTGAGAAACCAACCTTGGTCTTTTGAATCTATGTCCGAAAAAGTTAGCCAAACGTCATCGGTAGTCACAATTGGAAAAGTGAAATAGAATGTTAACCTTGTAACAACCATGTGTTCTTAGTTTGACTTAAAATAAAATAAAATAAATGGGCTTAATTGTGTAATGATACCGCAATGCAAGTTGTATGAGCATGCTAGTTGGTATGTTCGTATATGTATCATAATGCCATGTGTGGTGAGAGTTGATTAGTTCTTGCTTAACTTGATATTTAGAACTTGCTTGTGTGTGTTGAATTAGTAGTGTGTATGACTTAGGGAATGTGATTGAGGCGTTTCTTTGAAATAACCAATTCTTGATTCTATTTGTATGCCTACCATTGAAATTATCCCTAGTGAAGCCCCATTGAGCCTTTAGCCTTGTTTAATGATAAGCCACATGATAAGCCGAAACTTGTTTGTTTGTACCAAGTTCTTTTGATCCTAATAAGAGCCTTAATGCACTATGTTAATAAGAAGGGTTGAAAATTGTTGGTTGATATAATAAAGGGTGAAATGCTACATTGTGTGGAAAAGAAAAGGATAAGTAAAAATTCTGTTTTGGCCCTGGTCCTTAGTGACAATGTGCACCTCAACTTAATTGAGGGTGTCTATTTCAGAACTATGCTCGAAACATTGGCACTGGTCTTATCAAGGATAATGTGTACTTTACTTGGACCTTAAAATCTAGAGTGAGGGTGGCTAGTGCAAAGGCATGAAAAAAAATAAAAGAAATAATATAGAGGGCAAAGATGGAGCAACAAAGAGGGGTAAATATTCGTGAAGTGTGTACTAGGAGGAAAGAAAAACTATGAAGGAGATTGTTGGCAAAACAATGACATGTGCATTAGGGAGGTGTAGCCACTAAAATGGTTCCTAAATATTCCCTCCCTTACCTTAAGCCGACATTACAACCAAATGAAAGTCCTCTTAATTCCTTGAGAAATATAATGCGAAAGTAAGAATACATTATTGGCAAACTTATGGTATGTTGAGAAAAGTAAGAACTTCTTTTGTGAGAGTGAGTTGATTGTTTGAAAAATAGGCCTTGTTGATATTGCAATTGCTTGAGTGAAAGACTTTACTAAACAAGAACAAGTGAGGGCATTCATGGCATGTGTAGGATTATCTAATTGATGTGTTTGTATGAGTTTGCATTAGCCCGAAAAAGTAATAACTTTGAGCATATGTTGTAACTTGGTGTAAATGTTGTGAAATGTTGCATCCATTGTGAACTACAAGATCACGATTAAAAATGTTTGGTTGATTTTAAGGTGGGTTGATAAGTCCAAAGGTTGTGAAAAAGATTTGATAGTATAGAGATTGTTTGAGGACAATTATCTATTTGAATGATGGAGTCAAATTGAGTAAGATGGTTTGTTTGAATGGTAGTAATTATCATACTTGGAAAGGCAAGATGAAAAATCTTTTTTTTGTTAAGAAAATGCATCTACTTGTGTTTGCTTCTAATACACCCAAATTTATGAATAATGAGGATTGAGAATTTGAGCAATTGCAGGTTTGTGGCTATATTAGACAATGAGTTGAATATAATGTTAGAAATCACATTGTGAATGAGACACATGCCAGAAGTTTGTGTGAAAAGCTTGAGACACTTTATATTTCGAAGATTGGCAATAATAAATTGTTTTTGTTGAAACAATTGATGAACATCAGGTATAAAGAGGGCACTCCTATTTCTGATCATATTAATGATTTTCAAGGTGTTCTTGACTAGCTGTCCGGAATGTGTGTAAAATTTGATGAAGAAATACAGGGACTATGGCTTTTTAATACTCTGCCAGACTCTTTTGAAACTCTTCGAGTTTCTTTGACTAATTCTGCTCCCAGTGATGTTGTGACCATGGAATATGCTAAGAGTGGTGTCTTGAATAAAGAGATGAGAAGAATATCCCAAGGCTCATCTTCTTTTACTTCACACTCTGATGTTTTGATTATTGAAGACATGGGAGAAACAAGTTTAGAGGTCAGAATGACAGAGAAAAAAGTAGAGGAAGGTCAAAGTCTAGATTCAAGAATGTTACATGTGACTATTGCCACAAAAATGGGCATATCAAGAAATATTATTTCAGGTACAAGAGATATATGAAACAAAAAAGAAAGAAGGCGATAATGAAAATTGTGTTAATGTTGTTGCTAACGATGACCTTTTTGTTTCTTGTGATGAAAATGCCGTTAATCTTGTCTGCGATGAGTCTAGCTGGTTTGTGGATTCTAGTGCTACGTCTCATGTCACGCCCAGGAAGGAATTATCTTCTTCTCATACTCTCGGCAATTTTGGGATGTTGAAAATGGGCAATAATCATGAGGTTGCGGTTCTTGGTATTGGGACGGTTTGTTTGGAAAGTAATAATGGCTCCAAACTAGTTCTCAATAATGTCAAGCATGATCCAGATGTTTCCTTGAATTTGATTTCTGTTGGATACCTTGATGATGAGGGTTATGAAAATACCCTTGGTGCTGGTTCGATGGTGGTAGCCCATGGTGGCAAGTTGTCTAACTTGTATGTTTTTCAGGGCTCCATTCTCAGAGGCTCAGTAAATGTGGTGGAGAATGATACTTCATCATTGTTATGGAATAGAAGACTGAGTCATATGAGCGAGAAGGGGATGGACAATTTGACTAAGAAAAAATTTCTTCCTTGAGTGAAACAAGCACAGTTGAATAAGTGTGTTCATTGCTTATCCGATAAACAAAAAAAAGTTCCTTTTCAAAGTCATTCGCCTTCAAAAAAGCTTGATTTGATGGAGTTGGTTCATTCTGATTTGTGTGGTCCATTTAAGGTAAAGTCTCATGGTGGTGCACTTTACTATGTGACTTTTATTGATGATCATTCGCGCAAACTCTGGGTATTTTCTTTGAAGTCCAAGGATCAGGTACTTGATGTGTTCAAGAATTTTCAGGCCTTGGTTGAGAGACAGATAGAGAAGAAATTGAAATGCATCCGTTCATATAATGGTGGTTAGTATATTGGTCCTTTTGATATATATTGCAGAGAGCAGGGTATTTGGCATAAGAAAACTCCTTCAAAGACTCCTCAGCTAAATGGTTTGGCGGAGAGGATGAATAGAACTCTTGTTAAGAGGGTTAGATGTATGCTTTCAGATGCTAAGCTGCTAGATTCATTTTGGGCAGAAACACTTAATACTGCTGCCTATGTTATCAATTTATCTCCTATAGTTGCTTTGGATGGTGATGTCCCTGAAAGAGTTTGGTCTGGTAAGAATGTTTCTTATGATCATCTAAAAGTTTATGGGTGTAAGGCCTTTGTGAATGTTCCTAAGGATGAGAGGTCAAAGTTCGATGTTAAAACTAGGCAATGTATCTTTGTTGGTTATGGTCAAGATGAATTCGACTATCGTTTCTTTGATCCAATTGAGAAGAAACTTGTTAAAATCCATGATGTTGTGTTCTTTGAAGACCAAACA
The DNA here is from genome assembly GCA_035578085.1 of Solanum pinnatisectum. Lineage (NCBI taxonomy): Eukaryota > Viridiplantae > Streptophyta > Magnoliopsida > Solanales > Solanaceae > Solanum > Solanum pinnatisectum. The sequence goes on from CM069079.1 coordinate 22,230,261, forward strand.
ATTGAAGTTCTTGACAAAGCTGAGAAAGTTGATTCTCAGAACAATGAGAGCCTAGTTGATGTTGATCCAGTGCCTTTGACTATTCCACCAGATGAAAATCTTCAAAATGATAAAAGTCAAGTTGATATTGAAGATGGTGATCATACTCAGAATGGCCATTATGCCATTGATACTCTAGTGCAAGACAATGTAGTTGGTTAGTAACCAGCTATTATTGATGCTTCAGAGAGTTCTCTCAGAAGATCTACTACGGAGAAAATACCTTCATCTCGTTATTCTCCCAATGAGTATGTCCTCTTGACTGACGGGGGAAAATCAGAGAGTCTTGATGAAGCCATGAAAAGTGAAGAAAAAGAAATGTGGTTTGATACTATGGAGGATGAAATGAAGTCTCTACATGATAATCATACCTCTGATATGGTTATGTTACCTAAAGATAGAAAATCATTAAAAAATAGGTGGATTTTTAGGGTGAAACATAAAGATGGTAACCCAGTTCCACAGTACAAAGCTAGATTAGCTGTGAAGGGCTTTAACTAGAAAAAGGGAATGATTTTGATGAGATATTCTCTCCAGTTGTGAAGATGTCATCCATCCATGCGGTTCTAGGCTTGGCTGCAAGTCTGGACTTGAAGGTTGAACATATGGATGTTAAAACTGCTTCTCTCCATGGTGACTTGGATGAAGAAATTTATATGGAGCAGCCGGAAGGCTTTGAAGTCAAGGGAAAAGAGAATTATGTTTGCAAATTGAAGAAGAGCTTGTGTGGTCTAAAATAAGCTCCCAGTCAATGGTAAAGGTAGTTTGGTTCTTTTATGAGTCAGTAGGGCTACAAGAAGACTTTTTCAGACCATTGTGTTTTTGTGCCAAAATTCTCTGATGGTGACTTTATTATCATTTTGCTTTATGTTGATGACATGCTTGTTGTTGGTCATAATACTTGCAGGATTAAAGATTCGAAGCAAGAGTTGAATAAGTCTTTTGCTATGAAAGACTTGGGACCAACAAGGCAGATTCTTGGCATGTAGATTGTCCGTGATACAGATGCCAAGAAATTGTGGTTGTCACAAGAGAAGTACATTCAGAAATTACTTCGTAGATTTAACATGGACAAAGCTAAGGTTGTCAGTACACCTTTAGCTATGCACTTCAAATTGAGTATTAGACATTGTCCTTCCAATGACGGTGAGAAGGAATATATGAAGAAAGTTCCTTATGCTTCAGCTGTTGGTAGTTTGATGTATCCAATGGTGTGTACAAGACCAGATATTGTTGATGCTGTTAGTATTGTTAGTCGTTTTCTTTCTAATCCGGAAAGAGAGCTTTGGAATGCTGTAAAGTGGATTATGAAATATCTTTGTGGCACTTCCAGTCTGAGTTTGTGTTTTGGTACAAGGAAACCTATTCTTTATGGTTATACTGATTCAGACATGGCTGATGATGTTGATACTCGTAAGTCTACTTGAGGCTACTTGATTACTTTTGCAGGGGGGACTGTGTCTTGGATATCTAGGTTGCAAAAATGTGTTGCTTTATCTACTACAGAGACTGAGCTTATTGCAAAGCTCGCAAATATTTATCTAGATGGAGAGATTTTAGGGGGAACTTAGTTGTGCTCAAGAGAGGTATGTGCTTTATTGCGACATTTAAAGTGCTGCTATTCATCTTGGCAAGAATTCTACATTTCATGGTTGGTCTAAACACATTGATGTGAGGTATCATTATATTCGAGATATGTTGGATTCTAAGTTGCTTGAACTTGAGAAAATCCATACCAATAATAATTGTTCGACATGATGACTAAAGCTTTTCCAAGAGGGAAGTTTAAAGAATGTTGCATGATAGCCGGGATAGCGATTTCCTCCACATAGTTGGTAGGGGGAGGATTGTTGGGCTTTGGGCCTTTTTCCCTTCTTATGTGGATAAATAAAAGTCCAAGGTTTTGGGTCTTCCTTCCTTTCCTTTGTGGATAAATTTAGCCCAAATTTGACTAGCCCACTTTCTTTTAGGTATTATTTGAGAAGAATCACAAGAGATTGAGTGCAGTCATATAGAGAGAAAAGTGAGAAAGTGCAGATTTTCTCACAAGCCCTAGCTGCCAATTTCAAATTGCGATTCCTGCTTCGTTTCTTATCTGAATGAACTGATTTTTGGGCAGATTGTTCCGTTAAACTTGATATTTGATTGAGAACTAATAGAGGGTGATTTGGAGTCCTGTAGCTTCATATTTTTTCTCCTGAACAGTAGTTGTGATTCGGTGTTTATGCTCCTTTTATTTCTCTAGTTTTTTGTGCTATCTTGTTGTTGTATTGCTCATTGTTTGGCACTTTGTTGGTGACCATTTTGGAGAAAACTTTTTTATCTCTTGTTTATTATAGTGAAGCTTTAGCCTTGTGGTTTTTACTCTTCACACCAAAGAGGTTTTCCATGTTAAACTTTGGTGTCCTGTGTGTTGATTTATTTTTCTTGCTTGGTTGATTTGTTTGCTACCCAAACTGTTTGTTCTTGCATTATTTTGTTTTATCTTGGTTCAAATAAAAGGGAAAGTTTTGACTTGAGTTTCTTTACTATTGCCCTGTCGTGCACATTTATTTTGTGCTTTCCTTTCCCAATACGTTTAACCAAACAAATATGATCTGGACGAGTACATATTATGATCAACAAGCCCATGGGGTGTAGACATGTATACAATCTCATCTAGCTTCCCATGAAGAAATGCATTGGATACATCTAGCTGAGTGATGTGCAATTGATGAGACACTGCCAAGGATGGCAATAATCGTATGGTAGCCGGCTTAACCACTGGACTAAACGTATCAGCAAAATCAAGACCTAGTTGTTGCTGATATCTTTTAGCCCCAAGTCTTTCTTTATAGCGATTCAATGAATCATCCAACTTTAACTTAATCTTGGACACCTATTTATAACCAATAATATTTTGAGACGAGGATGGTGGAACTAGTTCTCAAGTACCATTTTAAACGAGAGCATTATACTCCTCTGACATGGTGTGACGCCAATGAATATCCTTAATAGCCTGTGAATGGAAAGAAGGTTCCACTATGGCCAATGTTGGTTCCGTAGTAGACATCGAGAATGGTTTCTTTGGCTTCAAAGAGCCTGTTTGTGTTCGTTTGATCATCTTTTGCTAAGGAGAGTCTGCTGGACGGACCATACTTGTAGTTGAAGTGTTTCTAAAATCAGCAGAGTGACTTGTATTAGAAGAGTGAGAATTTTCTGCTACTACACTTAGTGAAGGCAAGTCTACACCATGAGAAACTCCATCCTGTGAAGGCGGATCAGTAGCAGATGTGTGTCCAACAATAGGAGCAACAAATAATAGGGGTATGTGATTTGTCAAGGATTCTACGTATGGAGAGGGTGAAGGCTGATTCGATGAGGGCGTCAGTATTGAAGATTGTGGCATGGTTGGCGGAATGATTGAAGGAGAAACACAAGTCTGGAATGGCAATGTAACATTGAGAGGTTTTGAGTTAGTATTGGTTATATATGGAAGCACCACAACATCCTGCGAAACAAAAGGAAAAATATTTTCATAAAAAATGACATGACAAGAGACATAAAATTTTGAGGAAACAAGATCAAAACATTAATAAACTTTGTGTAACTTACTATAGCCTAAAAACACACATGGTTTAGAACGAGGAGATAATTTATCCTTTGTATATAAGGACGAAGCCATGGAAAACAAGGCAACCAAAAACACGCAACAAAGAGTAATCTGGATCGGTGGTAAATAACACATGAAATGGGGTTTTATTTTTTAAGCGTGGGGTTGGTAAACGATTTATTGTATACACAACGGTATCAAATGCATTTGTCTAAAATTTATGTGGGACATTGGCATGATGAAGCAATGCTTGACCATTTTCAACAATATGCCTATGTTTTCTTTTGGCACAACCATTTTGTTCAGGGGTATATGGACAAGAGGAACGTTAAACAATTCCATTATCTCTCAAGTAATTTGTCAATGTTTGATATTCTCCTCCCTAATCTGCTTGAAGACTATTAATGGGATGACCAAAATACTTTTCAACAATTGTATGAAATTGCCTAAATATTGAAAGGACTTCATATTTAGAACAAAGGAAAAAAATCCATGTATATTTGCTAAAGTGATCAAAGAAATCACATAATATCGATACCCTTCATTAGAAACAACTAGAGCAGGACCCCAAACATTTGAACAAACTAAATCTAAAGGCCCAGAGGCTTGAAAACTAGACTCACGAAAATGAACTTTATGACTTTTACTAACAGCACACGTAGAACATAAACTAGAAGACTTAGAAGAAGGGATAAGACGCTAGGCGACAATGTTTGACGAACAGTAGGAAAGGATGTATGAGCCAAACGAGCATGTGAAACCCCCCAGGATGCAACATATGAAGTAGGTGCAGATGACTTTAACACAGGAAGATAATACAATCCTTCTTCACTCGGGCCTTTGTGCAGTATGTCCCTCATCACCAAGTCCTTAATAAAAAAATTGTAAGGAAAGAATTCAATTGAAACTTGGTTAGACTTAGCAAACAAACTAATAGACAATAAATTTTGAGCAGCGGTTGGAACATGTAGAATGTCATTGAGATTAATTTTTTTTCCAAAAATAACAACTGAACTTTTACCAATGTGAGAAATAGGAATTTTGGAACCATTACCTATAGTATCTTCCTCAGGACCTTGATATTCAGAATGAATACCCAAGTTATCAAGATCAACAGTAAGATGATGTATGGTGCCACTATCCATAAACCAATTTTGTGGAGACGGAGCTAAATTAGAAACAAGGTGTCCAGAAACTTCATTGCCATTGTTATTCCTAGGAGATGAACACACACGTGCAATATGACCTTTACCTTCACAGTTCTGACAAATAATTCAGACATATCTAAAGCTTGAGATGGAGTGGAATTGATTTGAGCCGAGTTATGAAACCCATAATTTTGAGATGGTTGGAATATTTGATTTGAGGAGCGCCCACGACCTCGGCCTCCTCGACCTCTACCACGTCCATGAGTAGTAGCAAAAGAACTCTGAGTATATTGTGCAGTAGGGGCAATTACAATAAAGGCTTAATCCCTTTTCAATTGTCGTTCTTCATTCTACAAGAGTCCATACAATGCATCAAAAGTAATCTCCTCTTGACGCAATTCAAGTGACCTTGTAAAAGGACGATAGGAAGGTCCTAGTCCGACAAGAACAAATTCTACCAAATCATCATTGGAAATTGGATGCTGCAGTGCAACCAACTTATCTGCTATTCCCTTTGCCTTTTGTACATACGACTCAATATTGGCATTGTCACGATGTAGAGTTTGCAACTGCGATTTGAGTTCATGAATGTAAGGACTTGATCCTGAAGCATATGCAGCAACAAGCTGCACGAGCAGTCGTCGCTTTAACCAATTGAGGTAGGATACTTTCTGAAATAGAAGCAACAATCTAACTTAGAACAAGTTGGTCTTCACGTAATCATACCGTATACGTCGGATTGATATCGTCCAAAAATTGTGGTGTCATCAGTGTAGTACCATCAGTATGATGATTCAAGCCACATGCATATATCATAGGCATAAACTGTGTCTTCCATAATAAAGAGTTCGAAGATGTGAGTTTTACAGGTAATTGATGTGCAAGGTTTGGAGATGGTGAAACAATAGGCATCATGGAAGGGCTGCTAGCTTCACCCATGAAATATTGTTGGTAGATTTCGATTTTGTTTGTGTGAAAAAAAATTGGGTTGATTTAACCTCTTGATACCATGTAAAGATGCTTCTCAATCTTATTCAATTCATAACGTTGGATACATCAATATATACATGAGTATATTTTATAGGACTTCAAAGTAGTAACTGTTAAGGACTCCTAATATAAAACTAATTACAAGACTTCTTTAAATACAAATAGACTTTCACTCAAACTCCTACTTGACATTATCCTTGCACCCAACACCGTTGTTCTAAGTCCTTTAACTCTGACAAAAACTTGCAACACTGTATACCAATCACTTTCCCTTCTTATCCAGATGCAACATCTAAATATTCATTCAACGATCACCACAGAAAACTTCATTGAAAATTTGGCAAACTTCATCTTGCTTTACCAAAAAGATTTTTTCATTGCCAACATCAATGTTTTAAAAGGCAGGGGGTAAGGTGAGATATTTTATGCAGCATGGGGCGAGACGTAAGGCTCGAGACACCGAATGTAAGTTTTATGGATCTACTAAATGTAGTCTGATGTATATTCAATTCTATTATATATATATATATATATATATATATATATATAGAAGAAGTGATAGCGTCAACATCACAAATTTTGTAGATATATTAAATAATGAATAACAATATAAAATACAAAACATTTAAAAAATACATAAATAAAAAACAATTTTTAAAATTTGTTTACGTAAAAAACTGATGTTTTGATCTCTCTTTTTTTTTTTTTTTAAAAAAAAAATATAATTTGAATAAGTTTGTTCCTAATGAAAAGTTAACTGCCTATTTTTTTTTTTTTTAAATAGTGGGATCATTTGTAAATTTTTGTAAATGTTAATTATTATTTTTAAAATTTTTAGTTTTATAAAGGGAATTAGTGGATTCCTAAAATATAGGTAATAGATTAAGTATTTTCTTCTTCTTTTTTAATTTTTTTTTTCATATTTTAAATTATAAAATTGAAATTTATCCAAGAAGTAATTCAATAAAAATTCGAAATATTTTTTGCATTTAAAAGAAATATTGAAATTAACATTAAAAAAAGACAAAAGGAAGATTCAATGGGAGTTTTTGCAATTTTCTCTAATATTTGTGTCACAATAAAAAAAATTACAGAACAATTGTCATGGTAAAAAAAAAAACAGTTATAGAAACACGAGTGTCAGGTAATAGTAACCAACCCACATTATTTGTGGAAAAATATTTTAACTATCTTTCCGAAGCCTCCTTATTTATAGTAAAATAAATAATAATAATAATAATAATAATAATAATAATAATAATAATAATAATAATAATAATAATAATAATAATCTTAATTATTAAATTAACTAAATTAATTTAAATCCAAAAATAAAATGAAAAAGAAAAACTGAAAATACTTAATACTATTTTTTTAAAACATAAAAGTAACTAACCCAACTTTTTTTATGGAAACTATTTTAACTATCTTTCCACAACCTCCTTATTTAAAAGAGAAAAAAATAGTAATAATAATAATAATCTATAATAATATAATAATATTAATTATTAAGTTAACTAAATTAATTTAATTCTGAAAATAAATATAAAAATTACAAATATAAAAGAAAAGTTTTTTTTTGAACATCACGTAATACTATTTTTTGTATACGTAAAAGTAACCAAACCACCTTATTCGTGGAAAAACATTTTTACTATCTTAACATAACCTCCTAATTTATAGCAAAATATTTAATAATACTAATTAATAATATTAATATTTAATAATATTCTTAATTATTAGTTTGACTAAATTAATTTTAAATTAGAAAATAAAAATAAAACTAAAATTACAAATATAAACGAAAAAAATGTAAAAAACGAAAATCAAATATAGTTTTTCAAGTTAGTAATAATTTTTTAATTTTATTTTAAATGCCTATTTTGTATTACATAATAACTGTTTAAATTAAATTATTTTATTAAAGAAAAACACATGTCATTAGCTAAATTAACTAATGAAAAATGTCAACATGCCAAAAAAACATACTTAATATTTTTAAATTTTCAACACTGGTAAAATCATAATATCTTTTTTACTAAACAATAAATATTAAAAAATTTAATTTATTAAATATTAAGAATATTTTTTTTTAAAAAAAAGTGTGTGTGAAAATATAATAAAATTTGCTTATGCATAATTATATATTTTAGTCTAACTTTCATTATTATTAATTTTACAGTCCTTTATATAATAATTATATAAATGATACGTTAATTGAGAAAAAAAAAAAAAACAATTCCAGAAAAAACAGTTTCATAACTCCCCTTTGTCCATTCACTTTTTAAAAAATCACAATATCAATAATTACGATTATTTAAAGATCCATTTTTTTTTTACCTTTTTTTTTTTTTTAAAAAAAATCAGCTTGAAAATTAATTGTCCAAAAGTAAAATAATAAAATGTAATACATTGGATTCTTCGTAGGGAACGGAGTGGTCCTTTTAGGATTTTTTTCCCCTCTTTTTTTTAATTCTTTATTTTTACACATTTGTATATAGAAAGTTCTTAAGTAGATATTTATTTTATTTAAGTTCATTTAATATATATATATATATATATTGGATAAAAATAAATAGAATAATTTAAATTTTGAATTAAGAGTGGTTGATTAGTTTACAAGATAAAAATTTAAAATTTAAATTAATACTTATAGTTTCGGAGATGGTTACAACTTCTTCACTTTATCACACTTTGTCGTAATTGTAGGAGTTTCCAAAATTTTAGTGGTTGAGAAATATGTATTTCGTTTATTTCTCTTACGAATCAATAAGAAGTGGAATGATAAAAAGAAGAACAGAGCAATTGACTTTTTAAAGAGATGACACATAAACTTTCGTGGGAGTTAGAATATCCGTTTAGGTTTTGCCTTAAGGGGTTTAATATGTACACTCACTTCAAATAATTTTCTAAGCATAGTTTACTGGCCCTTTAAGAAATAAAATTTAAATTATATATATATATATATATATATATATATATATATATATATATATATATATATATTGTGTACTAAGTCATTAAGTTTATATGACCATATTATTGTAATTTTTTTTTAAAAGTAAACAAGTGAATAAGAAAAAGTCACGTACTTCTTCCTTTTCGTATGATTTAGTATAGACTATTGACGGCTCAGAGTCAACACAAGAGTTATGCAGACCGGAGAGTTAGAGCCTTAGAGTTTATGGAGGGCGATCACGTTCGGCTTAGAATGTCACCCATGAAGGGTGTGATGCGGTTCGGAAAGAAGGGTAAACTTAGCCATAGATTAATTGGACCTTTTGAGATTTTGAGCCGGTGGGAGAGGTGGCCTATAAGTTGGCCTTGCCACCTAGTTTTTCGGCAGTTCATCCTGTTTTTCATGTCTCTATGCTTCAAAAGTATATTCTGGATGAGTTTCATGTGCTTTCACTCGATTCAATTGAGCTGGATCCAGACTTGACATTTGAGGAGGAACCTATAGCTATATTGGATAGATAGGCTCGGAAGCTTAGGACCAAGGAGATTGCTTCAAAGAGGGTGCAATGAAAGCATTGTTCAGTTGGGGAGGCGACTTGGGAGGCAGAGTCTGATATGCGTGCCAGATATCCTCACCTTTTCAAAACTTCAGGTACTTGATTTTACCTTATGTTTGAGGAAGGACATTATTTTTAGTGGTAGATAATGTAATGACCTAGACCTGAAAGATTATTTTTGATAATTTTGAATAGTCATTTAACTATAGTTAATTAATTTGCGGATAATTTGGTTATTTTTAATAATAATGGGTCAAGTCTGAAATATTTTTAATAATTATTACTTTTAATACATAATTAATTTAAAAAAGAAAATAAAGAGAAGGAAGAAATTAACCTGTGCATCGGCGGCACATAAACACAAAGAACACAGAACATAAGGTCATCCAAACCTTTGTATTGTTGTATATATATACTAGTGGGCCCAATAAATTGATATTGTACTAACTACTGTGAGAGACGATAAGAGTATTCAAAAGTACAAATATGAAATTCTGAAGAAATAGAAGTAAAGTTGAATGAAGTTCTTCCTTGTTGGTAAAGTTGTGGCATCTCTCTTGTTGTCCAATAAAGTAGTTTCATATGAGTGAATTGATATATTATTTCAGCATCTGAGAGAATACATATTGAATAAATTGAAAACAGGGAGTTGATATGTTTGAAGAACTATATCTAACACATTGAAACAATTAATTGCCTGTTGGGATGGGATAAGTCATGAGTTAGGAATTCTAACTTCTGGTTTTTGGCTTAAAAATAAGTGCTTAAAATTACTTTCTTAGTTTACCCAAACACAACAAAAGTGCTTAAAAGCTCCTTTGGCTTAAAAATACCTAAAATAAGCCAATCTAAATAGGGTCTAACATATTGTAATTCAAACTATGCCATAGGGCAGTATTACATCATTCTAAACAATGATACCTTACATAATTGTTTCAAAGCATGTTCAATCAGAGAAAATTCTTTGCACAGCTCCGAAGGAAACTACAAAGGTGATTTCCACAAATGACAGATCGCTCCTCTGGGTCAATTTCAGTACCTTCTATGGTTTTAGCAATTTCTACAAAGTATTTTGTAGTCTGAATATCAATCTGCTTTGTACACGAAGAATTATGAAAAAGTATGAATGTTTCACATTGCAATATGCCAAATACTGCATATGCTAAACTTGGAAATGATGAACCAAGTATATGAAGCAATTTGAACCTGAGAAATGAAGTTTGTAGGACAGGGTAATATAACTTGAGACACCTTCGGTCGAGTTGTGTACATTTACATATTTTTCCAAAAATACTTGTAGATATCAATAATGTTTGAAGAATCTAAGCTTTAAAACTCCATCACTTGGCTCAAACTTGTGCGTTAGTTGAATTATGTTAATAAGTCAACGTTGAATTTCACAAAGTTTGATGTACATTACTAATCATTAGTAAGCTAAAATCCCAACTCATTTCACCTTATCCCTAACGATCCAATCCTCATAAAACACATTACGTATTTAGTTTGTTACTATATCATAAAAAAATTTAAAATAGACTTAGCGGCATCAATTACATAAATGGAAACGTGAAGAAGAAATGAGTGTGTACCTTATCAAGGGGATGAAAATGTGGATTATCCTTGAGGTGCTGCTGGAATTTCTGTAAAAGTGCCTGCTGAAAATAAGGTTCTTCTAATTTCTTGATTAATTGTATCACCAACTAAATGTTCTGACATTTGTTTCTGGCGAAAACACAACAAAACAATCACATATTTCTATGCTCAAACTGAATGCGCAAAAAGAAAACCACTTGTTGTTCCTACCAACTGTGATGAGCAACAGACTGAAGGCTCCTCCAAGAAGCATAGCTTGTCTTGGCTGTGACCTGGTGAAAGCGAGCTTTCTTTCTCTGAGATTAGTAGGCCAGAAACCAAGTTGTTTAGAAGAAAATAATAGTCAAGTTGATGAGAAAAAGCATACAATTCACTCTATGTGTTACTATTTGTCTCTTGCTACGGCTATGAAGAATTGTTAGATGCCATACAACAATGCAAAACAAAAGGTATATAATTATTCTGAACAGTACATCTGCCTATGAAAATATACCAGCCAAAGCATGCGAGTGTTACGTAAATTTATGCTACATTGCTTATCAAGTCACCATCAGAATACCATCCAAATATAAATGCTACCTCTTTATCTAACACCTTTTCTTTCTTTTCTTCAAAACGTAGGTTGAATATGGCTGAACAATTTAGAATTGATCAGAAATATAGTTGTGTCAGTCAAGTAGTGCAATTTGAAGACAACAGTTCAGTAAAGTGGATACGATCACAACATTCGAGTAATAGGTCTAGATACAAAAGATTGAACTTTTCAGCATTCTAAGTATGTATAACATGAGGTGAATTTTCGTTTGCATAACAAAGGCATACCTTTACTTGTTAATGCAACAAAATTACCTGAATATGGAAGTTCTTAGTTATTTTGCTGATGCTTGTTTGATGTGAACGGAAGCACACATTTCGCTAAGAAAGCAAAACAGGAAGCAGCGATAGCATACATTACCCTCACTCAGAACAATATGCTCTTGGGAGACATGAAGCACAATCAACCTCTCTACCTTAAGACTTCTAACATGGTTCTGTGAAGTGAACGTGAGAAACATTTGCTGATTCATAGACCAAAATGTAGAAATCTGAACAGTACATATATAGGAAAACTTCAGGTGACATTTTAAAATAGAATTATAGAAATCAATTATTTTTTACAAGAAGTTAAGCATACAAGTTCTTACCTGTAGTTAGCTAAGTGACTGCTTTTTGAATAATTTCATCATAGACTATGTTGTATGTTGAGTGATCATCACTGCTGTCAAGAGGTCAATGGTCGAATTAGTAGGCTGAAACTTCTAGAAGACGTCTTGTTGAGTCGAGGTCTCTTGTGCGTCTCTGTAATAGTAATGTCTCTTTTTGACTTGGCAACATTTCTTTATATTTTTGCACCGACTGAATTTCATTTCAGCGTTTGTATTCGACAAACATGGACGTTTGTTCTTTTGCTCTGAACGTGTCATCTGCCTACATGCAGCCAAGAAATTGCACACACAGATAAGGCATGTATGCATTAATGAGAATGCTCGACTGAAAGCTAGTGTAATATAGTCTAATTTGGTTATTCTGTGGTGGTCCGTATTGTCGTGTTTTACTGGAAATATCTTTTGTGTGTTTTGTTCAGCTGCTGTCTAGTACTAATCTGCTAAGATGAGATTTTCGGGTTACAACACGCTCATTTGTTGATTTAGCTCATTCAACCGACATAATTTCAACTCAACCTGTTCTTTTGGTACCCCTTATAGAAAGTTGTAGTCAAGAACTGATTAAAGAGACAGTAAACCTTTTAAGATAACAATATTGAATAGAGCAGAGCAGCAGAACTTGTTCTTCAACTATATTAAACAAGTGCATACTATCTCTCTCGATTAAAACTAAACAAACCTTTCTATCATCAAAATAAGAATTGCGATAAGATTGAACATACTTTCTAGTTTGAACTGCTCACGTAGAAGCTTTTTCATAAAATAAGCACTCATCTTTCTTTCAATAAATTATATACTTTGATTAGAGTACTACTACTCTGAATACAATTCTACACACTATAGTTCCATACTTCCAATATAGTATTACATACTATTATTCTATACCCTGAAGACCATTGTAACATAACATGATTCTACTTTTTTTTTTATGAGAAGGGAAATTCGCAGCCGGGTAAGGGTGCGCACAGGGTAAAACCCCTGCTCCATGCAATAGCTCGCAAACCACATAGGGGAGGTAACCCGCACTAGGCATGCCCGATGCGACGAGCTCGACCTAGAAGGCAAACCCCTTGCTTTTGCTGGCCAGGGGTTTCAAACTTGAAACCTCCAACATGGAAGTCCAAGCCCAAACCACTGGGCCAGCCCGAAGGGTAACACGATTCTACTTTGAATACAATTCAATTATAAAAGTTAAGTTGTAAAGCAAACTTTGTTACTACATATTAACTAACTTGGAATTGTTATAGCGATTCATAAACTTTAATCTTTAATCTACCTCTATAATACTTACTTTTAGCTAAACTAACAAATAAGGGAGAAGAAACTAAGTAAATGCTAGTACTGATGAAGGTTCATTTGTACGGTAAGCAGTTTATTGGTATATATTCAGTTTTTGCCTCACTTTTCTTTTCATCATGAAGAGATTGTCATGAACTCACTGCCTGTGTATTTATTAAGAAAGAAATTTTGCCACAACAGATTCAAATTTAGGGTTATGTAATTAGTAACGAATATGAAGACAAAAAACCTGAGAAAAGTTAAGGAACCAGACCAATTAATTTAAATAACAAAATTCAAAGACAATCAGAATAACCAAAAGGAAGCTATGAAATATAACATAGAGCTTGGGTTATAGCGAAATCCCGAAAATGAAGGACAATGACAAATCGCGGCTGAGTAAAGGCATAAAGAAGCCAAATTTTAACATTTTTCTAGAAATTAGGTTCTTCTATTGAGAAGATACTCATCTGAATCAAAGAAGCGGCAGCGAGCAGAAGCAAAGTGATAAACTTCAGTGAGCAGGAGCGGAAGCAACTGAGGAAGCTGTGATTCTCTGTCGGATAAAATTGGAGGAGTACTAATGAAAAGCTGAGAAAGGGAGACGGTGATTTTCTACGTGGCAAAAAGGGTGATACGTGTTCTGAGTCCACCAAGGTTGAAGCGAATTGTCCGAATTGTCCCTATAATGAAGCATACATGTCGACGTAGAGGAGCTTAACTCCTCTTATATAACAAGAGAAAATATGATAGATATCATATTATTATTTTATTATTATTAGTATAGTTGATTGTTAAAGAAAAGAGAAACAATTAAATGGGTTTTAATTTAGAAAAATTGAAAAATTGAATCTGTATAGGTCGTTTTAAAAAAAAAATTGAGAACAAGGGTGTTAATGGCCAATCATTATGTAATAATTAAGGTCATGGTTATTCAATGATGATTAAAGTAATAAATAGAAATATATGGTATATCAATGTAAGGTTTTGAAACAGTAAGTGTTCTCGTGATTGTTTTCGTAATTACTTCGTTGTTTCTTTGATTTTCTTATTATTACCATATTATGATTCAAGTTTTAATATATTGGGATATATAATTGAACATTAGATGTATGGTATTATGTGAATACCATTAGATTATGATATTGGAGGAATTAAGACTTAACCCTAGACTTGAAACTTTGAAAATATGATAGTTGAAATGTTGATTGACATCATTATTTACGAACTTGATTATAAATTCTAGTGAATTTTTATGTCAAGGCTAACCACATAGTAATGTGGGTGTTGTTAGTTTCGAAATCTTATTGTGAATATGAACTTAAATAGATTGCGTTGATTTGGAAGCTCAACAAAAAGGTTGTTTGAGGCAAGTGGATTTCTAAACCCTTGTTAAGTGTATAGAATCATGTATTTCCTTGTGGTATGTGTTGGGGAGTAATGGGACTTGCTGATGGGTTAACTTGTCCATATTGAATAATTCTAATGGTGAAAAAGGGGTAAGAAAAAGCAATGTGATTAATTGTTGGTGTGTGATGTGTTGAGAATGACTTGAAAGATGTATTGACTCATTGTTGATGTTGTATCACGATTATGTTTATGTGAATTCTACATTATTATGAAAATGGTCATCTCCTCATTATTTATGTGAATATGTCATTTGCATTGGTTCTGAGACATGATTGTGATAAGTGTTATATGACTTGAGAAAGAATAAGAAATTAAAAAGGATGTCCCATTTCGAAGGACGTGTCACGCGCTGTGATGGATACTTTTATCGAGGGACGTGTCGCACGCCGCGACGAATTCTATTATCGAGGGACGTGTCGCACGCCACGACAGATTTTATTAACGAGGGTCATGTCGCATGCCGCTACGGATGCATTGATAGATATGTCCCCTATAGATTCCAGACTGAGAGATAGAGGGTGTGTATCGTTAGGTGAGACATGCATCACTATACTTGATATTGCATCTCATTGCATTGCACATCTTTATCATTGGTGAAATTTATCTTGTGTGTTGTTGATCCTGTGAGTGGCATTATATGGAACTTGTGATTGATGAATATTAAGTTTGTTGTTGAGGATATGTAATTGTTAGAGTGTTGTTGTTGAGTTGTGTGCTATGTAAATTGTGAATTGTTAGGTAGGGCTCGTTTTATGCAGGTTGTAGTTGTGGAGGTTTGGTTGGAGTTGTAGGAGTATCCGTGTTCTATTCCCTTAGCTTGTGTTTAGAAGTTTACTTGATGAGTACCGTGTGGTTTGGTACTCACCCCTTGCTTCTCCAATTTTTTTGTAGGTTACGTGCCTGGATCTTCGTGATACCTTCTACTCTCTTCTTTTTCGAGGCTTCCTATGGAGATTTGTGAGGTAACTATTTGTCTTCTCAGCGAACTTTCTTACTCCTAGTTATGATTTTGTTTTACTTGAGAGACAATGTCATTTGAGACTTGTGTATTTTCTTTCAATTCTAGTATTTACATTAGAGGCTTGTGGTTTTGGGGATTTAGTTAAGTTGGTTTGTTATCCATATTAGTAATTGTTATTAAACTTCTATTGTTATTTTATTTCCGCACTTTATTGAAATGGTTGGGTTGTAGGCTGACTTGTCTTGGTGGAATAAGATGAGTACCATCATATCCCTTTTTGGGTCGTGACAAAATGGTATTAGAGCCCCAGGTTCATGGGTCTCACGTGTATACAAGCCGAGTTTACGTAGAGTCTCAAGGAATGGTACAGGGATGTATGTACTTATCTCTGAGAGGCTATGAAGAATATTAGGAAACTTCTTTTTTGTCCATTCTTTCTCATCGTGCGTGGTTACCTTCTTTAGTACTGAGCCATCATATATTATTTTGATAGATGACGAAGACTAGAGCTACTATTACTGGTTGTAGAGGGGAGGCACTTCCCGAGGCAGTTGTTGAGGCCCCAGCTAGGGGTAGGGATAGAGCCTGAGCCAGATGTCGTGCTCGTGAAATGACACTAGCTAGAGGTCGTGCCCGTGGAACAACACTAGTGAGGGGCCGTGCTAGAGAGGTCTCTCCAGAGACTCAAATTGACGATAGAGAGGACCGGGTTCCTCCAGAGACTACAACCACACCTTTACTTGAGGATACATTATTAAGGGTGTTAAGTGTGCTTGAGAGCTTTACTTAGGGTGGTGGTGTGACCGCCACACCACAAGACTCTCAGACTGGAGAGAGGGCCCAGACCCAAGAGCATGAACAAGCTCGAGTTATTCAGGATGCAGTGGGGCAGCCACTAGTGGATCCCGTGGTTGGAAATGATCTTATACCATTAGTTAGGGGTCAAGGTGAACCATTGGTTGTTTTGACATAGGGTGAGCAGCGTAGGTATGAGAAATTTTGAAAGATGGACCTACCTCAGTTTCAGGGTGGGAAGAGTGAGGACGTTCATGAGGTCTTGACTACATACCAAGATTTGCTAGAAGTGGTTGGGTTAGCTGAGTCACATGGGGTTCGTTATGCTACCCTCCAACTTCGTGGACCAGTGAGAGAGTGGTGGAGACAGCGTGTGAGAGCCATTCTGTGGAACTTGTGATTGATGAATATTGAGTTTGTTGTTATAAGGATATGTAATTGTTAGAGTGTTGTTGTTGAGTTGTGTGCTATGTAAGTTGTGAACTGTTAGGTTGGGCTGGTTTTATGCTGGTTATAACTATGGAGGTTCGGTTGGGGTGGTAGGAGTACCCGTGTTTTATTCCCTTAGTTTGTGCTTAGAAGTTTACTTGCTGAGTATTGTGTGGTTTGGTACTCACCCTTTTCTTATATATATTTTTGTAGGTTATGAGCCCGGATCTTTGTGATACCTTCTACTCTCTTCTTTTTCGAGGCTTACTGTGGAGATTTATGAGGTAGTTGTTTATCTTCTTAGCGAACCTTCTTAGTCCTTATTATGATTTTGTTTTACTTGAGAGACAACGTCATTTGAGACTTGCGTATTTTTTTCGATTCTAGTATTTACGTTAGAGGCTTGTGCACGTGATAACCAGGTTTTGGGAATTTAGTTAAGTTGGTTTGTTATCCGTATTAGTAATTGTTATTAAACTTCTATTGTTATGTTATTTCCACACTTTATTGAAATGGTTGGGTTGTAGGCAGACTTGTCTTAGTGGGATAAGACAAGTTCCATCCCATCCATTTTTGGGTCGTGACAAAATGGTATCAGAGCATACTAGCCAAGTTTACGTAGAATCTCAAGGATTGGTACAGAGACGTTTGTACTTATCTCTGAGAGGCTATGAAGACTATTAGGAAACTTCTTTTGTGTTCATTCTTTCTCATCGTGCGTGGTTACCTTTTTTAGTACTGAGCCATCATATATTCTTTTGACAAATGACGAGGACAAGTGCTACTGTTACTGGTGGTAGAAGGGAGGCACTTCCCGAGGCAGTTGTTGAGGCCTCATCTAGAGGTAGGGGTAGAGCCCGAGTGAGAGATCGTGCTAGTGGAGTAACACTAGCTAGAGGTCCTTCCCGTGGAGTAGCACCAGTGATGGGCCATGCTAGAGAGGTCTCTCTAGAGACTCAGATTGATGACATAGAGGACCAGGTTCCTCCAGAGATCACAACCACACCTTTGCTTCAGGATACATTATTGAGGGTGTTAAGTGTACTTGAGAGCTTTATTTAGGGTGGTGGTGTGACCGCCACACCACAGGACTCTCAGACTTGAGAGGGCCCCAGACCCAAGAGCAATAACAAGCTTAAGTTATTAAGGACGCAGTGGGGCAGCCACTAGAGGATCTCGTGGTTGGGAATAATCTTGCACCAGCAGTTGGGGATCAAGGTGCACCATTGGTTATTCTAATAGAGGATGAGCAGTGTAGGTATGAGAAATTTTGAAAGATGGACCCCCCTCAGTTTCAGGGTGGGAAAAGTGAGGACACTCATGAGTTTTGACTACATGCCGAGAGTTGCTAGAGGTGGTTGGGTTAGCTGAGTCATATGGGGTTCGGTATGCTACCCTCCAACTTCGTGGACCAGCAAGAGAGTGGTGGAGAACTTATTCAGGGTCTTTGCCAATAGGATCTCCTCCAGTGACTTAAGAGATATTTTCCAATGCCTTTCACGAGTGCCTTTATCCCTTGGAGTGTGAGAGAGGAAAGCCGTTATAGGGTTTAGAATCTTAGACAAGACAACTTATCCGTTGTAGAGTATGAGACAGAGAAGATCCGTAGATTCGTGAGGGGGCTGACTTTCTCTATCAGATCGGCTGTGTTTAGGACATCTCGAGAGGAGGCTTCCTTCCAGTCCATTGTGAGCGCCGCCAAAGAGGCGAAATTGATGGAGAGGATTTTGGGGACCTTAAGAGGGCCTGTACATCAGGTCAGTTTCATGGTGCCTCATTTAGAGGCAGGAGATCACATAGAGAGGGTGGTTTCTTTCACCATAGGGGACCCATTCATGCATCGATGCCGACATCTGAGGGTAGTTACATACCTCGTGGTTCTTATAGCGCGAGTCAACGCTTGTACGGTTCACAACAACGACCTACCGGTTGAGGCAATTATAGTGGGTTTTCAGGATCCGCACAACAGTTCTCGAGTTAGAGATTTTGCTTTACTTGTGGAGATCCTGATCACCTGATGCGACAATGTACATCCCATAGGGGTCGTGGCGGACCCCAACCGAATTCTTCATTTCAAGCTAGACCATCGGTACCACAGGGTAGAGGCCGAGGCAGAGTTCAGTCAGGTAGAGGCGGTAGAGCTTCTAGTAGTGGTATTGCAGCTCAATAGAGTGGGGTAGAGGTACCACCTAGGCTGGAGGTGGCAGAGGGGGCCATTGTTATGCTTTCCCCGGGAGACTCGAAGCGGAGACTTCTGATGCTATTATTACAGGTATCATCCCAGTATGCCATCGGCCTGTATCTTTATTGTTTGATCCGGGTCTGCATTCTCTTATGTGTCTACCTATTTACTGTTGAGTTTGATATGATGTGTGATAGCATGCATGTACCTATTCGTGTTTCTACACCCGTGGGTGAGTCCTTAGTGGTGGATCGAGTATATAGATCTTTTATTGTTTCTTTGGCGGGGTTTGACACTTGGGTAGACTTAATCATTCTGGGGATGAAAGACTTTGATGTTATAGTGGGTATGAATTGGCTTTCTCTTTATCATGCTATTCTTGATTATAATGCTAAGACTCTAACCTTAACGATACCTGGTGTTCCGAGGGTTAAGTGCAAGGGTGCTAGTGGCTATTATCCTAGCAAGGTCATCTCATTCATCCGTGCCCAGATATTGGTGGGGATAGGGTGTTTGTCTTACTTAGCCTTTATTCAGTACACTAGTATTGAACCACCTCCCATGGATTCTATTCCTGTGGTGTAGGAGTTTCTCGATATATTCCCTTCTGATCTTCCAAGTGTTCCTCCCAATACAAATATTGATTTTGCTATTAATTTGGAGCTAGGCACTAAGCCCATTTCTATTCCTCCTTACCGTATGGCTCCAGCAGAGTTGAAAGAGGTGAAGGATCAGTTGCAGGATTTGTTGAGTAAGGGGTTTATTCTCCCTAGAGTCTCACCTTAGGGTGCCCCTGTCTTGTTTGTGAAGAAGAAGGATGGGACTATGAGGGTGTGTATTGATTATCAATAGTTGAACAAGGTAATAATGAAGAATAAGTATCCTCTTCTGCGTATTGATGACTTATTTGATTAGCTACATGGAGCATCATTGTTCTCTAATATTGATTTGAGGTCCGGGTATCATCAGTTAAAGATTAGGCATGAGATATCCCTAAGATAGCTTTTCAGACTCGGTATGGGCATTACGAATTCCTAGGGATGTCCTTTGGGTTGACTAACACCCCTGCAACATTCATAGAGTTGATGAACGGGGTGTTTCGACTATACCTTGATTCTTTTGTGATTATCTTCATCGATGATATTTTGGTTTACTCCAGGACTAAGAAGGACCATGTTCGATACTTGAGGATTGTACTTCAGAGGTTGAGGGAAGAGAAGTAGTACGCCAAGTTCTCAAAGTCCGAGTTCTGGCTTAATTCTGTGGCATTCTTGGGACACGTGGTGTCTAAGTAGATCCGACAAAGATTGAGGTAGTTAGAGGCTAGACATGACCTACTTCTCCTATCGAGATTCAGAGTTTTATGGAATTGACAGGCTATTACTGGCGATTTGTTCAGAGTTTCACTACTATTGCAGCTCCGTTGACCAGATTGACTCAATAGGGTGTGGTTTTCAGTGGTCTGATGAGTGTGAGGAGATCTTTCAAAATCTCAAGACTTTGTTGATTTTGGCTCCTGTATTAACTCTACCTGAGAAAGGTATAGACTTTACTATGTATTCTGATGCTTCAGGAGTCAGATAGGGTGGTGTATTGATGCAAAAGGGAAAAGTAATTGCTTATGCTTCTAGGTAGTTGAAGTTCCATGAGAAGAACTATCCTACTCATGATTTGGAGTTGGCGGTTATGGTATTTGTACTTAAGTTATGGCGTCATTATTTGTATGGGGTGTATTATGAGATCTTCACTGATCATCAGAGTCTTTAGTATATCCTCAGATAAAGGGATCTGAACTTGAGGCAGCAAATATGGCTTGAGTTGCTGAAGGACTATGATGTGACTATTCTATACCTCCGGGGAAGGCCAATGTGGTGGCCGATACTTTGAGTAGGAAGACTCCTAGAATGGGGAGTCCAGCCGCGCTAGAGATGTTCATATGTTAGATAATAATTTTGTCCTGTTGCAAATTTCAGAGGAGAGAGATGGGATGATTATTTTTATTGAGGCTCGATGTTCTTTAGTTGAGTAGCTCCATGAGCACCTGTTTGATGATGAGAAGTTATGTCTCATTCGAGAGAAAGTGTTGAGATGGGAAGCCAAGGAGGCTGTCCTTGATTCTAATGGCATTTTGAGGATCGGAGGTAGGATTTGTGTGCCTAAGACAGGTGAGTTGATTAGATTAATTCTTGAGGAGGCCCATTGTTCATGATATTCCATCCATCCGGGAGCGGCAAAGATATATCATGATCTGAGTTAGCATTACTGGTGGTGTGAAATGAAAAGGGATATTGCAGACTTTGTTTCTAGGTGTTTAACTTGCCAATAGGTCAAGTGTGAGTACCAACGACCCAGGGGTATATCTTAGAGAATGCCTATTCTGACTTGGAAGTGGGAGCGGATCATTATGAACTTTGTTGTGGGTTTGCCTACCACAGTGGGTGGTTATGACTCCATTTGGGTTGTTGTTGATAGGCTGACCAATTCTGTCCACTTTATTCCGGTTTGGGTGAAGTATACAGTAGAGAAGTTAGCCGAGCTATATATCAGTCAGATTATGCGACTACATGGAGTTCCAATTTCTGTTATATCTGATAGAGGTTCATTATTCACTTCCCATTTCTGGAAAGCATTACAACATGGTTTGGGTACTCAGTTAGATACGAGTACGATTTTTTACCCTCAGACAGATGGCCAGTTTGAACGGATGATTCAAGTGTTGGAGAACATGCTCCGAGCATGTGTGATCGATTTTGGTGCTAGATGGAATCGACATTTACCCTTACCAGAGTTTGCCTACAATCTCTAGTATTCAAATGGCCCCATTGGAGGCATTGTAGATCTCCAATTGGTTGGTTTGATTCAGCAGAGACAGACTCTTTGGATACAAACTTGCTTAGAGATGCTATGGAGCAAGTCTGTAGATTCAGTATAGACTATTGACAGCTCAGAGTCAGAAAAGTTATGCAAACCAGAGAGTTAGAGCCTTAGAGATTATGGAGGGCAGTCATGTTTGGCTTAGAGTGTCACCCATGAAGGGTGTGATGTGGTTCGGAAAGAAGGGCAAGCTTAGCACTAGATTCATTGGACCTTTTGAGATTTTGAGCCGAGTGGGAGAGGTGGCCTATAAGTTGGCCTTTCCACCTAGTTTGTCGGCAGTTCATATTGCTTTTCATGTCTCTATGCTTTGGAAGTATATTCCGGATGAGTCTCATGTTCTTTCAGTCGATTCAGTTGAGCTGGGTCTAGACTTGACATTCGAGGAGGAACCTATAGCTATATTGGAAAGACAGGTTCGGAAGCTTAGGACCATGGAGATTGCTTTAGTGAAGGTGCACTGGAAGCATCGTTCAGTTGGGGAGGCGACTTGGGAGGCAGAGTCTGACATGCGTGCCAGATATCCTCACCTTTTCGAAACTTCAGGTACTTGCTTTTACCTTATGTTCGAGGATGGACATAATTTTTAGTGGTGGATAATGTAATGATCCGGACCCGAAAGGTCATTTTTGATAATTTTGAATAGTCATTTAACTATAGTTAATTAATTTGCAGGTAATTTGGTTTTTTTTTAATAATAATAGGCCAAGTTTGAAATATTAAAATAGATTAGTAGGAATTATTACTTTTAATACATAATTAATTTAGAAGAGAAAATAAAGAGAAGGAAGAAATTAACTTGTGCATCGGCGACACATAGACACAAAGAAGAACGGAGAACATAAGGTAATCATCCAAATCTTTGTATTGTTTTATATATATATTATTGATGTAATATTATTGTTTTCTTACAATTAGTATAGTTGATTGTTAAAGAAAAGAGTAACAATTAAATGGGTTTTAATTTAGAAGAACTGAAAAATTGAATCTATATAGGTCGTTTTTTTTCCTTAAAAAAGTTGAGAACAAGGGTGTTTATGGCCAATCATTATGTAATGATTACGATCATGATTAGTCAATGAGGATTAAAGTTATAAATAGAAATATATGGTATATCAATTTAAGGTTTTGAAACAGTAAGCGTTCTCGTGATTTTGTTCGTAATTACTTCGTTGTTTCTTTGATTCTCTTATTGTTACCATATTATGATTCAAGTTTTGATATATTGGGATATGTAATTAAATATTAGGTGTATGGTATTATGTGAATACAATTCGATTATGATATTGGAAGAATTAAGACTTAACCCAAGACTTGAAACTTGAAAAATATGATAGTTGAAATGTTAATTGGCATCAAGATTTACAAACTTGATTAAATTCTAGGGAATATTTAGGTCAAGGCTAACCACATAGTAATGTGGCTGTTGTTAGTTTCGAAATCTTATTGTGAATATGTACTTGAATAGATTGCGTTGATTTGGAAGCTCAACGAAAAGGGAAGACTCAAGTTCTGGAGTAATTGTTCGGTTATTTGAGGCAAGTGGATTTATAAATCCTTGTTAAATGTATAGAATCATGTATTTCCTTGTGGTATGTGTTGAGGAGTAATGAGACTTGCTGATGTGTTGACTTGTCCGTATTGAATAATTCTAATGATGAAAAATGAGTATAAAAAGCAATGTGATTAATTGTTGGTGTGTGATGTGTTGAGAATGACTTGAAAGACGTATTGACTCATTGTTGATGTTGTATCATAATTGTGTTGTTGTGAATTCTGCATTATTATGAAAATGATCATCTCCTCATTATTTATGTGAACATGTCATTTGCATTGGTTCTGAGACATGGTTGTGATAAGTGTAATGTGAATTGAGAAAGAATAAGAAATTAAAGAGGATGCATCATTTTGAGGGACGTGTCGTGTGCCGTGATAGGTAGTATTATCGAGGGACGTTTCGGACGCCGCGACTGATTCTAAGCGATGGATGTATCGCACATCGTGACATATTTTATTATCGAGGGTTGTGTCACATGCGACGATAGATGCATGGACAGATATGTCCCCCATGGGTCTCAAGAGACAGTGGGTGTGTATTGTTAGGTCAGACATGCATCACTATACTTGACATTGCATCTCATTGTATTTCACATCTTTATCATTGGTGAACTTGATATTGTGTGTTATTGATCTTGTGAGTGCCATTCTATGGAACTTGTGATTGATGAATATTGAGTTTGTTTTTGAGGATATGTAATTGTTAGAGTATTGTTGTTGAGTTGTGTGCTATGTAAATTAAGAATTGTTAGGTTGGACAGGTTTTATGTAGGTTGTAGTTGTGGAGGTTTGCTTGGGGTGGTAGGAGTACCCGTGTTCTATTCCCTTAGCTTTTGTTTAGAAGTTTACTTGTTGAGTACGATGTGGTTTGGTACTCATCCCTTGCTTCTACAAATTTTTTTGTAGGTTACGAGCCCGGATCTTCGTGATACCTTCTACTCTCGTCTTTTCCGAGGCTTTCTATGGAGATTTGTGAGGTAGCTGTTTGTCTTCTTAGCGAACCTTCTTACTCCTAGTTATGATTTTTTTAATTGAAAGACAACGTCATTTGAGACTTGCGTATTTTCTTTCAATTCTAGTATTTACATTAGAAACCTGTGCACGTGACAACCAGATGTTGGGATTTAGTTAAGTTGATTTGTTATGCATATTAGTAGTTGTTATTAAACTTCTATTGTTATTTTATTTCCTCACTTCATCGAAATGGTTAGGTTGTAGTCTGACTTGTCTTGGTGGGATAAGACGAGTGCCATCACATCCATTTTTTGATTGTGACAAGCCCTATCATGAAACCCTTCAAAATTTTACTAGTTTTTCAGGAGTTATATCATGAAAGTCCTCTTAA
The DNA here is from genome assembly GCA_035578085.1 of Solanum pinnatisectum. Taxonomy (NCBI): domain Eukaryota; kingdom Viridiplantae; phylum Streptophyta; class Magnoliopsida; order Solanales; family Solanaceae; genus Solanum; species Solanum pinnatisectum. The sequence continues at coordinate 22,255,174 of CM069079.1, forward strand.
ACATACAAAACCAATCAATCTTCGTTATGATTCTCCCACTACCACGAAGTACTACTACAATAGTCACACTTTCATGTTATTGAGTCTTCATATTTTCCTTAAAACCTTTTGGTATTGAAATATTAACCAGTTTTTCATGTAGTGTTCTTTAATTTGCCCAACATCACTCTCACTACTTGAGGTAGTAGTTTTCTTATGATTTATAACGTTTCTCCTGAGTATTGAGACAAAAATATTTTCCTTTGCTTTGAAGAAATTGAATATTTTCACCTTCGAGAAATTGGAAGTGGGTATTTGAGATTCTTTAATTTGGACCTTTGTAAAGACGGAATTAATCTTTCCCAGTTGATGGAAACACAATTTGGTAATGATTTCTATCTTTTTATGATGCCTAGCTAAAACCCCAATTCTTGGGGTGTGATTATGTGATTATGGGCTGATTTAGTTTATGGGTATTGCTAATTGTTAGTCTAAATGCTGTTTATAAGTGATTTCAATCAGTAATTGTGGTTAAAATTAAAGGATTGTAGTTGCAAATGCCGTTCTACCTTCGTGTTTTTGGCATGCTCGAGAGAGAGGTTTTAAAACAAAGATTATTGAATTTATGGTATGTGGGTATTGGGTTGTCATGGGTTCAGCTCGAGAGAGTGAATCCTAAATCCTTTTCCACACATTCAGCTCGAGAGAGTGAATGGACTAAAGTGCAGGCTGTTCTTATTTTGCTGCTTGTTGGTGTTCGAGAGAAACTCACTTGATTCAAGGTAGATTGTTTCAGAGATAATTTATCCCCTCTATAGTCTAGCTTATTCAGTGATATACAACTGGTGTCTACTAATTGAAATTACCCATTTATCTATATTTGCCTATAATCGAATCACATCCCAAGAACCCGTCTCATACTTGTAGTTATTATCGCTTGTTGTTGCTGTAGTTACTAATTTCAAACCAAAACCCCTTGTTATTTGACATTCGTATCACCCCTTAATTTGAATTATGTTTTTATTCAATAATGTCTATTCCTATGATTGACTTGAGCATATTCGTACTTTCCCATTGAATCTTAAGCATGTACCACTCCCTATGGGATTCGACCCCAACTCATTTAGTTGAGTTATTAAATTGACTAATGATCGTTGACACTTAGAATTGGATGAAGTGTCCTGATACGTGAAATCAAAAGTTGATGAGTCCAAGATTTGGACTCATTTAGGGCTTATTTATAATGATTTAGTGTCCTCAAATGCTCATTTTGTGCCAATAACTGATGTAAAATGCTTTATTTCCAGGCATTTGGATTGAGGAACAAAGCATGGACACTAATTTGCAAAATGGAACGAAGTGAGCTGAAAGAACGAAGAAATGAAGGTCTGGTGATTGCCAAGTCCCTTTGGCGAATCGCTGAAGGGCCATTACCTCGCCTAAAGTTCCAGTGTACCAATCACTGAAGAAGAAAATCAAATCGATAAGAGAATGGAGTAGGCGGTGTGTCGTCGAGTGGTTCTGCAATACAGTGTTGGATCGCCTAAAGTTACAGAACTTGAAGATGTTGAAGGCCAAGGCGAGAAGGCAATGGAATGGAGCAAAGGGCGGATCGCTGAGTGGATCGGCGATCCTGACTTACTTCGCCGAGTGGCTCTTCGCAGCACAGTTTTGGCGACTATAAATACACTTTTGAATATTTAGTTTAGGATCTAATATATATTATCAATCTTATCTTTGGTAACTTTTGTTGATTATTCTGAGTTTTGAGAGAGAGAGAACTCTGAGTATTAAGACAAAGATATTTTCCTTAGCTTTGAAGAAATTAAAGATTTTCACCTTTGAGAAATTGGAAGTGGGTCTTTGAGATTCTTCAATTTGGACCTTTGTAAAGACAAAATTAATCTTACCTAGTTGATGGAAACACAATTTGGTAACGATTTCTATCTTTTTTATGATGTCTAGCTAAAACCCCAATTCTTGGGGTGTGATTATGTGATTATGGGCTGATTTAGTTTATGGGTATTGCTAATTGTTAGTCTAAATGCTGTTTAGAGTGATTTCAATAAGTAATTGTGGTTAAAATTAAAGAATTGTAGTTGCAAATGCAGTTCTACCTTCGTGTTTTTGGCTTGCTCGAGAGAGACGTTTTAAAACGAAGATTATTAAATTGATGGTCTGTGGGTATTGTGCTTTCATGGGTTCAGTGATAAGTCCACGATTTGGACTCATTTAGGGCTTTATTTTAATATATTTAGTGTCCCCAAATGTATATTTTGTGCCAATAACTGATGTAAATCCTTGAATTTCTGGTATTTGGATTAAGAAACAAAGCATGGATACTAATGAGCAAAAAGGAACAAGGCAGCTGAAAGAACGAAGAAAAGAAGGTCTGAGTATCGCTTAAACCACTAGGCGAGTCGCCGAACGACCATGATCTCTACTAATGTTCCTGGTGCCAAGCCCTGAAGGAGGAAATCAAGTCGGCGATAGAAAGGAGCAGTCGGCGGATCGCCGAACAACCATGATACCGCCTAAAGTTACAGAATGCTGGAGCTAAACTGAGGGTAATTTCGGCGAGCAGTAGTTTCATTTGCCGTATCGCCGATCCATTCGGCGAAGGACAACCAGATCGCCAAATATTGCTGAAGAAGATTTGAACACGTGCTGATGGGCGAGATAATAGGAAAAAGGGTGATACGTGGAAGTGTTCGGCGATCCCGATCTGGATCACCTAAAATTACAGTAGCCAGACCAAGAAAGAGTGAAAAATTAAGGCGAGATAAAGAACTATTGACGCGTCGCCGACCTATCGGCGATGCCCGACCAACCTTGCCGAATCGTCTGTAATAGTCACACATCAGACTCATTTAAATTGATTTTTGGAAAGGAGGGAAGACATTTAGACAAGTGAGAAAACAAAAGATTGAGAGAGAGAACTACTAGATAGGGCGATTTATCATAGATTTTAGTAGAGTTTTGTAGAGATTTTGGAAGAGAACTGATTATTAATTGATTTTACCTTTGAACTATCATTTTACCTAGTTATGGAAGATATGATGGATGTTAATTTCCATCTTTTTGCTATGCTTGGCTAAAACCCTCTTCTTTGGGTTTTGACTATGAGACCAATTGCTGAGTTTTACTAAGTGGGTGTCTTTGAGTTGTGAATAATTGTGTTAATTTGAAGTGGGTCTGATTTGCTGTTGTGTTTTGAGGTCATCTTGCGTGATTATCGTCATTAGTTCATTGTTTTGGGCTTGCTCAAGAGAGAAGCACAACTCTAAAGTAGTAATTTCAGCATCCTTAGTAGTGGGTCACCATGATTTTAGCTTGAGAAAGTGGAACATGGAACCTATCCTTTGTATCCAGCTTTAGAGAGTGGATTTGATGAGGATAATCATCCGTTAATTTTGAATTTCGAGAGAATTCGACAAAGATAAGGTAATTGTTTGAGAGAAAATTTCTTTACATATAGTCCTACCTACCCACAACAATTTTTCCCATTATGAACATCAATGTTCATCCACTAAAGTGAAGTCAACAATTGGTTGGTCAATCCCCCAAGTTTTACCTAATTATTTGATTATCCCATATCAAGTGTTGATTTGCCCGATATTGTAGTCGAAAATTTGAAGTTTAAACCGAAAAGGTGCAGAAATTGATCAAGTGAAGAGTTGTTGTCATAATTCTTTGACTGAATTCGAAAGAAAAGCTACTCCGTGTGGGAACGATCCCAACCCTTGGTTGGGTTGTATTACTACTCACAATCTTTGTCACTTAGTATTGGATGAAGTGTCCTGCTATGTGAAATCAAAATGGCGCCGCTGCCTGGGAGTGGCATGACTTAGAATTCTTTGATTAAAGATCTGATTTGTGAAATTGTTTGCTGTAGTTGAATTGGATTATGCTGCATTTGCATTGTGTTGGCTTTGTTACATAAAAGTAAAAAATGAGCGGAGACGAGGTGAATGGTTGTCGGGCAGGTCATCGGGATAATATTGATGATGTCAATAGTGTCTACAACCCATTTCATACTGGTGAAATTAGCTTACCGCAGGATAATGAGAACACAACATTTGAGGTCACTAGCACAACCCTTCACCTCCTCCAAATGAGGGGACTCTATGGAAGGCTAGAGCACGAAGACTTGCATGAACATATAAGAAATTTTATAGAGGTGTGCAGCCCATTTTCATTCAAAAATGTGTCACAGGAGTCAATCCGGCTTTGGTTATTTCCACTCTTTTTAACAGGGGAGGCTAGAAAGTGGTTGGCCGAGTTACCAATTAATTCCATCACATCATGGGAGGAGTTGATTACAGCGTTCAATGCAAGATTCTTTCCCCCCCATCAAGGATGATGAAACTTAGAGACGACATTCAAGGGTTCAAGCGATGGGAAGGGGAACCCATCCATGAAACGTGGGTAAGGTTTAAGAAACTCTTGCTTAAATGTCCGTCACATGGGCTACCAAATGAACTACTACTTCAATACTTTTACCAGAGTCTTCATTCGGTTAATAAGGGAATGACTGATCAATTGGTACGATGGGGGATAATGCTACAATCGTTTGAGGTTGCTTCATTTCTTCTTGATGATATGACAAAGATAAATCAAGCTTGGTATACCCAAGAGGATCAAGTCTCCCCTCTATGTTTTAGAATGACCCAAGAACATTTTGATAAGGAATGAGAAAGAGATGCATACATCAAGAAAATGTTGACCCACATGGAGCTCTTACAAGAACACATGATGGAGAACACATGAAAACAGACATGAGTATTTAGAGTTGAGGAGGGTTCGGCCTCAAGCTATTCAAAGTCTGGGGAGAATCAAGGTTGGAACTCCAGGAGATATGAGGAGGGTTTCCACCCACGCTATTTGCAGCGAGGTGGGAATCAAGGTTGGAACCACCATAAGGGAGTAAAGCAAAGGAGATGCCATCAAGATTAGTCCGAGAAAAATGATTATTGGAGGAGGGAGGATGGGTTTGAAGAGGAACAGACTCACTCAAGTGAGAGCCCGAAATCGAGAAGGAGTGCAAGTAGTCCCCACGTAAATGATTTGCTTTCACGCATTCATGATAAAGTTGAAGGCTCGGATGACTTATTGAAAGGGATGAAAGCTGAATTTTAATCATTGAACAATAAAGTAAGTTCGTACACAGATACAATTAAAATCTTTGAAAGTAACTTAAGTTTTCTTTCAATGCAATTAAAATAAAAAATGGTGACAGACGATGAAGATAGAATGTTGGCTATTATCACTCGGAGTGGAAAAGAAGCAAAATGTGATGTGATGGGTAATGAGAAAGTGCACATGCAAAATGAAAGCAAAGATATGGAGGAGGAAGAAATAATCATCCCTCGAAACATTACAAAGGAGCTGCAAAGTGATATGAAGAAACATAAGCCATGCCTAAAAGTCAAGCAACCTTTACCCATAATATCTCCTCCATTCCCCCAACGCCTCAATAAAAAGAATGAGGAAGAAAAGTTCAAGAAGCTTCTATCAGTGTTCAAGACCTTATCGATTAATCTCCCTCTAGTGGAAGCATTGTTGGAAATGTCGGGCTACGCTAAGTTTATGAAGGAGTTAGTCACAAAAAAAGGAGCTTGGATTTTGAGACGATCGAAGTTTCTCATAGTTGTAGTGCGATTATGATGAAGTAGCTGAAAAAAAAGAGGGACTATCTCGGAGCGTTCACCATCCTGTGTACCATAGGCATGCTCCAATTCGCAAAAGCCTTATGCATTCTGGGAGCAAGCATTAATCTAATGCCTTTGCTATTTATAAATAACTCAGGTTGGGTGAAACCACAAACTAAAACTATGAGACTCTTGATGGCTGGCATATCGATCAAACATCCAGTGGGAATACTCTATGACATTTTGGTTAAGGTTGACCGATTCATCTTTCCGGCTAATTTTGTCATACTCAACTGTGAAATAGATGCTAAAATTCCCATTATTCTGGGAAGGCCATTCTTGGCAACTGGGAGAGCATTGGTGGATGTTGAGAGTGAAGAACTGAAATTTTGGGTAAATAAAGATGAAGTTATCTTTAATGTGTGTAAATCAATGAAACAGCCGAGTGATATTCATGTGGTTTTAACTGATGATGTAATTGACGAGGAAGTGGCTAGTGTGAGCCATTTGATGTGCAGGAATGAACCAATTGAAGTTGTGTTTTCTAACTATGAAGAGTTTGAGATTCAAGGCTACGATGAGCTAGTAGCCGCGTTTTCAGGCATGGGGGGTATACAAAGACTCTAATGAAATTGGACATTGACCTAAAAAACCGAGAGAGCCCTCCTGCAAAACCATCAATCGAGGAACCACTTGATCTTGAGTTGAAGGTACTACCCTCTCATCTCAGGTATGCTTTCTTAGTAGCAAATAACACCTTGCCGGTGATTATTATAGCTGACCTCCTTGATTGGCAAGTAAAATTGCTCCTCGAGGTGCTAGAGAGGCATATAAAATCAATAGGCTAGACTATCGCTGATATAGTGGGAATCCCTCCAGGCATTTGCACTCACAAAATTCAGCTTGATAGTGAGTGTAAACCGACTGTTGAACATTAGCGAAGATTAAATCCACCAAAGCAAGAGGTGGTGAAAAAGGAAATAATAAAGTGGTTGGATGCGGGAGTGATCTACCCTATTGCAGATAGCAAATGGGTAAGCCCGGTGCCATGCGTACCAAAAAAGGGAGGAATTACGATTGTACCAAATGAAAAGGGAGAACTTGTATCTATACGATCGATGACTGGGTGGAGAGTATGCAAGGATTATCGGAAACTAAATTCGTGGACTGAAAAAGATCAATTTCCCATGCCCTTAATGGATCAAATGCTTAATTGACTATCCGAGAGAGGGTGGTATTTCTTTTTGGATGGGTACTCCTGCTACAACCAAATATCCATTGCTCTGGAGGACCAAGATAAAACAACCTTTACGTGCCTATATGGTACTTTCGCCTCGAACGCATGTCATTTGGATTGTGTAATGCCCCAGCTACATTCCAACATTGCATGCTATCCATTTTTGCGAACATGGTGGAGGACTCAATGGAAGTATTTATGGATGATTTCTCAGTTTTGGGTGACACATTTGCAGAATGCTTAAAGCACTTAGGACAGGTTCTCCAAAGATGTGTGGAAACCAAGTTAGTCCTAAATTGGGAAAAATGTCATTTCATGGTTAAGGAAGGAATAGTGCTTGGTCACAAAGTATCACAAAAGGGGCTGGAGGTGGACAAAGCAAAAATTGAAGTAATTTAGAAGTTACCGCCACCAATTTCGGTAAGGGGGGTTCGGAGTTTTTTAGGACATGCTGGATTTTATCGGAGGTTCATCAAAGACTTCTCTCAAAGATTGCACATCCTCTATGCAAACTTTTGGAGAAAGAGGTTAGATTCCACTTTGATGATGCTTGTATGGTAGCTTTCAAATGCCTGAAAGAAAACCTTATTTCCACTCCAATCATCATCAGCCCCGATTGGTCATAGTCGTTCGAAGTAATGTGTGATGCATGTGGCACAACATTAGGCGTAGTGTTGGGACACAACCGCAACAAACTTTTTCACCCTATTTACTACGCAAGTAAAACTCTTAACAGTGCTCAACGTAACTACACAGTTACCAAACAAGAGCTACTTGCGGTGGTTTGTGCGTTTGAGAAGTTTCGAGCATACTTGCTGGGTACTAAAGTGATTATTCACACTGATCATGCTGCACTGTGTTATCTAATGGTAAAGAAGGATGCCAAGCCAAGATTGATAAGGTGGGTGCTTTTATTGCAAGAATTCGACTTTGAGGTCAAAGATAGAATAGGTTGTGAAAATCAGGTGGCAGACCACTTATCAAGATCGGAAGGCAAGGAGAATGACGAGCTGGATATCGACATAAAGGATGTTTTCCCCGATGAACAGGTATTCACGGTAACCCTCACACACCTTTCTTGGTATGCTGATTTTGCAAATTATGTCGTGTGTGGATTAATGCCGCACGAATTGAACTTCTACCAACAAAAGAGGTTCTTGTTCGATGTTAAGAAGTACTTTTGGGATGAACCATATTTATTCAGAGAGTGTGCTAACCATATCATTAGAAGATGTGTTCCGGAAAAAGAAGCTATTGAAATTCTACATGCTTGTCACTCTTCACCGATCGAAGGTCATCATGGTGGTGTACGAACAATAGCTAAAGTTCTACAAAGTGGGTACTACTGGCCATCTGTCTACAAAGATGCTCATGAGTTTGTTAAGATGTGCACGCAATGTCTAAAGCAAGGTGGAGTGTTCAAAAGGCACGAGTTGCCTCTGACGACCCATTTTAGAAGTGGAGCTATTTGATGTGTGGGGAATCGATTTTATGGGCCCATTTGTGAGCTCATTTGGCAATAAATATATCTTGGTGGCTGTGGATTATGTTTCCAAAGGGTAGAGGTTGTTGCTCTTCCAAACAATGAGGGAAAAAGTGTTGTTCAATTCTTGAAAGGCTACATTTTTGCAAGGTTTGGACTCTGCGGGCTATTAATAGCGATAGAGGATCCCACTTTTGTAATAAATGATTCTCAGCTACATTGAGTAAGTATGGGGTGAAACACAAAGTAGCAACACCGTATCATCCCTAAACAAGTGGCCAGGTTGAAGGTGTCAAACTAGGAGGTCAAAAGTATCTTGTCTAAGACAGTGAATGCAAATAGAACTGATTGGTCTCGAAAGCTGGATGACGAACTATGGGCGTATTGCACCGCATACAAAACTCCAATCGGTATTTCTCCGTATTAGTTAGTTTTTGGGAAGTCTTGCCATTTACCAGTTGAGTTAGAACACAAAGCAATATGGGCATTGAAAGCTCTGAATTTGGATTGGACAAAAACTTCAAAAGAGAGAGTAGAACAGTTAAACGAGTTGGACGAATTTAGGTATAAAGCTTACAAAAGTTCAGCTCTCTATAAGGAAAAGATAAAGAAGTGGCATGATGCTAAAATACTTAAGAGAGAGTTTAAGGTGGGAGATTGGGTGTTACTATACAACTCCCGGCTGAGACTGTTTCTCGGAAAGCTCAAATCCAAATGGTCAGGACCATTTAGAGTGACACGAGTATTCACAAACAGTGACATAGAAGTTGAAGGGCAAGAAGGACCTGCATTTAAGGTGAATGGGCAGCGTTTGAAGTTATACTTTGGAGAATGCTAGGAGATTTCTTTGATTGAGGTGGTGTACCTGGAAGATGCCTGAGAGCATTTCCACGTCGTGCCACGATGTTAAATTAGGAGCTTCTTGGGAGGCAACCCAAGTGTTAGTGTTTTAAAAATAATGTGTGTTGATTTTGTAGGAGTGGTTCATGAGCGAGACAAAAAGTGTTATTGGCGAGTCACCGAACCCATTCGGTGAAGTACAAAGCGGACCACCTTTTGGACCTCATAAATAAAGTTGAGATTCTAGAACTTTCGACGGGACACTTTCACCATTCAGCGTGCCGCCGATACCCTTAGGTGACCCGACTTTCATCACCTAAGTTTTCGTCAACGCTGTTAACGTTCTTCAGGAACCGTCCAACAATAGTTTGAAGGACGTTATGCGAATCATCGATCCAGTCGGCAACCACTCACGTCCCTGCCGATCTGTCCTTCTGTGGGAGTGCAGCCCATTGGAACTAAGGGCGATCTGAAGATCATTGGGTGAATTACCGAAGCATTCGGCGAATGGTTCACTCCCCTGCCAACTGGGTGCTTAGTGAAGACTCCTCGTTACTTTGAACTCCTTGTCTACATACTAGAATACTATCATTTCTTATTAGTTTTTCTTTGTTATTCTTATTTTGTCAATTTCGCGGTAAGGCCCATTCTCTAACCACATTGAGGACAATGTTTAATACTTTTGGCGGGGCCACATCTCTTGCTTGTATTTGAATGTGGCTGTTCTCATGAAAATTTGAGTATCGATTTTGATCAATATCGATGACTTGAATAGTGCTCATAATCAAATAAAAATGAATGTGCGGCTACGATGATGCCAAATGAAGTTGCATAGTCAATATATGAACTCGTTGAATCTCGTTGTGACTAGCCAAGTATCAAATTGAGTCTCCTGTGATGAACATTGCACACTAGCGAAAGTGTGGAGTCTTGTTTGTCATTGTTGTCAATGCCTTGTGTGAAGAGCTTACTGTGAAACATGCATGATGGCACCTAGAATTTGCCCCGTTAGTCCGGTTGACTAAGTGATGTAAACTCTTGAGATGATCTGAGGCAACTTTAAAGAGTGTGAACAAAATTGACATTATACCTCTTGTTGTGGCCTACCTTGTGAGTGTGTGAACTTCTTTTGAACACCCTTTGAGTCTTAACCATTTCTTGGAAGAAGCATGATGAAAACATAAACTTTCTTGATCCATTTCCCATAATCCTCATGATTTGTGGTTAGTTTGAATAGCCAACTTAGGCCAAAAGCCTAAGTTGGGGGTGTGGTGAAAAGAGAAGGCAAATCAAGACGTGCAAGAAATTGCCCTTTGACCCATGGTTTTGAGAAAATGGAACCCCTCCATATTAAAAAAAAAGGGAAAAAGGGAAAAAGATAAAGAATGAAAAAGTTCTAAAATAAAGTTGTGAAAATACAAAGAAATTGGGGCTTCAACAGTCCATGGAAGGTGAACAATGGGATGATTTGAGCACTAATGAAAATGATGAAGAAAATGAAAGGAAGTGTTGTTCACACCACATTCCATGAGGATTACAACCATTGAGCCTACATGACCATACCTCTGCACTCAGCCCCATTACAAGCCTTGAAAAGATCTTTTTGATCTTGAGTGAGCTGAAGCAAGTGTTGATTGGAAAATACGGACAAACCTAAGGGTGAAATCATGCATTGTGTTCATCTTTGTGAGTGTGAGCTTTGCATTTGATTTTGAAGCCTTAAATTGTGAACATTTTGTGTGTGGATATGGAATAATTCTTTGTGTGAGGGCATATGAGTACCTTTGTCGATCCTGAACTTCCATTTGAAGGAAGTATTGTGAGCTTGAGATTCTTTGATAATGGTGAGTCACAACTTGAATCTTTGAGTACACATTTGATCCTTGCATGAGTAAGTTGAGTCTTTTTGTGTGCATTCATGATTGAATCTTGTGTACCACTATTTGAGACATCCTTTTTGAATTGTCGAACTTGAGTTTTACTTGATGACAAGCAAAAGTTTAAGTTGGGGGTGTTGATGAGTCAATGATTTGGACTCAATTAGGGCTTTATTTTAATAGCTTTAGTGTTCCTAAATGCATATTTTGTGCCAATAAGTGATGTAAATCGTTGAATTTCAGGTATTTTGATTGAGGAACAAAGCATGGACATTAATGAGCAAAAAGGAACAAGGCAACTGAAAGAACGAAGAAAAGGAGGCCTGAGTATCGCCTAAACCATTGGGCGAGTTGCTGAACGACCATGATCTTGACTATTGTTCCATGGTACCAATCCCTAGAGGAGAAAATCAAGTTGGCGATAGAAAGGAGAAGTCGGTGGATCGTCGAACAGCCATGATACCGCTTAAAGTTATAGAATGTTGGAGCTAAACTTAGGGTAATTTCAGTGAGTAGTAGCTTCATTTGGTGTATCGCCGATCCATTCGACGAAGGACAACCAGGTAGCCACAGATTGCTAAAGAAGATTTGAACACGTGCTGATGGGAGAAACAATAGGAAAAATGGCGATACGCGGAAGTGTTCGGCGATCCCGATCTAGATCGCCTAAAATTACAGTAGCCGAACAAAGAAAGAGTGAAAAATGAAGGCGAGATAAAGAACTATTGGCGCCTCACCGACTAACCTTATCGAATCGTCTGTAATAGTCACACATTAGACTCATTTAAATTGATTTTTGGAAAGGAGGGAAGGCATTCATAAAAGTGAGAAGGCAAAAGATTAAGAGAGAGAAACTACTAGAAAGGGCGATTTATCATAGATTTTAGTATAGTTTTGTAGAGATTTTGGAAGACAACTGATTATTAATTGATTTTAGCTTTGAACTATCATTTTACCCAGTTTTGGAAGATATAATGGATGTTAATTTCCATCTTTTTGCTATGCTTAGCTAAAATCCTCTTCTTGGGGTTTTGAATATGAGAACAATTATTGAGTTTTACTAAGTGGGTGTCTTTGAGTTGTGAATAATGGTGTTAATTTGAAGTGGGTCTGATTTGCTGTTGTGTTTTGAGGTCATCTTGCATGATTATCGTCATTAGTTCAGTGTTTTGTGCTTGCTCGAGAGAGAAGCACAACTCTAAAGTAGTAATTTCAGCATCCTTAGTAGTGGGTCACCATGATTTTAGCTTGAGAAAGTGGAACATGGAACCTATCCTTTGAATCCAGCTCGAGAGAGTGGATTTGATGAGGATAAGGGTTGGTCATCATCCGTTAATGTTGACGTTTGAGAGAATTCGACAAAGATAAGGTAATTGTTCGAGAGAAAATTGCTTTACATATAGCGCTACCTACCCATAACAATTTATCCCATTATGAACATCAATGTTCATCTACTAAAGTGAAGTCAACAATTGGTTGGTCAATTCCCTAAGTTTTACCTAATTATTTGATTATCTCGTATCAAGTGTTTGATTTACCCGATATTATAGCCGAAAACTTAAAGTTTAAAACAAAAGGTGCATAAATTGATCAAGTGAAGAGTTATTGTCATACTTCTTTAACTGAATTCGTAAGAAAAGCTACTCCTTGTGGGAACGATCCCAACCCTTGGTTGGGTTATATTACTACTCACGATCGTTGGCACTTAGTATTGGATGAAGTGTCTTGATGCATGAAATCATTCAATTCGAGAGAGTGAATCCTTAATCCTTTTCCACACATTCAGCTCGAGAGAGTGAATGGACTAAAGCGCATGCTGTTTGTAACACTCCAGAAAATGGTAGGTGAAACTAGAGCCTAAACGTAAGGTTAAAAATCATAAAAAGACTCTATGTGGATTAGAAGACCTTCTAGAGTTGAAAGGGGGATTTCCAGAGTCAAGGCCAAGGGGCACTTGCCAAGGCAAAGGGGCCAAGCCAAGGCCAAAGGCCAAGGCTGCCCCTAGCTAGGAGCACACTGCCCCACCTTCTGAGTGGGACCACAGCTCGTGAAGGGGCTCGTGAAGCTTCCTTGGCCATGGAAAAGTGACCACCTTTTGGCCTAGCTACTGCCTCAACTTCACAAGAGGGACCACGACTCGTGGATCCCCTCGTGGTAATGCCTTGGGCTTGTGAGCCTAAGGCACCAAGTGCCAAGCCACTATCCAACCTTCACGAGGAGGACCACGGGTCGTGGTCCTCACCATGGCTCGTGAAGGTGCTCATGACACCTGGGCGTGGTCCATAAATGAGGGTCATTTAAGTCTTTTCCTTTTTAAGTCCAATCAAAGTGAGGTCGTTTTGGGTATTTTTGGGGGTACTGTATAAGTTGATTTTAAGTAAAATTCACCCAATTTTAGTCATTAATTCACAACACCAAAATAATTCCCAAAATCCTCTCCCTCATAGTATTTCTCTCTCTAGAATTCCTCCATTGAAGAAGAACAAGAACTTGAAGACTAGGGCTCAAAAATCCATCTTCTCAACTCCAATTCGTGGGGAAAGCTTCAACCAAGGTATGGGAGTCTTGATTTATGGAAAGTTTCCTTCCATAAAGCCCATCAACTCTTAATTTTGAATTTGTAGATTCTTCAAAAAATCTAGGGTTTTCAATCTATCCATGGGTTCTTCCTAAAAACGATTTCAATGGGTGAATTATCATATATTATGGTTGATTTGTTGTTTAATGGTGACTTTTATAGTAAAACCCCCCATGAACCCATGAATTTCCCAATGACCCCAATTTCATGAATTGTGATCGGTGTATTGATGTAAGATGAATTGTTTCTATGGTATTTTAGTTATTAAATCTTGTTTTATCCATGCCTAATGTAGTATTTCTAGGAGTGATTGTGAGACATGATTCATGACCCTTGAAGGGTAAATTAGGAAGGTTTGTACATGTTGATGAAAGTTATGCATGAACTTATGATTCACTAAGAAAGTGAAGATCCTATAACTATTGTGTAAATTGAGGTATTGTTGAAATATCATTCTCCCTTTACCCCTACACATTAGTATGTATGAATTGTCTAGGATGATGATAATGTTGTTGTGTTGATTGAAAGACTATTCTCATGAAACAGTATAAACATGATGTGAAAGGTTTACTCTCATGTTAATCATGATTCTAAGGTTGAAAGTTCATTCTCACCTAATTGAATCTATGAGCTATTTGATGAGTTGTATTGAATGAAGGGAAAGGTATTGCTTCAAACATGTAAATGCAATTCGAGACTAATTATGTATAATTTAGGGAATAATGCTTAGCACCGAGTGGATATGGTAAATAAGGTAGAGGCCCTCCCATCAGTACAATATGCCGAGTCATCTAAATTATTCTCATGAGATGGAAGCTGCTCCGCCAATACAATAGGTCGGGTTTCTAGAAGCAATCTCCCTATCCTATAACTATGTGCCCACATAGGTCTTTGGCTAGTGGATCCACCTAAAAGCTAATACATTTAGTTTTACCTTACACAAGTAGGACACTATAACACCCCAAAAAATGGTAGGTTAAACTAGAGCCTAAACGTAAGGTCAACAATCATAAAATGACTCCCCTATTGTTAACAAGTCTTTTAGGGTTGAAATGAGCTAGGGTTATGAGAGTTAAGGACAAAAGGGTAAGTGCAAGGCAAAGGGGCCAAGCCAAAGCCAAAGGCCAAGGCTTGCCCATATCTTGTAGCTATTGCCCCACCTTCATGAGTGGGACCTTGAGTCATGGTCCTCACCATGGCTCATGAAGGCAGATCGTGGTCTTTCCTTGGCCATGAAAATGTGGCCACCATTTTCCCTTGCTACTGCCTCAACTTCACAGCCATTACCACGGCTCGTGGTCATGACTACAACTCGTGGAAGGCCTCGTAGAGTTGCCTTAGGCAATGAGCTAATGGCTCCCAAGTGGCGAGGCTTTTGCCTCAAGGACCACGAGAGGGACTACGAGAGGGACAATGGCTCATGGTCTTGACCACGGCTCGTGGAGCCCCTCATTGTGATGCCTTGGGCTTGAAAGCCTCATCCCACCTTAGAGGGGCAACTGCCCCAAATCTTCACGAGAAGGACCACGAGTCGTGGTCCTCAGCACGGCTCGTGGCACCTGGGCATGGTCCTTAAATGAGGGACAATTGGGTCTTTTCCTTTTTAGGTCCAAACAAAGTCGGATCATTTTGGGTATTTTTAGGGGAAGTATATAAGTTGATTTTAAGTCAATTCATTATTTTAAGTCATAATACCCCAACACCCAATTCAAATCAAAAACTTCCTCCTCTCTCAATATTTCTCTCTATAAGCTTAAGGAAGAAGAAGGAGCCATTGGAGCTAGGGTTTGTAGATTTTCAAGGATTTTCCCCAAATTTCTTGGAGATTCTTAATTGAGGTATGGATGCTTTTCATCTTTGGGTAGCTATCCCCCAAAGAGTCCCTTCAAATTATGTTTTCAAGATTTCAAATCCCCCCAACCTAGGGTATCAATCTATGAAATGGGTCTTCTTCCAAAACATTTTCCATTGTTTAATTATGATTCATTATGGTTGATTATGATGATTTATGATGAAAATTTTGAAGTATTGTTGGATTTTGATGAAAATCTTCCTTGGACCCATGATTTCCCCTTCTTCCTAAATTATGAACTATGTATGGCTTGATTGATGATGGTAGCTTGACAATTGATTATGTTTACATTGATTATGTTGTTGAATCATGATACCTCTTTATCTAATATGGTAATTTTAGAAGTTAGGGTTGATCTTGATTCTTAGCCTTGAAGGGCAATTTGTGAGGGTTTGTATATGTTGATGAATAATGTATATGAACTTGTGATTCACTTAGATAGTGATGAACCTATGACTAATGTGTAATACAGGTATTGATGCAAGATCATTTTTCCCTATAACTTTACACTTGATTATGCATGAAGTATGTATGTATCTTTATGTTAAGTGTGTTGTGTTGAATGAAAGACCATTCTCATGAATACACTATGAATATGATGTGAAAGATTTACTCACATGTTGATGATTCTAAGGTTGAAAGGGTATTCTCACCTAATGAATCTTGAGCTATTATGATGTATGTTGGTTTGAGTGCCTAGTGCATTCTTTCATGAACATAAACTTAAGTAAAGACTTAATGTGACTTTTAAAGGGAATTATGCTTAGCACCGAGTGGATATGAAAGTGAGATGGGAGATTTTACGTTAGAAAGTATGGCTTCCCAATGTATGTAATCTTATGAGATGGAAACCTTTTACGTTAGAAGTCTGGATTTCTAGTAGCAATCTCCATATCCCATAACTATGTGCCCACATAGGTCTTAGCTAGTGGATCCAGCTAAAAGTTAATAAGTAAGTTCTACCTTAGGCAAGTAGGACATCTCTTTTCGGTGTGGGAGTAAGACACCAGATTCCATGTTGCTCGACATGGTCTATGTCGGTTAAGGCTATTATCCCTATATGATACGAATATGAATTATGATAAGAACGTGGACTTTAATTATGACTTCTTAAGAGGTACTACTTAGTAGGAGTGGGGGTTATGGGACTTCACCCATACATTGCACAAGTGGACTTTAAGAGGAGTTATAGTTAGATTCTCTTATGTTAATGAAGACTATGGATTATGTATGTATGATATGTATGAATGTTAAGGTTGACATACTTGTTACAAGTTATGATCATGAATGTTTCCTTACTTATGTATATTGTCCATGATGAGGCAAAGGTAAGATATGTATGTTGTTGGTGACTTAAATGTGATACTTGGCATTTGGTAGGGTTATAGGATCTTACCTTTGCATTGCACTAGTATGACTTTGGGTTGCTTGTATGTTGGTATGACTTACGTTACTTCACAAATGCACAAATGGTTTTTAAACTTGATAAAGGCATTATTTCAATTAAATGTCTGTTTTATGCATGTTTCAATGATTTTGTGCTTGGCTTCCATACTTAGTACTTTATGTGCTAACCCATATTTCTACCTTTACTATGAGTGTAGGTTTCGGTCGTTGAGACATACTTCTTACTTCAACTGAAGCTTGGGTTGACTATTCCCTAGGCTTGGTGAGTCCTCAAGTTTGAGGAAAAGATGATTCCATTTTCTAGATTCTATTGCACTTTCTATTTTTGAGACTTTATTGATGTAAAGGGCTTTGACCCTATTTCTACTCTCTATTGTACTAGATGGTGATTGAGACAAGGTCTAGATTCTTATTTTCATTTATGAAAAAGAAGTTGACTTTGATTGTAAAAGTTTTAAATTTTTCTGCATTATTCTATGACTATGTGTATGATTATGCTAAGGGCTTGTATGCGACCCCTTCAGGGTCAAGTGCGCTGTGTTATGTCTAGGAATTATCCCTGGGTCATGACAAACTTGGTAATCAGAACACAAGGTTAAGAATGATTCTAGGATGATGTCTCATGAACCACATCTAGTATAGTCTTGTTTATGAGTGTGAAGCGTGCCGCACTTATGAATGAGAGGTTATAAGATGTTTAGGAACTTTCCCTTCTTTCATTACTCTTTAGTCGTTCTTTAGATTTTTAACTCTATGATGTCCTTTTTCCTAATCCTTTTCTTGTGTATATAGGAGATGAATACAAGAATGGGAAATGTAAGAAGAAGTGAAGAGGAGATTGTGAATGAGGGAGTTCCTCCCCAAGGTCCTCAAGAGCCTTAAGTTCCTCAAGCTCCTAATGATGAGGGAGCTATAACCAATGTGGAGATAAGGACGGCTCTCTAAACATTGACTCATGCTTTGACGGCTTCACTAGGGATGCTAGAGTTCAAGTGAATCCCAATGTGAGTGCAACCGCTTCAAGGATAAGGGATTTCACAAGAATGAATGCTCCGGTGTTCTATGGCTCCAAACTGGATGAAGATCCACAAGGGTTTATTGATGAAGTGCTTAAGGTGCTTGATGCTATAGGAGTGTCTTCTCAAGAGAAGGCGAAACTAACCGCCTACCAATTGAAGGATGTGGCTCAAGTTTTGTAGGAACAATGGAAGGATAAGAGACCTGTAAGAGTGGGCGCGGTAGATTGGGCATTATTCAAGTCGGTCTTCCTTGATATGTTCTTTCCTCTTGAGTTGAGGGAATGAAAAATGCAAGAATTCATCAATCTTTGTCAAGGAGAAATGAGTGTGAAGGAATATGGCCTTAAGTTCACCCAATTTTCTAAGCATGCTCCAACCTTAGTGGCGGACTGTAGGGCCAAGATGAACAAAATTGTTATGGGGGTACCTTACTTGATAGTCAATGAATGTCGTTCGGCTATGCTCATCCCAAGTATGAATATTTCACATCAAATGGTTCATGCCAAACAAATTGAGGAACAAAAGCTCAAGCAAGTGAATAGAGAAGTGAAGAGGGCAAGGTCCGATGATGGAAATTCTTCCAAGGATAAATTTGAAGTTCAAGGTAAACCAAGATTCAAGAAGAGGTTTTCCAACCAAGGCTCTTCAAGTTCTCCAAAGGGCAACAAAGATAGGGTGTCTAACCCAAAGCCGAAAGGAGGTAATAATGGTGGTTCTTATGTTGATAGGCAAAATTTTGCAAAGTGTGGTAAGAAGCATAGTGGTAAGTGCCTAGTTGGCATAGATGGTTGCTATGGTTGTGGAAAGAGCGGACATTTGATGAGAGATTGTCCCATGCTAAAGGTTCAACGGAGAGAGGGCAAACAAGTCCCTCCTAGTGGTTCAAATTTTGATGTTCCCAAGAAGAACCGCTTATATGCTCTCCAATCACGAGGTGACCAAGAGAGCTCCCCGGATGTTGTAACGGGTATGTTGCAAGTCTTTTCCATTGATGTTTACGCATTATTAGACCCCGGTGCCACATTGTCATTTGTTACACCATTTGTGGCTATGAAATTTGAAATGCTCCCTGATGTGTTAGAAGAACCTTTTTTGGTGTCTACCCCGGTTGGTGACTCGGTAGTGGAAAAAAGAGTCTATAGCAGTTGTCCTATTTCTTTGTCTCATAATGTCACTTTGTTTGATTTGGTAGAATTAGACATTCTTGATTTTGATGTAATTTTAGGCATGGATTGGTTGCATGCATGTTATGCTTCTATAGATTGTAGGACCCGAGTGGTCAAATATCAATTTCCAAAAGAGCCAATTTTAGAGTGGAAAGTGGGGAATTCTATTCCTAGAGGTCAAATTGTTTCATATCTAAAAGCTAGGAAAATGATCTCTAAGGGGTGCATGTATCATATTGTTAGGGTTATGGATGTTGAGTCCAAGGTCCCTTCTTTAGATTCGGTCCCCGTTGTGAGTGAGTTTCCGAAAGTCCTTCCCGATGACTTGCCCGGCATTCCTCCCGAATGGAAAATAGACTTTGGCATTGATCTTTTGTCGGATACACAACCCATATCTGTCCCTCCTTATAGAATGACTCCAGCCGAATTGAAAGAGTTGAAAGAGCAACTCAATGACTTGTTAGACAAGGGTTTTATTCAACCAAGCATCTCTCCATGGGGTGCTCTCGTATTGTTTGTGAAGAAGAAGGATGGGTCCCTTAGGATGTGTATAGACTACCGTCGATTGAACAAGGTGAATATAAAGAATAAGTATCCTCTCCCTAGAATTGACTATTTGTTTGATCAACTTCAAGAGGCTAGCTACTTCTCCAAAATAAATCTTTGTTTGGGTTAACATCAACTAAGGGTAAGAGGGGTTTACATGTCCAAGACGACTTTCTGAACTATATATGGGCACTATGAGTTCCTTGTGATGTAATTTGGTCTAACTAATTCCCCAGCGGATTTTACGGACCTTATGAATAGGGTTTTCTGGAAATATCTCGACATGTTCATCAGTGTGTTTATTGACGATATCTTGATCTATTCTAAAAGTGAGAGTGACCATATGGACCATTTGAGAGTTGCGTTGCAAGTCCTCAAGGATAACAAATTGTATGCTAAGTTTAGTAAATGTGAGTTTTGGCTAAGGTCAGTTGCCTTCATTGGTCATATTGTGTCAAGCAAGGGTATTGAGGTAGATCTAAAAAGCGGATGCTGTCAAAGGTTGGCATAGACCTCTAACTCCTACCGATATTAGAAGCTTTTTGGGTTTGGCCGACTACTATAGGAGGTTTGTTGAGGGTTTCCCTCTATTGTTTCTCCATTGATGGCCTTAACTCAAAAGAAGGCCAAATTTGTGTGGTTGGAAGCTTGTGAGAAAAGCTTCCAAGAATTGAAAGATAAACTCACCTCCGCTCCTGTTTTGACCTTACCGAAGGGTACCTATAGGTTTGTAGTATATTGTGAAGCTTTTCGAGTGGGTTTAGGATGTGTCCTTATCCAATATAGGAAAGTAATTGCTTATGTTTCAAGGTAACTCAAGATACATGAGAAGAACTATCCAACTTATGATCTCGAGTTGGCGGTGGTTGTATTTGCTTTGAAAATATGGAGACATTATGCATATGGGGTGCATGTTGTTGTGTTCACCGACCACAAGAGTCTCCAATATGTGTTTAGCCAAAAAGACTTAAATCTCCGACAAAGAAGGTGGTTAGAACTTTTGAAGGATTATGATATGAGTGCCTTTTACCACACCGACAAAGCCAATGTAGTTGCCGATGCCCTAAGTCGAATGTCCATGAAAATGTGGCTCATGTAGAAGATGAGAAGAAGGAATTAGTTTGTGATGTACATAGGTTGGCCCGGTTAGGTGTCCAACTAGTGGATTCCACCAAGGGTGCTGTCATGATCCATCATGGTTCCGAATCTTCATTTGTGGTTGATGTGAAGTCCAAGCAACACCTTGATCCTATATTAATGGAGTTGAAAGAATCGGTACTCAACAAGTCTGTTGAGGCTTTCTCCCAAGGGGGAGATGGGGTGCTCAGGTAACAAGGTAGATTATGTGTTTCAGATGTTGATGGCTTAAGAGAGAAAATTTTAGAAGAGGCTCATAGTTTGCGATATTCTATTCATCCGGGAGCCACCAAGATGTACCGTGACCTACGGAAAGTCTATTGGTGGAATGGTATGAAGAAGGACACAGCGGGTTTTGTAGCCACATATCCGAATTACCAACAAGTTAAGGCCAAGCATCAAATGCCCAGAGGGTTGTCCCAAGATATTGATATTCCTACTTGGAAGTGGGAGGATTTGAATATGGATTTTGTTGTGGGGTTGCCTCGTACTCGAAGGCAACATGATTCTATTTGGGTCATTGTTGATAGGATGACAAAGTCTGCCCACTTTATTTCTGTCAAGGTTTCTTATTCGGCGGAAAACTATGCCAAGTTGTACATCAATGAGATAGTGAAGTTGCATGGGGTTCCCTTATCTATCATTTAGGATCGGGTGCTCAATTTATTTCACACTTTTGGAAGGCATTCCGAAAAGGGCTTGGTACCAATGTTAAGCTTAGTACCGCTTTTCACCCTCAAACGGATGGTCAAGAGGAACGCACCTTCCAAACCTTAGAGGACATGTTGAGGGAATGTGTGATTGACTTCAAGGGTAGTTGGGATGACCATCTTCCATTGATAGAGTTTGCCTACAATAATAGTTACCACTCAAGTATTGTCATGGCACCGTTTGAAGCATTGTATGGTAGGAGGTGTAGATCTTCGGTTGGGTGGTTTGAGGTAGGTGAAGTTACTCTACTTGGTCCCGAATTAGTCTATGAGGCCATTGAAAAGGTCCACCTCATTAGAGAGAGGTTAAAGACGGCCCAAAGTTGGCAAAAGTCTTATACCGATGTTAGAAAGAGTGACCTAGAATTTGAGATAGGTGATTGGGTCTACTTGAAAATCTCACTAGAAATCTGACAGTTGTCTTAAGAATTGCCTTATTTTCTTTAGGACAGTAAAATAAACCTTCTTTCATTCATTTTGGATGTCCAATCAACATACACATTTCAATCATGGTTTGAAAGGAATTGAAATGTTTATATGTAGTTCTTAGAACATATCCCAAAAGAAACAAAACAACAATGAATAAGCCAATCATTAATATTATCATCTTTATAAGAGTCTATTTATTTTCTCTTTTACACCAATCTATTATAGAGTGTCTGGTGTAGACAATTGAAATGTAATTATTCTATCAGATAAGTGACTCATCAGCTATGCAAATAGATATAGATCACTACAATTAGACTGCAGGGGCTTTATATATTTTACATGATGCTATTTTAATTTGTCTTAAAATCTTTTGAGTTTATCAAGACATTCAGACTTACAAAACATAAAAAATATGTATATTTATATCATGAGCAACTTTCTGAAGATCTCAGAATACTCAAATTTACCTCTTGCCTGAATGATCATTTACCGCACAAATCAGAATATATTACTTCTAACCTATCACTACTTTTATTTCCTTTTTTTTAAAAGGAAATGTCTCTTAGTCACTTTTCTTTCTAAATATTACTCACATGTTGGTAGTGACCTAATTTTCAATGTACCATTATGTACATTCTTTAACCAACCTCAAAGTTCTATCCTGAATTAATGACGAAGTCATTATTGTACAGATAAGTTTCATTCAATTTAAAAGATATTTTCTCTAATGAGACAAATTATTATAGTTCAATTCATTACAGATAATACTAATAAAAAATTCATACATCAATATACCATGAGAGATACATATTTATCAAACTCAATTAAAGAAGAGTTACAAAAAAATACATTAAGCATCCATTTCTTATTTAGCTAGAAATCGAAAATAATTTCTTCTAACATAAACATATACAATGCATTTTTTAATATCTTTTCTCTATCGAAAGATATACTTGAGTAGTACTAAGTGAGTCCGTAAAGTCTATTGAGCATTTGAGATATAATACATTATATAGATCATAATATGTCGAATAGTCCTAAATAACAAAATTCAGGGCTCATTCATACATGTATATATATCCATGCATTTCGAATAGCCAATCGATGAGATTGGAGAACTACTCATGTAATACACATGTACAATGATAGATATTTACTCCATAAACCCATACAAATCTAACTCAGATGGAGAGTCTACGATTAGTTTTAGTCAAGTGAAAATCACCCTAGTTACATTGATCCAATCATATATAACTCATTTTAGGAGAGTTAATACAGTTTATCAAAACTAGAAATTAAATAAATAGTGACTTTTATTAATTTCATCCGATATGGAGGAAGGTCTAAGCCAGCACATGAAACTAATACTTCACGACTATTTAATCTTGATAATCAAGGGAGGGACCCCTATAGACAACTACGACCAAAAACACATATAAGGATAAAAAAAGAAATATTTCTTACTAGGTCATTCTTAAGAATCTACAAAATTTCAAATCAATCAGAGTCCTTTTTTCGAATTCCGAAACTATGATTAATTTTGTTGAAAACGTTGTTTGGGCAAAATAGAATTCATAATTTTTCGTTCATTAATTTTAATCACATATTATCATTTGTGAAATAGATACACGAATGAAGAACAAAGGACAAAATTCTAAAATCTATTTACAATATCTGAGTATTATTTTCCAAAAATTAGCATATATTTGTATATATTGAATATTAAAATTCAAAACATACCTTATAGATATTAATGCATCTTGAACAACCAATTTTGAAAAAAAAAATAATCACTCATACAACATACATATATGGTGTCAAATATTCACCCCCAATAAATTAAGAATAAGAGCTAACTTAGATGGAGAGTATACTGTTAATTTAAACCAAATGAATATCCTTATCCTTAGATCCATTGATCCAATCATATATTACCCAAATAGGGAGAGTCAACACAGATTATCAAAACTAGAGATTAAATTTGGTGACTTGTATTAATTTCATCCGATATGGACGAAGGTCTAAGCCAACACATGAACTTAATAATTCACTATAATTTAGTCATCCATAGAGAACAAACTCTATAACCACTATTTATAGTCGAGTAATTTTTCATTTAAATTTATTTTCAAGATACAAAAAATATCTAAAGAAACACCTTCATCTAAACGACCGCAATTTGTCAAATCACTTCATAACTGTACATATTTTAAATTTGATCGTTTCTAATAAACCTACTGCATTTTAGATTTAGAGTTTAAAAATAATATTTATGTCCAAAGCTATCATCAAATTCAACGATTTAAGAAAAAATAATCAAATGTTGTCACAACCGAGACCGTCGTAATTGGCACCCACACTAACCCTCCGGTGGGAGAACCGTTAATACTAATTAGCTAACCCAAGAACTAAACATTTAAAGATACGGAAGCAGGTTTAAGTGTCTAAAGAAAAGGAAAATAGGGAGTTCCCATAAACTCCAAAAAATCTAGACTAGGCTAAATTTCAAGTTACTACGAAAAAGTTTTTCAGCCCAAAATATTTCCCCGATAGGTTTTCTATAACGACAGGATCATGTCGTTACAATAGATACCAATTTACCCATCACTCGTCCTTGAGTGACCAACTTAGGAAAACAGGTAAAAGTAAGAGTGGAGTAGTACCTGAATCGACGAACAACGGGGGATACTTGTCTCTCATGTCCTTCTCAGTTTCCCAAGTAGCTTTCTCAACTGGACGATGCTTCTATTGAACTTTCACGGACTTAATCTCCTTGGTCCTCAGCTTCCGGACATCACGATCAAGAATTGCAATCGTGTTTTCCTAATACTGAAGGTCTTTGTTTAACACCACAGAGTCCCATTTTATGATATCTCTTCAACATGGACACATGAAATACTGTATGAACTCCCGATAGTTAGGAAGTAGATCCAATCCATACGCTACCGGTCCTACACAGTCAAAAATTTCAAATGGTCCAATGTATCGAGGACAAAGCTTTCCCTTCTTGCCAAATCTCATCACCCCTTTCATGGGTGATACTTTAAGAAGAACCTTCTCTCTGGTCTGAAATGTCATGTCTCTTACCTTATGGTCCACATACTTTTTTCTGTCTACTCTGGGCTGTTAGAAGCTTAGCTTGAATACTCCTTAGTTTATCTTGAGCATCCTTCACTAAATCAATCCCCAAAGGTTTCACATATCCAGCCTCAAACCATCCTATGGGTGATCTACATCCCCTCCTATAGAGTGCCTTAAACGGTGTCATATCTATGCTGGAGTGATAACTATTATTATAGGAGAACTCACACAATAGTAGGAACTTATCCCAATGCCCCCCAAAGTCAATCACACATGCCCTCAACATGTCTTCTAACACTTGAATAGTCCTCTCTGACTGTCTGTCCGTCTGTGGATGGAAAACTGTACTAAAAGGGAGTTGTGTGTCCAAGTCATCATGTAGTTTCCTCCAAAACTTGGATGTGAATTGCATACCACAATTTGAGATGATAGAAAGGGGCACTGATGAATTAACGTTTATCAAATACACTTCATCCATTTATAAGTGCAAACGATCGTTAAGCAATATAAAACCCAACAAATGAGTTAGGGTCGAACCCACAGGGAGCGGTACATGTTCAAATTCAATCAAGAAGTACAAATGTGATCTAACTAGATATAGGAATATATATTATCGAAAAAGACATGAAAAAAATAAAAGGGGTGACACGAATGCCAATGGGGGGTTTTGGTTTGCAATTATCAACTATAACACAGTTATAAATAATTTGAAATAACAATAAGGAGAGGAGTTCTAAGGATGTGATCGATTATAGGCAAATTTTGATATATGGGTAATTGAAACTACTAGTAAACAACTAAAAAATAGTGGATAGGCTAGACTATAAGGGAGATAATTTTCTCTCGAACATCTATCCCGAATCAGGTGATTTTTTTCGAACATCAACACGCATAGCAATGAAGAACAACCCACACCTTAATTCATCCACTCTCTCGAGCTAGATGGGTAGGATTGGGTTTAGTATTCACTCTCTCCAGTAGAACCCAGCTCAGCCCAATACCTACAAACCATTAATCAATAGTCTTAGTTCTAAAACCTCTCCCTCGAGCAAGCTAAGAATAGAAGGTTAGAACTGCATTTCCAACTACAATTCATAAATTAAACCACGACTAATGGTTAAACCCACTTCAATATAGCATTTAAACTAGTAATTAACAATACCCATAAACTAATTCAACCATAATCACATGATCACACCCCAAGAATTGGGGTTTTAGCCAAACATCATAAAAAGGTTAAAATGGTTACCAAATCGATTAGCCATCAACTGGGTAAGAGTAATTTAGCCTTTACAATGCTCAAAATCGAAGAAAATCAGTAACCCACTTGTAAAATCTCCGAATTGAATCTTCAAAAACCTTTAAGTCTACTCAGAAACTCTTCTAAAATGGTTGTAAGCTAAAATCTGGTAAAGAGAACTTCTAAATTAATAGTTCAAAATTCAATTTATAGTCGCCAAAAATTAGCCACGAAGGTCCATTAGGCAAGGTAAGTCAGGTTCGCTGAGTCGTTCGGTGAACTGCCTTTTGCTCTCTTCTACCGCCTTTTTGCATTGTCTCTCAGCATGCTCAAGTCCTATAACTTTGGGCAATCACTCTTGGCATCGCAGAACTGCTTGATGATTCTCCGATTGCCCCTTTTCTATCGCCGACTTGGTTTCTTCCCTCAAGGCTGGCACACTAGAACTTTAGGCGGTCAAAATAGCCACTCAGCGATTCACCAAGTGCTCTTGGTGATTATCAGGCTCATCTTTCTTCACTTGTTCAGTTTGTTTTGTTCCTTTTTGCTTGTTAGTGTCCTTGCTTTGCTCCTCAATCCATATACCTGAAAATCAAGGCTTTAACATCAGTTTATGGCACAAATTAAGCATTTGAGGACACTAAATCAATATAAACAAAGTCCCAAATGAGTCCAATTCTCGGACTCATCAGGCATCTGTGCAGCCTTACTATCTCCTTTGCATAAACTTTAGCCAATTGTTGAGCATTACAATCTATTTTGACCAGAATAAAATGGGTTGACTTAGTCAATCTGTCAACCACTATCCAAATAGAATCAAACTTTCCCAAAGTCTTGGGAAGACCAACCACGAAGTCCATACCAATCCTTTTCCACTTCTATTCCGAAATTGGCATTCTCTGAAGCAAACTTGCTGGACTTTGATCTTCATACTTCACTTGTTGGCAATTTTGACACTTAGCCACAAACTCCGCTATATCTTTCTTCATGCCAGGCCACCAATAAAGTTGCTTCAAATCTCGGTACATCTTGATCACACCCGGATGAATGGAATATCGCAAACCATGGGATTTTGTCAACAATTTCTGAATCAAGTCATCCACTCGAGGAACACAAATCTTTCCTTAAAAACTAAGCAAACCCCCGCATCAAGAGTGGTCTCTTGTGCTTTGCTAGACATTGCCTTCTTTCTAAGCTCATTCAAACTGTCTTCCTCAAACTGGTTGACCTTGATCTCTTCAATGAACGTGGCCCTTACTTCAATGCTCACTAACACCCCACCTTTCTCTAAGATGCCCAACTGCATGAACTTAGATTCCAAGGTTTGAATTTCCTTAGCCAAAGGTCGCTTGGATACACTCAAGCAAGCTAGACTACCCATACTCACCGCCTTCCGACTTAGTGCGTCTGCCACCACATTAGCCTTGCCCGGATGATACTAGATGGTCACATCATAATCCTTGAGTAACTCCATCCACCTTTGCTATCTCAAGTTCAGATCCTTCTGAGTGAACACATGGTGCAACCTACGATGATCACTAAACACCTCACACTTCACACCATAGAGGTAATGCCGCCAAATCTTAAGAGCAAACACTACGCTATCAACTCTAAATCATGTATTGGTTAATTCCTCTTATGCACCTTCAACTTCCGCGATACATAAGCTATAACATTCTTATCCTACATTAATACAGTACCCAAAATCGAATGTGAAGCATCACAATAAATAATAAAATCTTTACCTTCCACCTATAGTCCTAGAATAGGCGCTCTGGTCAAAAGAGTCTTGAGCCTTTGAAAGATCTCTTCACATTTTTCAGTCCATTAAAAAGATACCTCCTTTTTGGTCAACCTTGTCAGATGTGTGGCAATAGAAGCAAAATATTTCACAAATCGATGATAGTAGCTAGCAAGCCCCACAAAACTCCTAACTTCCGTCATAAATCTAGGCCTAACCCAATTCTTAACCGCTTCAATCTTTTGGGGATCTACCATTACCCCTTCCCTTGAAACTACATGCTCCAAAAAGGCAACTGATGTCAAACAAAATTCATACTTAGAAAATTTCGCGTACAACTTTTGTTTCCCAAGAACACCCAGAACAATACGAAGATGGTCGGCATGTTCTTCCTTACTCTTTGAATAGACCAGAATGTCATCAATAAAAACTATAACAAACGAATTGAGAAAGGGTTTGAACACACAATTCATCAAACTCATGAAAGCAGCAGGCACATTTGTCAACCCAAATGACATTACTAAAAACTCATAGTGCTCATAGCAGGTCCTAAATGCCATCTTGGGTACATCCTCAAGCCTAATCTTTAACTGATGGTAACCAGACCTTAGATCAATCTTAGAGAAAATTGGCACACCTTGCAACTGGTCGAAAAGATCATCTATCTGAGGCAATGGGTACTTGTTTCGAGTGGTGACCCTATTCAATTATTGATAATCTATGCACATCCTCATACTACCATCCTTATTCTTAACAAAAAAGACATGAGCATCCACGGGGAAGCACTAGGATAGATAAAATCTTTATAAAGATGTTCTTGGATTTGAGCCTTAAGCTCTCTCAATTCTACCGGGGCCATTCAATAAAGAAGGATGGAAATGGGGTGGGTTCCAGGTTCCAAATCAATGCAGAAACCTATATCTCTATCCGAAGGCATACCAGGCATATCAGTAGGAAACACTTCCCAAAATTCTGACACCACAAGAATAGACTCAATAGAGGGTGACTCAACCTCAACATCCCGAATATGGACCAAATATGCCAAACAACCCTGCCCTACCAGTATCCTAGCCCGAATGAAGGATATGATCTTAGCTTGCTTATGCTTGTACACCCCTTCCCACTCTAATTTTTCCTGTCCTGTAATTTCTAGAGTCACAGATTTAGTATTAAAATTTAACATAGCATAATAGAGGGACAACCAAGTCATGCCTAAGATTATATCAAAGTTAGTCATGTCCTAAATCACCAAATCAACCCAAGTCTAAAAACCCATAAAAAAATAGAACAAGCACGATAAACATGGGTAACTATGACAGACTCCCCAACGGGGATAGAAACATAGATGGAGGCATCAAGTACATCACAAATCATATCAAATCCCATGGCAATCTGAATGACACATAAGAATAAGTAAAACATGGATCAAATAACACATTAGCCATTCGGTCATAGACAAGAATAGTACCTGTGACCATTGTATCAGATGCCTCGCCTTGGTCTTGCCTGGAAAGGCATAACACTGAGCCCTGTCATCACGACGGGTGACTTCCCTGCCTGACTGCACTGTACCTCTGCCTGCATTACCATTTCCCCGACCTCCACGGCCTCGATGATTTCCTCCTCGCCCACCTTGTGGACGTCCTCGACTATTGTTACCATTGCTCGCTTATACCACTTCTTTAGTCTGTTGCTGCGTGGAATCCAACATGCGTGGAAGGGGACAATCTCTCCTCATATGTCCAGGCTCTACACAATTATAACAAGTGTGGTTGAAAGATTGCCTGCAGCCTGTCGAAGGTGCGGCTCCCTGGCTATCCTTAATCAAATTCTAAGGTGGAGTTCTCGATTAATTACCTGTAGAAGCGGGCATAGCGGACTGAATTGGCCGGGCTGCAAGTGTTAGCCGCCCCAAACCTCTGGAGTAAGAACCCTGAAAGTTACCTGTATTCTTAGCTTTCTGAGCTAATGGCTTAGCCTGACCGTCTCGCCTCACCCCCTCCACTTTCTTCACAAAATTTTTTACCTGATTATAACTTTTTCCTGCAGAGGTCATATGAACAGACAATACCTGCAACTCAGAATTTAGTCCCTTAACAAATAGGCAGATCCTCTCTTCCTCAGTAGTCACCAATTGTGTAGGATATCTAGACAAAACATGGAACTTAGCCTCATAAGGAGCCACAAACATACCACCTTGCTCCAAAGTCATGAACTCATCCTTCTTACGATCTCACAAAGTCTAGGGCACATACTTCTCCAAGAACAGAGCATGAAACTGGGTCCACGTAAGCTCTCCACCACTGCTTAGCCTTTACCTTGAAGTTGAAAAGTCACAAACTCTACTCTATACTAATGGACAATTCCCAACTTATGAAGCGTCTTATAACAATCTATAATGAACTCATAAGCATCCTCACTCTCGAAACCATGGAACACATGCAGTTTCAATTTCAAGAACTTAGTCAACATCTCGTGTTCATTACCGGTCATAACAGGACCCAACAAAGGACGAAAGAAAGCATCATTACCTACAGTTCCACCCACCTTGGGGACAGTGATAGCAACGGGGGGATTGGCGGGAGCTTGAGTTGCTTGAACTGAGGAAAGTACTCCAGGACCAACCAATCCTTTCAGGAACGACATAATCTATTGAGCTAACACAGGTATAAGGGAGGAATACCTGTAGTCTCAGCCTGCACCTCTTCCTCTTGTCTAACATTCTCCTCATTCTCAACCTTTACATTCTCCTCTACCTCTTCATGATGCGTAAGAGGAGCCTCATTTCTAGGAGCATTCTCAACTGGTGCTCCATCCCTAGTAGGCACTACCCTTCCTCGACCTCTACCCCTAACTCTTCATCTACCCCTGCTTCGACCACAACCTCTTGTTGCAGATTCCACAGCTGGCGCATTGACGGAAGCTACGGGCCTGACGCCATTGAACCTAGTGTTAACCATATGCTGAAAGAAGAGTGAAGGAGATCAGAGACCAATTTGGATGACCAAATACCAATTAGGACCAAGTTATAGCACGAAAGGAGACAAAACAAAAACAAAGAGATCTCCTAAAGTCCTATAGCCTCTCAAAGAAAAGTACAGATATCTCTGTACAGTTCCGCAAGACTCTACTAGACTCTTTTTTGTACATTGAGATCAACGAACATAGGGCTTTGATACCAACTTTGTCAGGACTCACACCGTCGTGATTGACACCCATACTAACCCTCCGGTGGGAGAACCATTAATACTAATTAGCTAACCCAAGAACTAAACATTTAAAGATACAGAAACATGTTTAAATGTCTAAAGAAAAGAAAAATAGGGAGTTCCCATAAACTCAAAAAAGTCTAACAAACAAATTCGGAAATAATGCCTAGAACCTGAAAGTCAATGTACCAAAACATCTACCAACGACAAGTCTAAGAAAATGGGTGCAATCCCAAACTAAACATAAGAATATCTAATATACTAGTCTAAGTGTGAATAGAAATGGACTAAAGATAATGAGAACTCATGGCAACCGGGAAGAACTGGTCTTCTAAATGAGGTCTGTCAGTAGCCGCCTGAAGATGCCATGTACTCAACAAAGAAATAGCAAGTGCAGTATTAGTACACAACCACAATGTACTGGTAGGATCATGCGGCTATCCCAATTAGTGAAACATATACAAGTAACCTCAACATAATAAAACATGCATATACTGAAAATATACAATATCAGTCATCATATAGGGATCAACGAACAATTCCAAATTCTCAAAATACATCTATATGACAAGTCAATGGTCCTCTCATAGAACCCATACCCAAATTGTTAGTGTACCAGTACATGGTATCTGATCCAAGTTAGTGTGCTGTACGTGACACACCAATCCCATATATGCGCTAGAACGTGGCACCCGATCCAAGTTAGTGTGTTGGAACGTAACACCTGATCCATTCAACAAGCCACAATCACAATGTATATTCTCATAATCATACAATCAAGTGTTGATTCATGGCATACAATTATTTATTCATACTCATTTATGATTAGTGTGATTAATATGCAATATTCGCATACATACATGCATTAAAATGAAGTAATTACTAACATACATCACACCAACATGAAATCACAAGAATTACCTACCTCGAACAAAGCTTGAACCCTCTTAAGAAACTTGATTCTTTCCTTTCTGGATTCTTTCTGCTTGCTCTAGGTCTACAAACAAATAATTCAATACAGGGATCAATAATTAAGGTCTAATTTATCCGAATTATGACAAACCCAATAACCCAAGACCCAAATTATGATCATAAGATTCAGCTAGGGCTTTTCCCACCATCCAAAACTATTCAAAACCCTTCCCCAACGATATGCAATCTAGATTTACGTTCTACAGATTGAAAGACAGAATTAGGAAGAGAAAATCTTACATTTAGCCTCAAGAATGGTGAAAAGCTGTCAAGAATCGCCTGGGGTCGTCTCCTAGCTCTCAAAAATGAAATTTGCAGGATAATGGCATTTTTAAGGTTTATTTCTGACTTAATTCGCGACTAGCCCGCTATGGCGGCCCCCATCCCGCCACAGCGGCCCTGCCCTTGCGGGAAAATCCCGCCTTAGTGGCTTGCATGGAAATAGAGAGCTAAATAAAGAGTTTCAAAGCCCCATTTCATAACACACATACATACCATGACACTCAAAAACTACCCATTCACGCTAAAATCAGTTTCAGGAGTTCTACTCACCCAAATTCGATTCCGTAAAGTCGTACGGGCTCCTTAACGTCTTAGTCATCCACTCATGCAATCAAATTCCTTATTAGATCTCTCATTTGTTATCAGATCTCCCTAGACCTCACATACTCCGATTTCGTCCAAATCTGGACCAGGCTAGGAAATTTTAAGTTACTACGAAAAAGTTTTATGACCCAAAATTTTTCCTGTGAATTTTTTATAATGACGAGAACAGGTCGTTATAAATGTATATCATTATCATATATCAATTCATGTTAAATCATAACGTCTAATCATGTTCCTAATTTAACATTAATATAATTGACATAAAGAATGACCTTATCATATTCAAATCAAATTTTAATATGAAAAACTACCTAAAACCCATCTAAATAATTTTCGATGGAACCATCAAATATCAAGTCAATCAGAGATCATAAAATTAATGACCACCTAAACTATGACGAAATTTGAAAAATAATCATTTTATCCATATTTAAAGATTAAAATAAATTGATTCAGGTTTTCATTCTCTTTTTATAATTATCTCATGAACATGAAACATATGTTGGGTCCTTGCTTTGGCTAAGACACTCAATACCTTCTTATAAAAATATTCTCTAAATTAATACACTTGAGAATCCAAGATATTATGTTTCTCCCTATTGAGTGAAAACCTTGATATCTCTTCTCATGAATTATTAAGCATTACTAGTATTTTAAGGTAAATCATTATTTACGTAAATAAATATTTACCACTAATATTCACTTAGAATAATTTGTACATGATGAATCGAGAATGTTCTAATGACTCAAATAAACAGACCATTTTAGTGAATCCTATTTATTAATCATAATTCTCAATTCATGTATTACAAAATATATTATGACATGTATAAAGTCTAAAGAATTTTCAACGATTTCAAATAAATAAATCACATAAGTGATAACTATTTGTTAATAAAAAAAATCTTAATTTATACAATTGATATATATGTAATGAATAATATGCTCAAATAATTATTGAACAAAAAAAATTATTCAATTAACCTGATTAGTGATTGTCACCGCCACTTTATAAGCTTTGGAATCAAGAACAATTGATTCAAGAATAAATATTATAAAGTTAAAATATACTTCACAATCAATTCAATGATAATTTGTTCAACAACAACCTTTGTGATTCTCTTTCTTAAAAAGCTTTGCAAATTTGATGGATTAATAAGAAACAACCCTAAAAAAATTGCAACTAGCTGCCGATAAAAAATCAATTACATGTATAAAACTGTCATTTATTAAATAAAAAAATAACCATTGAACTTTAACTTTTCTTTTAACTGATGAAAAGTTTTCAATTAGGTTCCATTAATTTAAAAATAAAAGACTTCGAATAATCATTAGGACAAATGTTTACTGTTGCTGTCCATTCCCACGTGGAAGTGAAAAACTGCTGCCAACACATTTTTTCCTCTTAATCATATCACAATTTATGATCGTATGTACTTTAGCCAACGAACTAAATAACATCAAGTTTCATCTGATAAGTTCTTTTCGCGATAAAAATATATTTACCAACAATGAATCATACATACAATTGCACAAGCATATATTTTAGGTTATCTATAAAGATGTAAGTATGACTCTGATACCAATTGTTGGAAACTATATGCACATCGGAAACATACCAAAATCATACTGCTTACATGAATAATAAACAACACATAGTTTATGCTAGAACGTATAGAATCATTCTAGATCATATAAACTTTCTGAAATTTAATTCAAGAATTACCTCTTGAAGCGTAAATAGACACCTTCAAGCGAATCCACATGCTAGAACCTTCAAACAAATCGACAAGCTAGTCCACAAAATGGACGGAAGTTCAGCGGTCTTCTATGGTGATCCCAAGTTCATTTTCGAACTCTCTCAATACCTGGGTGGACAAGTATCGCATAAAAAATTTATTCCTTTAAAGGGTTGAAAGAATCTTTATTTATAGAGATTTCTTCATAGTCCAAAGAGGAGAGGGACACCATGTCTTTCCTTATAATAGAAAAATACATGTACTTCTTCCTTTCCTTAGAATAGAAAAAGTCATGTACTCTCCCTTTTCTTAGAATAGAGAAAGACAATTACTTCTCCCTTTCCTTAAAATAGAGAAAGACACATACTTCTCTCTTTTCCCTTTATAATAGATTCTAAGTTCTAGTTAAATATGGGCACGGTAGGGACCACACAATTAATTACTGAGGCTTTCTATTATGGAAATAATTCCAAACAATTAATTTGAATTATTCTTACCACAGTAAATTACAAATTATTCTACTAAAAATTCATAATTGCACTCCTATGTTTATATTTTGAAATTCCCCATTAAACACATATGTAATTTCCCATGTTAAGATTATAGATACTAATTGATAAATTAAAATACAAACGAATTTAATTCAACGATCAATTTCCTTTAGAGCACCGCTTAACTTATTTCGTGTGTCGGATTCATAAATCTACTTGCAAGTTTTGACATGATGAAAACTTGTAAGCTTCTCAAAAATGCATATTATCAATCTCTATATCAAGACATGGATTCCGTCAACTAACTTAATATTTTACCAATATATATTATCATTATCCAATTTACCAAGTATATTGACCCATCAAGATAAATTACATATAATCTTGTGCTACAATCGTACTGATGAAATTTCCAATTCCCATCTTATATTGTGAACAAAAAAACTTTATACTGATAAGAACCAATGATTTAATCCTCTGTGTATAAGCTAAAGCTCTATACACTAAATCATCTACTATATAAGTAAATAGACACCATAAACAAATATATGATATATTAAAAATGAATAAATAATTTTATAATAAATACTATATCTAAACATATGTTTAATAGTATATATCCCAACAATCTCCCACTTAAACTTTTAACCATCACGATTGTTATAATGTACTATATGTGAATGCATGGTTAATAGTATACACCGTAACAATCTCCAACTAAGATATTTAATCTTGAAAATTGTTAGAATACTATTTCTAAACACATGATTAATAGTATATACCCTAACATAACAATATACTAGTAACCATGTGTTTTGATATAGTTTATTTATTGAACAATTATGGAGGAGTCCAATTACAATTTCTAGTAGAATGATTTATAATTTATTATCGTAAGAATAATTCAAATTGATTTTTATAATTATTTTCATAATTAAAAACCTCATTAGTTAATTTTGTGGGCCCTACCGTAGTCATATTTAACTAGAACTCAGAATCTTATTTTTAGGAAAAAGAAGGAAAAGTAACGTGTATTTTTTTCTCTTATAGAAAAAAAGAAACACTTGTTTCTTTTCTTCAAGGAAAAGGACTTATACTTTCTTCTCCTTTTTTGGACTGGGAATAAATCTCTATAAGTAGGGATTCTTTTAATTTAGAAATATATTCAGTTTTCTATATGATACTTGCCCACCCAAGTATTTAGAGAGTTCATGTTTTAATTTGGGATCATTATAGAAGACCGTGAAAGTGGAGTCAGATTTGCTTCAAAATATCTGCACACGCTTCAAGAGGTAATTCTTGAGTTAATTTTCAGCATACTTTGTTATGTGATACATCTCTGTGATTGTTGTATACACTCATGTAAAATGTATGATTTTGAAATATTTCTGTTGTATATGCTATTTTCTAACAATTGCCATCAAGATCCATACTTGCATCTTTATAAATAACTTATAATATGGGTATGTGTACGCAGCTTATAATGTCAACAAGCAATTTTTGTTTACTGTTAAAGTTTTCTCACAGTTCTTTAATTTGTCTCTTAAGCTTAATCCTAAGAGAAAAGAAGGGAAGTACAGAGAATTCAAATTGAATTTCTAAAGAAAAAATAAAGTAATAAGTAACCCACGTATTGTATAAAAACAATTAGTATTGGGTGTGATTTTTAAAAATTTTTTTTGTTCTCATGACTGACAGCTGCTTTGTGAGAAAACTTGCGATTTTTTAATCTCATACTCCCTCTGTCCACTTTTATTGTCATATTGTGCTTTTTGAAAGTTAATTTGAATAATTTTTAAAGTGAAATTAAATTACATTAATTCGACATTTTAAGCAACGTTTCTAGATATTCAAAAACTATACGAAAAGTAACATAAATTATAAATTTTTGCATATCAATATGATGAAAAAATACATCGTAAAATGTTAGTCAAAGTTCTTAATGACTCTAAAAAACGAAATTATGACAATTAAAAGTGGACGGAAGTAGTGTTATATTTAGTTGTTGTGTCCTTATATTGTTGAAACCCAAACTGAAAACTTCTTAATATTTAATGTTGCTGTTTTTATAGCATACTCGGGATTTATTATGTCTAATTTATACATAATTTTATTACTTCGCCAGTGTATTAAGGGTTTTTCTCCTATTATTTCCATTTCGTCTAATATTGCTACTATATTTTCTAAGTCTTTAGGATTTTTTATTTTTCCTATGGTATTTATTCCCTTTTGAAAGTTATAAAATTTTGTTTCTATATTTATTAAGGTATAGTCTTTTTCTATGTCTTCCATGTAT
Organism: Solanum pinnatisectum; assembly: GCA_035578085.1. Taxonomy (NCBI): domain Eukaryota; kingdom Viridiplantae; phylum Streptophyta; class Magnoliopsida; order Solanales; family Solanaceae; genus Solanum; species Solanum pinnatisectum. The sequence goes on from CM069079.1 coordinate 22,292,460, forward strand.
GTATCTTCTACATAATTTTCTTCTTGTTCTTCTTCATATAGATTTTTTGAAGAACAACTACCATTATTGCCACTGTTGTCACAACATGGAATTTTAGTCTTAGTATTTATTTTATTGTCTTTATTTTTAGGCAATTCTTTGGTAGGGATTTTATTAATTTGTACTGGAGTGTATGTTGTATTTCTAAATAACATTATTCCATCTCTAGAGAATAAACAACTTCCGTTATTTTTTATAAGAAATTGTAAACCTAATACTAAGTTAGTTTTAATATTAAGATCTCTTACTAGTATTTTATACATATTATATGTTGGTTTATAGAATTCGTTGCAAGTATTTATAAAACTTATTTGTGCTTTTTCTATATACTGGTCGTAAAGATTATACGTTCCATCCATTTGTATTGCTTGTATAGGTTCCTTAAAATTTTTTAGAGTTGATAATAAATTATGTGGCAGTATCTTTTTATTAAGGAGGCAACTAGTGCAACCTGTATCTACTAAGGCTAAAGTTTCTATCTCTACATCTTTTATTTTTATTCTTACTAGTATTTTTATTGTTCCAAATTTTTTATCTTCATTGCATATAAAACTATTATTATTTTCTTCTATATTCATTAATTCGCTTTCTATTTGATCTATATGTATGTTCCTTGTGACTATGTATTATCTATGTTTTCTTTTCCTTTTTCTAATGTAATCAGTGTTTGTTCTAAGTTATTTACTCTTGTTTCTAGAGTTATTAGTCTAAGATTAGTTGCCTGATCTTTTATATTGATTTGTTCTTCAGTTTTATTTACTCTTTGTTTTAACTTATTTTCTATACAACTAATACAAGCTTCCATAGAACAATTTTTACATTTTGCTCTATTTATTTTACTAGGGTACCATTTACATATATTACATGGATTACTATCTATTCCTTTTAGTCTTTCGAACTCATGGGTACATTCTTGTGAAGTATTCATCATAGTATTTATTAGTATGTTGTCTAAGTAGTCTTCATTCCTTTCTACTCCTATTTCATTAATTAAATTATCATTCTCTGAATCTGATATGTCTGATTGGCTGTTTCTTTCTTCTGCTGTATCTACGCTTACTACTGAATATATACTTTCTGTGTCTGACATATATTCATCTACATTTAATATGATTTTTTGAAAGTCTTCTATTAACTGAGAATTTCTGGTTTTCATATTATTTCTCTTAGGACATGTATTTGCTAAGTGTTCTATACTTCCACAAGCATAGCATTCTAATTTATTTTTATAATTTCTATCATTTCAATATTTTGTAACATGTCTATCTCTATTTAAGTATGGCTTTCTAGCTGAAGATTTTCTTAAGAAATATTTTTTTATGTTTGTATGGTTTTTGGTTATAAACTGTTCTTCTTTTATTTTTTTCTTACCTTACTAGGTTCTTTATCATATCTTTGAGTAGTGTATATCATTGCTTTGCAGAAGTTCATTTCATTTTGTTTTAATTGCTTTTGTATTTGTATATTTGTACATTTTTTTGTTAGTATTTTCATTATGTGATTTATTATTTGTTATAGGCCATAAGAGTGTAGGGTTTTGCACCACTCCTTCTCTTTTATACCATCTTTCTTCTATTTCTCTTCCCAAAGCTCCTGATAATTTATTAAATAATTTTTTACCTACTTCTTCATTAAAGGTATTCCCACTAATAGTACAATAATAAAAATAATCATTTATAAAATTCTTTATGTGTATCCAATTGGATATACTTAATTGTTCTAATTTTATTACGACATTTCTTTGTAATGCTACTAAGCCACTATTAGGGTCTTCTCCTGTTAATAACACATGTATTTTATTTGTAAAATTGTATGGATTTGGTCCTAATTCTATTAATCCTTGAAGTTCTTGTGGATAGGTTTGTTTATAAGATTCCCATACTGCTTTACAGGATTCTCCTAAAAAGGTTTCTAAGTATCTATACATAGTCTCAGCGTCTGTTTCTTGATAGTTTTTAATAAAATCTGCTACCACTATTCCTTTCCATAAGTCTATTACTGTATTCCACATTTGTGGGTCATGTGCAGCTATATTTAATATTTTTTCTTTATTTCCTCCTTCTTGTAGTCTAATAGGTTCTTCTATAGGCATTCTTTTCCCTGCTGGTCTAATATTATCTTTTATTTCCTAGTCAGGTCTAATCCATGGCCGTCTAGGCAAATTACCTGTATTATATCTAACATTTGGGGCTGCAGTAGTTCTTTGGAAAGGGCTAGCACTGTGTGAACTAGTTGCTTCATCCATTAATTCTGTACAACTAGTTATGGATAAAGTATCTATTTTCTCTTCATTTATGTCTTCTGGTTCTTCTATTCTATATGCTAAATTATCATCTCTGTATTGTTATATTCTAAAATGTTCTATTGTTTCCATTATATCCATCTTACCTTTTTTACATCCTTTACACTTAAAAGTTGTAAGACTATTGTCTTGGTATTGTCTTTTTGCTTCTTCTATAGCTCTGTCTACCTCATACCCTTCTTGTATTAATTCTATATTCATAAATTCCTCTTGCTCTGTTGCTATGGTACTTTCTGTTTCAGTATCATCTAAGTTTCTTTGACTTGTATAATTATAGTCTGTAAACCTAATTGATGTTTCTCCTTTCGAGCTAGTATACATTAAATGTTGCTCGGGAGCAAATTCTTTTGGTTTACCTAATTTATCTAGATTCCATTCTAATCCTGCTTCTTCTTCTAGATTTATTTTTATTGGTTTAATTAATTTTATACTTTTATTACCCATTATTTCTACCACATCTTTCATTTGAAGTTTAATTTTGTATTACTATTTAAGGTCATTTTTCCTATGAAACCTATGCACATTAATAAGTTATTTCCATTATTCATTTCTTCGTATCCTTTAGTCTGTATTCCTATTTCAATATGTTTTCCAAATTCTTTTAGATTAATTAAAAAGTCTGGGCTAATATAAAATATTCCACCATTATTTATCATATCTACTTCGGTTAATCCGATTATAAATTTCTTTAAATCTGACCATCTATCATCGTATAATACAATTAAAACTTTAGATCCTAGGTTTTTCCTAGTTAATCCTTTTATTCCTATTACTATTAATCCCATATGCATTAGCATTGGTTTTGGGTTTTTTATCGTCTTTATGAAAGCTGGATTTACTAAGTTTAAAATTGCGAATTCTTCTCCTATTGCTGCTATTTGTTCTTCTCTATAGTGTCTGTATAATTGATGATCTCTAGAGAAATATTTTACATTATATAATGTTTTTGGATCTAATAATTTTAGTTGATTTTGTTGAAAAATCTATAGATCTCTATCTATGTCTATAATATCATTTAATTCTTGATTTTCTTCTATGGTTGATGATCGTCTGGATAATATCCATGAAATCAAGCTATTCCCTATTCAATTTTCTGAGAAACTTGGTCTACTTTCTTGGGTTGTTCGGTTGTTTGAAAGAAGTCCATTTTTGAGAATTTCTAGTTAACTTGTGTTTTTCTTGTTTAGGTGTTATTTCTACTTTCTTAAGTTGAATAATTAATTTGTCTATTTCTGTATTTTTATGAATTTGTTCAGGTTGTCTTTCTTTTAATATTTTTTCTATTTTATGTTTAATTCTATTAGTAATGCTTTTATTGTATTGTTTTGTTTTAAGAGTATTTTGTCTGTTTGGCTAGAGGGAATATGACTAGAATATCCTATTGGTTGTTGATGTAAATTGGTTGTGTATTCTAATGCTTTTTTATAATTTATATCTTCTTCACTCATGAGAGTGAGATTCTTTCAAGTCTTGTGATTATTTCTTTTAAATGACTAATTTCAGTAGTTATTTTTTCTACTTGTTCGATGATTTTCGTTACTACTTGAGTATTTTTAATTTATAATTCTTTAGGCTTTTCTATTATAGTCTTTACTAGTTTTTCTATTTCTATTTTAGTAGGTATTTTTTCTAAATTAAATTTAGTATTTAGATGTTGAATTTTTCTATCTATTTCTAGTTCTTGAGCTTTTAAAAAGTCAAAATTCTTGTCTAATTTTTCTAATATTTTAATTTGTCTATTCTGTACTACTTCTATTGTTTCTAATAGTTTTATTATAATTTTATCTTGTTGTTGAGTTTTTTCACTAAGATTTATTGTTAAGTCTATTAAAGTATTATATTGCTTATCTTCAGAGGGTAGTACATGTTCTCCTTCAGAAAAATTACACTTTAAAATATTATTGTTGTATAGCGATCTGTATTTCTTTTCTGGCTGTATTCTCAAGTCTAAGTATTCAAGATGTTTTAACGAATCTATTTTCCTATCCTAGTGAACTTTTAACTTGACTAATTCTTTTATAGTATTTTATTCTATTAGTAGTATATTTTATATCTAATTTAATATTATTTATTTCTTTAATTAGATTATCTCTATGTTCTATTAATGAATCTATAACATAGGTATCTTATATATTGTTTGGATTCTTCTGTTGTTAGTTGTTCTTCTAAATTTATTTGTTGTTCAATTTCCCTTTATCTAGTAAATAGTATGCTTTTATGAGTTTCTTCTTCGTGCAACCACAGATCTAACTGCCTAAATCTTTTAATTAAAACCTGCATTAATTATCCTAACAGAATTGCTTTCTTTTTTAATTTTCTATATATCCTATTTATTCTCTTATCACACCAACTTATATCACTATCGTAACTTTGTATATCCCACCTTATATTACTAACTACCTCTGGATCTATTTTATCTAAAACTTCTATTGTCTTAATATCATAAGCTTTTTCTAACTGTCTTTTCTTTATTATAGCTATACTCTTTAGATTATATTCCCTATATAATGTCCAATATATAAATCTTATATTTCTAAATGAAGGATGTCTTTTCATATAGGTATTTGTTCCCAAAAACTTCTCGCTCTGATACCAATATATAACACTTAGATGCAACAAATGGCAACAAATGATGCTTAGATGTGGATAAGGACAAAATATGATGTTGTAAATCCTACACAGTACTCCCTCTCTCTTTGAGTTATCATGTTTAATTATAATGTAATACCATGAGACCTACTGGCCAACAGCCAGCAGACAAAGGCAAGGGCATCGCCCAGCCAGATACTTATGCTCAGACATTATTAGGAAGACAAAATTTCAGAAAAATTTCATCTATTATTTCCATTTCATCTATTATTTCCATTTCGTCTAATAGAAGAATCTCAAGAAACCTTACTAAATGTAGATGAATACATGTCAGACACAGAAAGTATATATTATGTGGTAAGCATAGACGTAGCAGAAGGAAGAAACACTCAGTCAGACACATCTGATTCAGAAGATGATAATTTAGTTAATGAAATAGGCATAGAAAGAAATAAATATTTCTTAGACAATATACTAATAGATACTATGATGAATACTTCTCAAGATTGTAACCATGAGTTCGAAAGACTAAAAGGAATAGATAGTAACCAATGTAATATATGTAAGTGGTATCCTACTAAAATAAATAGAGCAAAATGTAAAAAATTGTTATATGGAAGCTTGTATTAGTTGTATAGAAAATAAGTTAAAACAAAGAGTAAATAAAACTGAAGAACAAATCCACACAAAAGATCAGGCTACTAATCTAAGACTAATAACGCTAGAAACAAGAGTAAATAATTTAGAACAAAGACTGATTACATTAGAAAAAGGAAAAGAAAACATAGATAATACACAGTCACAAGGAACAATACATATTGATCAAATAGAATGCGAATTATTGAATATAGAAGAAAATAATACTAGTTTTATATGCAATGAAGATAAAAAATTAGGAACAATAAAAATACTAGTAAGAATAAAAATAAAAGATGTAGAGATAGAAACTTTAGCCTTAGTAGAAACAGGCTGCACTAGTTGCCTGCTTAATAAAAAGATACTGCCACATAATTTATTATCAACTCTAAAAAATTTTAAGGAACCTATACAAGCAATACAAATGGATGAAATGTATAATCTTTACGACCAGTATATAGAAAAAGCACAAATAAGTTTTATAAATACTTGTAACGAATTCTATAAACTAACATATAATATGTATAAAATATTAGTAAGAGATCTTAATATTAAAACTAACTTAGTATTAGGTTTACAGTTTCTTATACAAAATAATGGAAGTTGTTTATTTTCTAGTGATGGAATAATGCTGTTCAGAAATACAACATACACTCCGGTACAAATTAATAAAATCCCTACCAAAGAATTGCCTAATAATGAAGATAATAAAATAAATAATAAATCAGCAACTCCATGTTGTAACGAATGTGTCAATAATGGTAGTTGTTCTTCAAAAAACCTATATGAAGAAAAACAAGAAGAAAATTATATAGAAGATACATACATAGAAGACATAGAAAAAGATTATACCTTAATAAATGTAGAAACAGAATTTTATAAATTTCAAAAAGGAATAAATACTATAGGAAAAATAAAAAATCCTGAAGACCTAGAAAATATAGTAGCAATATTAGACGAAATAGAAATAATAGGAGAAAAACCATTAATACACTGGGGAAGTAATAAAATTATGTGTAAATTAGACATAATAAATCCCGAGTATACAATAAAAACATGCAACAACAGAAGCAAATAATGAAGACACTGAAGAATTTACTAAATAGATTAAAGAATTACTTAAATTAGAAGTAACAAGAAGATCCACATCTAGACATAGATCAGCAACATTTATGGTTAGAAACCATAGTGAATAAGTGCGAGGAAAAGCTCGCATGGTCATAAATTACAAAAGATTAAATGATAATACTAGAACAGATGCATATAAATTACCCGATAAAAATGAGTTAATTAATATAATACAAGGAAAAAAGATTTTTAGTAAATTTGACTGTAAGTCAGGATACTGGTAAGTAAAAATGCACCTAGAAAGCATAGAATGAACGGCTTTCACTTGCCCAGAAGGTCATTTTGAATGGCTTGCTATGCCTTTTGGTTTAAAGACAGCTCCTCCTATCTTCCAAAGAAAGATGGATGATATGTTTGGGGACTACAAGAACTTTGTATTAGTATATGTAGACGATATTCTAGTATTTAGTAAAAATATACAAGAACATTTAGGACACCTACAGACAATATTTAGATTATTTGTAAAATACAGAATGATAATTAGTAAAAAGAAAATGGAATTATGTAAGACACATATAAATTTCTTAGGAGTAACTTTAGGAGAAGGAAAAGTAAAATTACAACCACATATAGCTAAAAAAGTATTAGAAATGCCAGATAAGTTAGATAATACAAAAGAATTACAAAAATTCTTAGGCTTAGTAAATTATACAAGAAACTTTATTCAAAATTTAGGAAAAATAGCAGGACCATTATATGCTAAGACAGGTAGTAAGGGACAAAAACACTTCAACATAGAAGATATAAAATTAGTCCAACAAATAAAAGAAAAAGTTAAAAATATACCAGACTTACAAATACCTTTAGAATCAGATTACCTAATAGTCCAAACAGACGGAAGTAAATTAGGATGGGGTGCTATCTTAAAATCTAGACCTAATAAATATAGTCCAAAAAATGAAGAAAAAATATATGCCTACCAAAACGGACAATACAAAGAAAAAAGTAATATGAGTAGTATAGATGTAGAAGTATTAGCGGTAATATATGGACTGAGTAGTTTTAAATTATATATCTTAAACAAACAGGAAGTGTTAGTTAGAACAGACTGTGAAGCAATAGTAAAATTTCATGAAAAAATAAATAGTAAAGCTAGCAGTAAAAGACGATGGTTAAACTTTATAGATATAATATCTATATATATAATAATATTGTTTTTGAATATGTTAAAGGAAAATATAATGATTTAGCAGATAAACTAAGTAGACTGCAGTTAAAAACTAATTAATTTATATTTCAGTATGAGACCAAGCATGAGACCAACTGGCCAACAGCCAGCAGACAAAGGCAAGGGAATTGCCCAGCCAGATACTTATGCTCAGACTTTATTAGGAAGACAAAATTTCAGACCCTTAAGTACAACAGACAACGTAATGGAGAGAATTTATTTTGGTAAGTATAACTTAATTTCATACCCTAAGTGTAATTTATCATTTAGAGTAATTCCAGACTGTAATTTAGAAAAAGCTCAACAATGTTTGGTAGTTAACTTATGGATAGCATATAATAAACAAGACACTAAATATTTTATAGCAGCTTCAAATGCTTTGTGTCAATATTTTTCAGATAAAAATAGAGACAATAAATTTAAATATTATGTAGTTATACATGGCAAAATTAAAGGTGTTTTTTAGACTTGGATAGAAGTAGTTGATTCTATAAATGGGGTTAAAAACCTACTTTTTAAAAGTTTTAATAATTTCACAGAAGCTTTAGACTATGCAAGAGGAATACTTGGGCCTAATTATATTTCACCAGTTCTCAGACAAAGCCCAAACCAAATACCACAATATAATATCCAAAAAGACTTAGATAAAATAATCTTTTGTGACCATTGTTCATCCATGACAGAGGGTTTTAAAAGACTCAATACAAAAAATGAAATCCTTATTCAAGAAAATATGAGACTTATGAAACAGCTCGAGACTATTCAGAATAAATATGTTCCAAGAACAGACAGTACTCAGAAGCAAGACATGAGTTCTCCATCTCTTTTAAAAATGGATGAGACGGGTGTGCATTCCCCTATGAATGCTAAGAACTCTACTGTATCGGAGTATGATACAGCTAGTCCGGTTCAAACGGTGACCGGTAAAGACTTATCAAACCCGTTAATGACTGTCACTTTGCCAAAAAGTGAAGAAGAGGAGTCTTCTTCCTCACGAAGGAGATTACATAAATATTTTCAAAAAGACTCATTAAGAAAAAAATGAAGCAGTAAAAAAGAAAAAAAATAAAAAATTAGAAAAAATAATCAAACAAACTTTAGAAAAATTTTGTCAAGACAAACATATTATCAAAGACATTTCTAGTCCAAGTAATGATTCAGAAGAAAATATTCACAGTCCTTCACTATCAGACGAAGAACAGATAAATAATATTCAAGACTTACAAGAACCTTATGAAGATGATGACTCATGCATGTGTTTTGATACCATTGTATTACACAACTTAGACACTTGACCATTTTGTTAGACTTCATCATACGGGAAAAAGACAACGGAAACAAAAGTCACAGGATAAGATAAGAAAAAGACAAGAAGACATGGGCAAAAAAGTCAAGAATGGCATGATGTAAAGAAGACAAAAATGCAAAAAAGGCATGAGATAAAAATAAATAAATGTGGTGGAAGAATTATTAATGTTAGGTGGGGATACCTACTACGTGTCCTGTAAAAATAAGTGTGCTGTCACTTTATCGCTACCCTCCAAAAAGGGAAAAACTGTTGACATAGCATGCGTCCCTTCAATAATTGTGTCTGTAATATTAGTCCAAGAAGATGAACTTAATGATGCATGTGACGATGGGGCCCAGTGAGTACCCGACTTGCATTATTAAAGGAATCCTATCAAGTTGTCGGCCATCAACAATGAAGGCCACGTAGCAAGTCTAGAACCGTTCTGTTGGTTCTTCTAAGTCCGATATAATAGATAGTAGTAAGAGTTGGAAGGTAGAGTGAAAAAAAGAGAAGGGCGGAAAAAACTAGAGCAGAAAAAATCAAGAAAACAAAAGACCTACCAAAAAATCCTCCTTCCAACCTTTATGTTTATTACCTTGTTCCTACAACCTTTTATTGTATAAAGTTTGTGCAATAATAAAACTGTGTTCAAGTTCTATGTTTTTGAAAAGTTCTTAAAAAGCTCTTCGGGGGTTCCCGAAAGGAAAACCTCTCTCAGTTAATCATGTAAGTTTTATGATGCTTATGTCCCGAAATTCCCCCAAAAAATATGTTACTTTTTAAAAGTTTCCTTTATTGTTATCTTTTAACTTGTTATATTTTAGATTTGTTATGGTTAAATTAATGTAAATTGATGTATATGTGTTAAATGATTACCTTTAGTATATAGTTAACCTCTAAATTTCTTAAATAACGACTATGGATTAGCCTGTAAATTCCTAGGATTCTTGCCCTTGATAGTCCGCTTGATAAAAGGCCGAAGTTGTTGCCAGATAAATATCCGGGGTGTGGCTAAATATAAAGTTTTTAAGAATAAAGGTTAAGAGGAAGAGATGAACGGGGTGAGATAAAAAAAACATATATATATATATATATATATATATATATATATATATATAAATGGGGAAATTAGGGTATTACATCATAATTAAGCATGATAACTCTAAAAGAGAGGGAGTACTGAGTAGGATTTACATCATATTTGGATAAAGCTATATTTACCAGCTTTATTCTTATCATCTTTACTTTATATTCATCTTTACTTTATATTAAAAAATAGCATCATTCTTAGTATTTAAATTAGTATACATTTAAATCAGTATATATTTGAAAAGTTCTTAAAAAGCTCTTCGGGGGTTCCCGAAAGGGAAACCTCTCTCAGTTAATCATGTAAGTTTTATTATGCTTATGTCCCAAAATTCCCCCAAAAAATATGTTACTTTTTAAAAGTTTCCTTTATTGTTATCTATTAACTTGTTATATTTTAGATTTGTTATGGTTAAATTAATGTAAATTGATGTATATGTGTTAAATGATTACCCTTAGTATATAGTTAACCTCTTAATTTCTTAAATAACGACTATGGATTAGCCTGTAAATTCCTAGGATTCTTGGCCTTGATAGTCCGCTTGATAAAAGGCCGAAGTTGTTGCCAGATAAATATCCGGGGTGTGGCTAAATATAAAGTTTTTAAGAATAAAGGTTAAGAGAAAGAGATGAACGGGGTGAGATAAAACACACACACACACACACACACACACACACACACACACACACACACACACACACACACACACACACACACACATATATATATATATATAAATGGGGAAATTAGGGTATTACATCATAATTAAGCATGATAACTCTAAAAGAGAGAGGGAGTACTGAGTAGGATTTACATCATATTTGGATAAAGCTATATTTACCAGTTTTATTCTTATCATCTTTACTTTATATTCATCTTTACTTTATATTAAAAAATAGCATCATTCTTAGTATTGAAATCAGTATATATTTAAATCAGTATATATTTGAAAAGTTCTTAAAAAGCTCTTCGCGGGTTCCCGAAAGGGAAACCTCTCTCAGTTAATCATGTAAGTTTTATTATGCTTATGTCCCAAAATTCCCCCAAAAAATATGTTACTTTTTAAAAGTTTCCTTTATTGTTATCTATTAACTTGTTATATTTTAGATTTGTTATGGTTAAATTAATGTAAATTGATGTATATGTGTTAAATGATTACCCTTAGTATATAGTTAACCTCTTAATTTCTTAAATAACGACTATGGATTAGCCTGTAAATTCCTAGGATTCTTGGCCTTGATAGTCCGCTTGATAAAAGGCCGAAGTTGTTGCCAGATAAATATCCGGGGTGTGGCTAAATATAAAGTTTTTAAGAATAAAGGTTAAGAGAAAGAGATGAACGGGGTGAGATAAAACACACACACACACACACACACACACACACACACACACACACACACACACACACACACACACACACACACACACACACACACATATATATATATATATATAAATGGGGAAATTAGGGTATTACATCATAATTAAGCATGATAACTCTAAAAGAGAGAGGGAGTACTGAGTAGTATTTACATCATATTTGGACAAAGCTATATTTACCAACATTATTCTTATCATCTTTACTTCATATTCATCTTTACTTTATATTAAAAAATAGCATCATTCTTTGTATTTAAATCAGTATATATATGGTATCATAGAGAGAAGTTTTTGGGAACTACTAGTATATGAAAAGACATCCTTCATTCAGAAATATAAGAATTATATATTGGACATTGTATAGATAATATAATCTAAAGAGTATAGCTGTAATAAAGAAGAGACAATTAGAAAAAGCTTATAATATTAAGACAATAGAAGCTTTAGATAAAATAGATCCAGAGGTAGTTAGTAATATAAGGTGGGATATATAAAGTTACGATAGTGATATAAGTTGGTGTGATAAGAGAATAAATAGGATTTACAGAAAATTAAAAAAGGAAGCAATTCTGTTAGGATAATTAATGCAAGCTTTAATTAAAAGGTATAGACAGTTAGATCTATGGCTTTACGAAGAAAGAATTCATAAAGACATACTAGTCACTACAGAACGCTAAATTGAACAACAACTAAATTTTGAAAAACAACTTAACTCTAAAGAATCTGAACAAAATATACGATATCTTAATAGCAAATTAAATTATACAATAAGACAAATTGTACACTCGGAAATACGAATAAAAAGGTACAAAAAGAAACTTGATTATATACACTTTGGATAAATAGATGCCTCTAGAATATATTAAGAGAATAAGATTAGTTTATAGTTGGCTATACGACAAAATACAATATAGATTTGAGCTTAAAAATACTCTTAAAGTATTAGTAGAATATTTAGAGTGGACAGAAGAACAATTAGCTAAAGAAAAATCTGGACCCTATCTAATTTATTCATTAATAGAAGATACCTATCTTATAGATTCATTAGTAGAACAAAGACATAATCTAATTAAAGAAATAAATAATATAAAATTAGATATAAAATATACTACTAATAAAATAAAATACTATAAAAACATTAGTCAAGTTAAAAGTTCACCAGGATAGAAAAAATAGATTCTTTAAGACATCTTGAATACTTGGACTTAAGAATACACCCGGAGAAAAAATATAGATCATTACATAAAAACAATATTTTAAAGTGTAATTTTTCTAAAGGAGAAGATATACTACACTCTGAAGATAAGCAATATAATACTTTAATAGACTTAACAATAAATCTTAGTGAAAAGATTCAGCAACGATATAAAATTATAATAAAACTATTAGAAGCAATAGAAGTAGTACAAAATAAACAATTTAAACTATTAGATAAATTAGAAATTAAAAATACTCAAGTAGTAACAAAAATCATCGAACAAGTAGAAAAAATAACTACTGAAATTCGTCATTTAAAGGAAATAATCATAAGACTTGAAAGGATCTCACTCTCATGAGTGAAGAAGACATAAATTATAAAAAAGCATTAGAATATACAACCAATTTCCATCAAGAGCCAATAGGATATTCTAGTCACATTCCTTCAAGCCAAACAGACAAAATACTCCTAAAACAAAACAATACTATTAATAGCATTACTAATAGAATTAAACATAAAAATAAACAAAATATTAAAAGAAAAACAACCTGAACAAATTCATAAAAATACAGAAATAGACGAATTAATTACTCAACTTAAGAAAGTAGAAATAACACCTAAACAAGAAAAACACAAGTTAACTAGAAATTCTCAAAAATGGACTTTCTTTCAAACAACCGAACAACCCAAGAAAGTAGACCTAGTTTCTCAGAAAATAGAATAGGAAATAGTTTGGTTTCACGTATATTATCTAGACGATCATCAACCATAGAAGAAAATCAAGAATTAAATGATATTATAGACATAGATAGAGATCTACAGATTTTTCAACAAAATCAACTAAAATTATCAAATCCAAAAACATTATATAATGTAAAATACTTCTCTAGAGATAATCAATTATATAGACACTATAGAGAAGAACAGATATCAGCAATAGGAGAAGAATTTGCAATTTCAAACTTAGTAGACCCAGCTTTCATAAAGATGATAAAAACCCTCGGACCGATGCAAATGCATATGGGTTTACTACTAATAGGAATAAAAGGATTAACTAGAAATAATTTAGGATCTAAAGTTTTAGTTGTATTATACGATGATAGATGGTCAGATTTAAAGAAATCTATAATCGGATTTACCGAAGTAGACATGACAAATAATGGTAGAATATTTTATATTAGCCCAGAATTTTTAATTAATCTAAAAGAATTTGGAAAACATATTACAATAGGAATCCAGACTAAAGGATACGAAGAAATGAATAATGGAAATAACTTATTAATGTGCGTAGGTTTCATAGGAAAAATAACCTTAAATAGTAATACAAAATTCAAACTTCAAATAAAAGATGTGGTAGAAATAACGGGTAATAAAGGTATAAAATTAATTAAGCCAATAAAAATAAATCCAAAAGAATATGCAGGATTAGAATGGAATCTAGATAAATTATGTAAACCAAAAGAATTTGCTCCCGAGCAACATTTAATGTATACCAGCTCGAAAGGAGAAACATCAATTAGGTTTACAGACTATAATTATACAAGTCAAAGAAACTTAGATGATACTGAAACAGAAAGTACCATAGCAACAGAGCAAGATGAATTTATGAATATAGAATTAATACAAGAAGGGTATGAGGTAGACAGAGCTATAGAAGAAGCAAAAAGACAATACCAAGACAATAGTCTTACAACTTTTAAGTGTAAAGGATATAATAAAGATAAGATGGATATAATGGAAACAATAGAACATTTTAGAATATGCCAATACAGAGATGATAATTTAGCATATAGAATAGAAGAACCAGAAGACATAAATGAAGAGAAAATAGATACTTTATCCATAACTAGTTATACAAAATTAATGGATGAAGCAACTAGTTCACACAGTGCTAGCCCTTTCTAAAGAACTACTTGAGCCCCAAGTGTTAGTTATAATATAGGTAATTTGCCTAGACGGCCATGGATTAGACCTAACCAGGAAATAAAAGATAATATTAGATCAACCGGGAAAAGAATGCCTATAGAATAACCTATTAGACTACAAGAAGGAGGAAATAAAGGAAAAATATTAAATATAGCTGCACATGATCCACAAATGTGGAATACAGTAATAGACTTATGGAAAGGAATAGTGGTAGCAGATTTTATTAAAAACTATCAAGAAACAAACGCTGAGACTATGTATAGATACTTAGAAACCTTTTTAGGAGAATCCTGTAAAGCAGTATGAGAATCTTATAAACAAACCTATCCACAAGAATTTCAAGGATTAATAGCATTAGGACCAAATCCATACAATTTTACAATTAAAATACATGTGTTATTAACAGGAGAAGACCCTAATAGTGGCTTAGTAGCATTACAAAGAAATGCTGTGATAAAATTAGAACAATTAAGTATATCCAATTGGATACACATAAAGAATTTTCTAAATGATTATTTTTATTATTGTACTATTAATGGGAATACCTTTAATGAAGAACTATGTAAAAAATTATTTAATAAATTACCAGGAGCTTTGGGAAGAGAAATAGAAGAAAGATGGTATAAAAGAGAAGGAGTGGTGCAAAACCCTACAGTCTTATGGCCTATAGGACAAAAAATAAATCACATAATAGAAATACTAACAGAAAAATGTACAAATATACAAATACAAAAGCAATTAAAACAAAATGAAATGAACTTTTGCAAAACAATGATATACACTACTCAAAGATATGATAAAGAACCTAGTAAGGTAAGAAAAAATAAAAGAAGAACAGTTTATAACCAAAAACCATACAAACATAAAAAATATTTCTTAAGAAAATCTTCAGCTAGAAAGCCATACTTAAATAGAGATAGACATGTTAGAAAATATAAAAATGATAGAAATTATAAAAATAAATTAGAATGCTATACTTGTGGAAGTATAGAACACTTAGCAAATACATGTCCTAAGAGAAATAATCTGAAAACTAGAAATTCTCAGTTAATAGAAGACTATCAAGAAACCCTATTAAATGTAGATGAATATATGTCAGACACAGAAAGTATATATTCAGTAGTAAGCGTAGATACAACAGAAGAAAGAAATAGCCAAGCAGACACATCAGATTCAGAGAATGATAATTTAATTAATGAAATAGGAGTAGAAAGGAATGAAGACTACTTAGACAACATACTAATAAATACTATGATGAATACTTCACAAGAATGTACCCATGAGTTCGAAAGACTAAAAGGAATAAATAGTAATCCATGTAATATATGTAAATGGTACCCTAGTAAAATAAATAGAGCAAAATGTAAAAATTGTTATATGGAAGCTTGTATTAGTTGTATAGAAAATAAGTTAAAACAAAGAGTAAATAAAACTGAGGAACAAATCAATATAAAAGATCAGGCAACTAATCTAAGACTAATAACTCTAGAAACAAGAGTAAATAACTTAGAACAAAGACTGATTACATTAGAAAAAGGAAAAGAAAACATAGATAATACACAGTCACAAGGAACAATACATATAGATCAAATAAAAAGCGAATTAATGAATATTGAAGAAAATAATACTAGTTTTATATGCAATGAAGATAAAAAAATTGGAACAATAAAAATACTAGTAAGAATAAAAATAAAAGATGTAGAGATAGAAACTTTAGCCTTAGTAGATACAGGCTGCACTAGTTGCCTCCTTAATAAAAAGATACTGCCACATAATTTATTATCAACTCTAAAAAATTTTAAGGAACCTATAAAAGCAATACAAATGGATGGAACGTATAATCTTTACGACCAGTATATAGAACAAACACAAATAAGTTTTATAAATACTTGCAACGAATTCTATAAACCAACATATAATATGTATAAAATACTAGTAAGAGATCTTAATATTAAAACTAACTGAGTATTAGGTTTACAATTTCATATACAAAATAACGGAAGTGGTTTCTTCTTTAGAGATGGAATAAGGTTATTAAGAAATACAACATACACTCCAGTACAAATTAATAAAATCCCTACCAAAGAATTGCCTAAAAATAAAGACAATAAAATAAATACTAAGACTAAAATTCCATGTTGTGACAACTGTGGCAATAATGGTAGTTGTTCTTCAAAAAACCTATATGAAGAAGAACAAGAAGAAAATTATGTAGAAGATACAAACATGGAAGACATAGAAAAAGACTATACCTTAATAAATATAGAAACATAATTTTATAACTTTCAAAAGGGAATAAATACCATAGGAAAAATAAAAAATACTAAAGACATAGAAAATATAGTAGCAATATTAGACGAAATGGAAATAAGAGGAGAAAAAACTAAGAGCGAAAAAATTTAAGAAACTTAAGACCTACCAAAAAATCCTCCGACTTCCTTCCAACCTTTATGTTTATTACCTTGTTCCTACAACCGTATATTGTATAAAGTTTGTGTAATAATAAAAGTGTATTCGAGTTCTATGTTTTTCAGAAGTTCTTAAAAAGCTCTCCGAGGGTTCCCACAAGGGAAACCTCTCTCAGTTAATCATGTAAGTTTTATGATGCTTATGTCCCGAAATCCCCCCCCCCCCCCAAAAAAAAAATTATGTTACTTTTTAAGTTTTCTTTATTGTTATTTTTTAACTTGTTATATTTTAGAATTGTTATGGTTAAATTAATGTAAATTGATGTATATATGTTAAATGTTTGCCCTTAGTATATGATTAACCTCTTAATTTCTTAAATAATGACTATGGATTAGCCTGTAAATTCCTAGGATTCTTGGCCTTGATAGTCTGCTTGATAAAAGGACGAAGTTGTTGCCAGAAAAATATCCGGGGTGTGGCTAAAGATGAAGTTTTTAAGAATAAAGGTTAAGAGGAAGAGATGAACGGGGTGAGATAAAATATATATATATATATATATATATATATAGATAAGTGGGGAAATTGGGGTATTACATCATAATTAAACATGATAACTCTAAAAGAGAGAGGGAGTACTGAGTAGGATTTACAACATCATATTTTGTCCTTTTCCTCATCTAAGCGTCATTTGTTGTCATTTATTGCATCTAAGTGTTATATATTGATATTATATACTTGTGAAGCTCTAAAAAAACTGATTGACGACTCGATGATAGGAAATGGGTTGTCGAGATGCTTTTCATGCTAGTTTTTTTTGAAAGAAAGCATGATTTGAAATATTTTTCTCTTGTGTCCTAAAATTTAGAACTACCAAATTCCTAATCATGGCTCTGCCTGTGCTCCCTAGAACAACACTTTTTTAGGCATCACCATTCTAATATTATTCCCTACTACAATGACATCCTGTATATAAGTGTGTTTAGCATTCTTTATGGTTTCAACTTGAAGGATCAGAGTATTGGAATGAATATCCCCGTCCTTTGACAATGACACCTTCCATGAGTAAGTTTTATTGATTATTTTCTTTTATGAGGGTAAATTGTATAGTATGATAAAAAAATATTTTTAGAAATAATGATTCTTTTATTATTAGAAAGTTAAGTATTAAATTATTTATATTTGTATAATCATGTTAGAAGTTTTATTTTTTATGAGTTTGCTTAATCATGTTTGTAATTATTTCAAATTATTAAAGTATTTTTTATAATTTTGTGTTATTATATTGTTATACTAGATTGTAAATTAAAAATTTTAAGATCTCTAGGGCTTACGCCTCACCCTATGCTAAGTAAAACGCTCCACCTCACGCCCGTACCTTTTAAAACACTGGTGCAGATTGTGTAATTGTAGAATATCACTTGTAGTCATTAAATATGCACCAGTCCCCAGATTGTATACAAGCAGTTCTAATCATTCGTGATTTGGAGCACGCGCCCAACAATGCAATAGGGAAAGGTATATGTGAGGTTGATATCTCACACACTGTTCACCAAGAGATTCTTAAGGAATCACATGCTTTTGGCTCTCTTCTTTATCTAGGAAAGAGGGGTTCATGTCAAGGTTCTTTCTGTCTATCATGTACTCTGTCGAACATGTGTCTACCTGAACGTTTGATCTTATTGAATATATTTCAACTAACAACTCTAATGTCGGAGAATTTTCCAGCATCCACATTCCTCTTAACCTGGGTCTGTGTGACCCATCTATATTCAAACTATTATGTAAGTTTCTCCACACCAGAGGCGGGCCCACCTTTGCTAGTGTGGGTGCACGTGATCGTATTAACTTAAAAAATAATCATGTGTATATATGTATATTTATTTTGAGAAACTAACAGAAACAAGAATATAATAAACGGTGCACCATAAGAAGCATAGGAGTGTTTTTATGCTCAGGGGCGGAGCTACAGGTATGAAAGGGTGGTCAGCCAAACACCCTTTGCCGAAAAATTATATTGTGTATATAGATAAAATATTGTCTAATAAATAGATATATAATTAATTGAACACCCTAAAACACGACAAAGGCTAGTGGTCTGGAGGTAAGCATGTTCATTTATGAGTAAAAGGTCTGCGATTCAATCCTCAGTTGTAGCATTTTTTTTAAACACACTCTTTTGAAATAGCTGCCCTGTATCTTCTTTATGTTTCTAGCCTTAAATTGATTAATTTAATAATTAAGATTTTATTCTTTTCTTTATATTTTCGACTTGTATTAAGTGAATTGTTAGGTATACACATTTTCAAGATTTTTTTTTAAAGATAAAATTAAAGATTATTATCCACTATTATACTTTTGATTATTTCTAAACTATTTTTTTAGAAAATGTAAAATAGTTAAGAATCTTACTAAAAAAAAGGTAATTATGGAAAAAAGTTTCGATAATTCTCTCAGACTTTGAAACATTCAGTTATTTGAATCATGAAAAAAGTCCCAATAATTCATTTAATATGGACTAGAGGGAGTATATTCAACTAGTAGCTAAAATTGTCTTTGTTGACTTTTGTCTATTAGTTTTGATTTATACCATTGATAGTTTTATAATTTTAAGTTTCCATATGATTTAGTTATTAAGTGACATGTAATTTAATTTTTAAATTTGGGTGCACCCACTCATCAGTAAAAAAAAATGTTTTGTGCACCCGCTCCGCTAAAAAAAAAATTATGACTCTTTTAAGTTTGAACACCCTTGGCGAAA
Organism: Solanum pinnatisectum; assembly: GCA_035578085.1. Lineage (NCBI taxonomy): Eukaryota > Viridiplantae > Streptophyta > Magnoliopsida > Solanales > Solanaceae > Solanum > Solanum pinnatisectum. The sequence continues at coordinate 22,312,371 of CM069079.1, forward strand.
TTCCTGACTCCGCCACTGCTTATGCTGGTATTACAAGGAAGAGGAACCACCTATAAGACTAGGGGTTGAATCCAGCTAGAGTGCTAAAATCATTATTTTTATTTTAAATTTAGCTTAGATATCATATGTGGTGCACCCGAAATCTAGAAATCCTGGGTTCGCCTCTGCTCCACACCATTGTACTGATGGCAAAGCCTCTCACCACTATTACTATAAGTCTCAATGAATGCCTACTCCACAACTTTCACATGACTTACAACCAGGGGAAAGGTAAACCCTACTGATATTGGATGCTCTGACGCTAATTGGAGTGGAAAAGCCAACCTTTTGATCAACCTCTAACTCAATTCCTAATCTAAAAGAAACAACATGGGGTTATGATCAACCTACTCTAGAAATCCCAACACATAATTAGAAATTGAAGACAAACCCTACTAGGACCAGTCAACTCAACTCTGCTATGAGGAGCATATGTTGCACCAATAACTTCACCTACCTGAGGTGTACCCTCAGAGAAGCTCGGAATACTGAGGAAGCGAGGTAGTCAAAGACCCTGCCAATGCCTGGGCTTTCCCCTAACTCTCTAAATGCTGAGGAAGGCCTCCAACTTTAAGGTCCATGGCTGACTGAAGCCTCCTAGCCTGATCACGTGTTGAAACTCTAATAGAATGATTTGATGTTCTACCCACGTCCATTGAATGCTTGGTGCTATCCACCGAGGAGAGAGTAGGTTCCAAAGAAGCAGTTTTAGAAATTACTCAAAGGAAAAACACATGATAAGAGTCAAAAAAAGAAATTCCTAAGAATTCCCTATAGCCTCCCAAAGATAGGATACAAACATCTCTGCACCGATCCACAAGACTCTACTACGCATTTTCTCTTATACCAACGATAGCTGTCAACCTAGAGCTTTGTTACCAAAATGTCACAACCCAATTTCTCATGTCATGAGGGCACCTACTATATCCCATCAGTAGGTAAGACTAACCCTTAGCCTCGTGTCATAAGCAACGAGCTACCAATCGGAAACGAACAGTAAAAAGAAAAAAACATATATCAAGCGAAGAAAGGATAATCACCAGAAAGCAATAAAGGAACCATCCCAGGACATGATATTAGTTAGTAGTTTAGCATCTACTTCGAAATAGGAGTACAAGGCTTTCACAAACAAGGAAAGTACAGGCTGTCTGTGAATACAATATAAAGACTATGCCAAGCAAAAAATAGACGAATACTGGTAGCTTCAGATGCTAGAAGCTCACCCTAATCTTCGAAATCCCAAGTTTCTCCGCCTAACTCCAAAACAACAATGATAACTCAACTGCAATATGTAGGGAGAAATGTAGTATGAGCACCAAAAGCGGTATTTAGCAAACAACGGCCGACTGAGCTCAAAACACAGTACAAGCATAAATAACAAGTAACAGGTAAAACATAACACAAGTAACTAAACAGGAAATACTAAAATAGAAAGGAGATGGAGAATAGAATCAGGAAACAAGGGGTATGAAGTCGGGTCAAGAACACACCTGGATCGCAAGCCAATAACCTAATCGCGAGCAACTAAGATACCAAATCAACTACCTAGTGTCAGGAGGACCCAAAACTACAATTCTAAAGTCAAAACCTACTAGGTAACAATAAAACAGTAGTAGAGAATATAATATAGTAAAAAAAATAACCTAATCGAACCGCCATAAGCTCGGAAGGTACAAACAACAAACATAACCCAATCGGCCCCATAAATCGGAGGGTACAAACAACAAACAACTACTGGTGATAGGAAATGCATATGTATGCATGGTGAGCAGAAAAACCATTACTAAAAATCCAAAACTCTAACTAGAGGTAACTACCTTAAACCGTAAAACATCATCCTCAAACTAGGAATAACGGCTTCGAACCGTCAACATTAGCCTCAAATTGGAAATAATGGCCTCGAACCATAAACATCAACCTCGAACCAAAAGAAATGGCCTCGAACCATGAATAACCAATAATAGGACCACCTACCCAGTAAGTAAACTCCAGAGGAGCCAGCAAGATATAAAGTATGCATGAAACGGAGTCGACACACCAATTAGTCAAGTAAAAATTGAGCACTTCCCAGATGCCTCTAATATCTCATGTATAAAAAAGAGCATGTCCCTAACGTTCGTAATCTCAAAAATCAATAAGTCAAGTGATCTAGGTTGTAGGACTCGTATTAAAACTACTTTAGAATAAAAATTGAGGAAAATAGTATCTCATCATAAATAATAAATATGTCAATGCATGGCCGGGATTGTACCACAAAATCTATGAGAATGAGCAATCAATGCAATACTTGCGATCACCAGCATTCAAACAAGGCACTCAAAATCAAATAATTATATAGCCGATGAAACCACACTACCAAAGCAAAGAGTACTAAGTTGGGATCTAAATGGTCCTCACATACTCCTTCGAGCCCAACAGTATAATCATAAGTTCAATAAGGAAACAACATGCCCATTGCCATCAACAAGCAAAGGGATCCAGAAGAGATTTTAAATCAGTAAAGGGGGAGCAAACCAAAGGGACGACGCCCTACTACAATCACAACACTCAAGATTGTGCAAAGCTAGGACCAACCCACGACTACGGTAAATCACCAAGGTTGCAAGCATCAATGCAAGAAGAACGACCCAAAACAAGCCCTAAAGGGAGCAAATCATAACTATGAGGCGATACAACATAACCTAAAAATCTAATGTCCAGCCTAGTCTAAGGCCACCACGAATCAATCCTAACAAGGTTAAGCAATATCATCTACACCACATACAAACCACACCCTAAACTAAGGATTCAAACACCTACAATAAGCCCAAGGCACTTACTGTCATGACCCAGATCATCGTGATTGGTACCCATGCTAACCCTCCGGTGGGAGAACCATTAATGATAATTAATTAACCAACTCTAATCATATACTAAAGCATTTAAGTTACGGAAGCAAGTTAAATAGCTAAAAACTGAAGTTCCCATAAACTTCAAAAAGATCTAACAACTAAACAATGCGGAAAATACGCCTAGGATCTAAAAGTCAATATACCAAAATATCTAACAAGATCCATAAGTATAACAAAAAGGGTTACAACCCCCAACTAATGAACTAATAACTAACTAGGAAAGTCTAAGACTGATATGTGGACATAGAAGAAAGGAGAACTCATGGCTGGAAGAACTGGCTCACCCTTGAATTCGAACGATCACTGATCTTCTAAGCGAGGTCTGTCAATAGCCTCCTGAAGATGCCATATACTTAACAAAGAAAGAGCAAGTGCAGTATCAGTACACAACCACAGTGTACTAGTAGGATCACATGGCTATCCCACTCAGTGCAACATATATAAGTCATACAACATAATAACAACATGCATACACCGAACATATACAATATCATCATCATTCACGAACAACGTACGGTTTCATATTTCTCATGATACAAAATTATTGTCAAATCACTGGTCCTCTAATGGAACCCAAACCCAAATAATTAGCATACTGTAACGTGGTACCCGATCCAATGTTTATGCCAGAATGTGGCAATCGATCCCATAATTATGTCTGAACGTCGCAACCGATCCAAGTTAGTGTGTCGGAACACAACACCCGATCCATTCAGCAAGCCACAATCCCAATCACAAGTCTATTCTCATGTTCATACAATCAAGTCATGATTCATGGTATTCATCATTCATCTATCTCATTTACAACAAGTGTAATCAATAATGCAACATTCACATATATACACGTATTAAAATGAAGCAAGAACAAACATATATCACACCATCCCTAAATCACAACGATCACCTACCTCGAAAAAAGCTTGAAACCCTTAAGAAACTTGATTCTTCCCTTTTCGAATTCGTTCCGTGTGTTCTTAATCTACAAACAATCATAAAAATACGAAAATCAATAAACAATAACTAATTACCCATATTACAAACAATTCTATCAACCTTAGATCATACCCATGATCCTCATACCCATATTAGGGCTTTCTTCATTATAATTTTCAGATCAAAACTATTACCGATAGATAATCACCTATCAGATTACGTTCTACGGATCAAAAAATGGATTTGGGGAGTTAAAATCTTACCTGTAGCCACTAGAATGGTGAAAAACTATCAAGAAAACCCCTGGGTTCATTCTTTAGCTTTCAAGTTTGAAAATTACATAATAAAACATTTTTGGAGTTTATTTCAGACTTTAAGTCGTGTCTGCCCCGCCACGGCGGCACCCACCCCACTACAGCGGCACCGCCCTGGTGGTAAAACTCCCACCTCAAACACTTGCACGGAACCAGTGAGCAAAATTAATAATTCCAAGACCCCATTTCACAACACACATACAACCAACGACACTCAAAAACTACCCGTTCACACCGAGAGTTCTACTCGCCCGATGTCAATTCTGTAAAGTCATACGGGTTCCTTAACGACTTATCTATCTATTCATGTGATCAAATTCATAATTAGATCACCTAATTGTAACCAGATATCTCAAGACGTTATTGACTCTGATTTCGTCCAAATCTGGACTATGTTGGGAAATTCCAAGTTGCTATGAAAAAGTTTTCCAACCCAAAAATATTCATTGACTTTTCTATAATGATGGAACTCGGTCGTTACACTTACGAAATAAAAAAATGATGGAATAACAAAAGGAAAGCTTAATACTCGGAAAAATTACATTAAATCTAAACTAGGCATTATCTAAAATGCTAAATCAAGAAAGTAAACCGAAGCCTACCTCAAAGCTGAATAGGAGGACTCCCAATCCACCACACACGAGCTATCTGCATCCGAAATACCTCTGAATACCACCAAACTATCAAATTATCAATCACAACGTCATTAGAGATATTTTGATACTAAAATCACAACAATTGGAAATGTGGGGACCACACCAACAATTCTAAAATTGACTCTGTCAAAAGGTTCTGAATAGCCCAAGGAACTTGTGCCTCAAAAACTAGTACAAATTATGCTCAAAAATAGGCTAAAACAATCCATGGAACAAAACACAAGAAAAACACCATTAAAGGACTTGGGCAGCCCCTTCTAGGAAGAAATTACCTCAATACGCTGACTTCCACGCTTCCCCAATCAGTCCCAAATGCATCCATGCCAATTTCAGATGAAACACAACTTGAATCACCCAAAATAGTGTTTTCTAGCTCGAGATGTCAAAGTTGTAAAATGAGGGATGAAGCTGATATTTAGCTATTTAAATAGTGGTGGTTCTGGTCGCTAAACCTATATTTGGTCGCAAAAAGATTGAATTTTGGTCCCTAAACATCTGCACTAGCAACACCATATTTTGGTATTGTCTCTAAACGAACTCTCATAATTCGTTTGGGACCGATAAAAATAAACTAGTTATGCTACCCCACTAAATTTGACATTTTGAACTCAATGAAACCACCAAAACCTCTATCCAGGTTATTTCGATGAAAAGTGGGTCCCACAACCAAGTTTTGTTTTAAGCTTAAAACCACAAGAAGGATCAAAATGAGATCGAAAGCATAGGGAACCTCACGAAAGGTTGTTCTAGACCAAACTTGATATTCCTGAGCTTACCGCCCTAATAGAGTTCTTATATGAGCACATTTACCATGAATGTTGATTAACGTTAACTCTTGGCTTAAGCTTCAAAGTTAAAACACCTAATGGGACGAAGTCACACTAGAAGTTTCGGGGCCCGAATTAACCATACCCCTAGCCTAAAATGGCCCTTCTGGAGCTGATGAAACTCTTAGAATTGCATTCTGAGGCCATCTTCTTGAACTTTTGACTGAAGTAAACCGTTCAAGTTTTCAAAGCTCCAAAATATGAAAACTTGCATAAAATTCAAACGAACGACCCGTCGACCGAAATGTTAGTCCTAGAAAGTCATAAATGACTTATGGTCGATATAGAAAAGCTCTAAATGGTGAAAAAATAAGTAAATGAAGTATAGGGTCATTACAATGTTGGAGATCAGGTAAACCTAACACAGGTTCAAACAATTTACTTATGGAAGGAATGAAGCGAGCATGTTTTGGAGCACCTACCTATCTCCATTTTCTTTGTATTGCTACAAAGGGTTACTTCTTTATGAATAGGTTAGATAGTTTGTTGATATTTTCCTTGTTTTCTATCAAGATTTTATGTATGAGATCTGCTGCTAAATTTTAGTGACGAAATATTTTGTTGCTATTTTTATAAAGATCGTCACTAATTTCATAATTTATTTTGTCGTTTTAATAAACTTTCTATAAAACTTTTATCATTGATTAATCACAACATATTTTAAATAGTTTATGCCTTGCTATTGGTGACAAAAATTAGCTTATCATAATCCCTCCCCATTTTTTTTGTTTGGCAAGGAACAAAATATGTCACAAGTATTTTTATTCTTAAATCATTCTTATCTATTATTTAAATAAACGATGTTGAAGTATATTCAAAGTAAATTATTAAATACATGTTATGAAATATTAAAAATATAAAACAATAAATATAGATGTCACGATTCAAATGGTCGTGCGTGGCATCTACACTAATCCACCAACGGGAGAATCATCTGACCCAAACCTTAACCAATTTAATTAAGGAAACAAAAAACTAATTATACAATTTAAGCAACAATAACCGCTATATAACAATAGTTTTTATTTTTCCAAACATACCTCGAATCCTTACAAAACACAACAGACATGTTTAAAAAACACAATATTCCAAAAATATCAATACTATAATTAATTATTGATTAAGATTTTAATTCCTTAATTGTAATAGCTCAAAAGAGCCTAATTCAGTGTAGTTGGAAAGTACATGAAATGTTGCTAAAGTCTGCAACATCCACTTCCATGAAGATAGTTCACGAACCGTATAAGGTTCCATAGTCCGTGGAAGCCTCTCGTGGAAGAGAACTCAGGAAATGGAAACTTCAAGTCAGGGACCTTAGATGATTTTATGGTCTGTAAATCAATTCACGGACCGTAGAGCAGCCTGTGGTTCAACCTTTAGAAAGAGGTAAGTTTGGTGGATGACAGGACTGTTCACATTCATGATTCGTGGATGAGACTATGGACCATGAATGGATTCATAGACCATACCACTAAGGTTCAGGAGATTGGACTTTAGTATTGAGTGTATGAGAGGTTTGTACTACCAGTGTAAAGAAATACGGAACGTAGACCTTGTCGTGGAATGAAGGGTCTAAGACTTGACATTTTGGTGGTTGGATAGGAAGGAGCCATTGAGGGGCTGAACATTTGTACGGACCATAGAAGATGTTCGTAGTTACTTCTCAAGGATAGTTGAGTCTTTTCCTACTCTTTCAATTCCCACACTCTGTTGTTTTAAGTCTATTTTGAAAGGTATAACTGATTCCTAAGGCCCTAACCTTCCCATTTCCTCTCATTCTCTCAATATTCTCACACACTCTCGCTCAAGTCTTCTCTCCCGAGGCAAGATCACGGATTTCAAAGCTTCAGCTCTTCTTCTCCAATTTCACCTGGAGTTTTCATCAAGGTATGTGGGAACTTTATCAATGGGTCCTTCTCCGCCCATTAAGTCTCAAAGAAATCTATATTTCTCAATGTTTCATTCTTACCCAATTCTAGGGTTTTCATGCTTTCTTATGGGTTCTATTGAATATAAGTTTATTCTTTGTGATTGATCTTATTATACATGGTTTGATCATAATTTAGTATTTTTAATGATATTTCATATGCAAGTATTTTTATGATCATGACTAAGTTATTCCAACAAGCATGCATTGTGTAAAGAATGTTTTTATAAACAAAAAATGCTTTTTGATGCTTCAGATAAGTGTCTCAAACATTACGGTAAGAAATCATGATTTTTAAGGAACCACTCTTATGATTGACAAATTTTTCATGAATGGTCAATATTACTAGATTCTTACTATTTTTATGAATATGATTATGCATGTTTCTTAGTATTCAGTGAACCTTGGGATGAAGGCTCACCAATTAGTAGATGGTTGACATCTTTAGTAGTAATCCCCTTGTTCTAGAACTATGTGCCCCTATAGGACTTTGTGTTAATTGTCTTTGACTAGTGTATTCACCTTAGCTCATGATTATGGTCCTTAATTATGAGTCATGGATTGACGACACATGTAATACTTAAAACTTGAGATTTTGTAAGTCTTGTAGTGCTTGTTTGTTGGTTTGATGTGTTTTGTTCTTGTTTTGCACAAAACAGGTTTTTGGCAGCTGAAGGATAGAAGTCAGATTTGGCAGTGATGCTTTGGCCATCTATGAGCCATTCTATGAGTTGTGGTCTGAATCACGATCCATAGATGGACCCGTAAAGGAGAGATTAAAGAAGTTGGCTTACCGACTGAGGTTTACGAAGAGAAGGTATGAGTCATAAAGAGGTTCACGAGTCGTAAAATCTAAGTCATAAAAATAAGTGTTGAAGATTTGAAAGATTAGACATCTTGATCACGAGGATACATGACGGATCGTAGAAGCTTGCATGGCCATACATGGGTATCCATAGACGAGAGTGAGAGGATTGAAAATAGAAGGATAAGACCAAGATTGGACAAGATGGACTGTAAACTATTCCTACGGACCGTATATCTTATATGTGGAAGATGACCTAAGGTTGATGAGTTACTGCCATCCACGAGCCGTGGAAGGGACTACGATTCGTACATTGAAGTCGTAGAAGTTGTCAATTCCCTACTTTTTCAGAACAATTGAGACTAGGATTTATATGTCTATAAATATGTTTCTTAGGATTTTATTTACACTTTTGATCTTTGATTTTGGCTTTGCAATTCAGTTCAAGATTTTGGATTTTAAACATTCATATTGTAAGTTCATAATTTCTCTTAGGGTCTATTTGGAAAGTCACCGTATAATTGGAATTGGTGTAATTATTATGCTAATAATTATCAGCCTAATAATTACACAATCTAGTAGTTACGCTAACCTGTTTGTTCGCCACAGTGTAATTACAAGTGTAGTATTTAGTTGCACAAGTGTAATCATAAGGTTATATTCAATTTTAAAAAGAAATTAATTAATCAAATTAAGAAAACTTATATTATACAAATAAGAGCCTTTATAAATGATATTAAATTGAATATTTAAGATAAGAATTGTCATTTTGAAAATATACTAATTAATAAATATTTGTTATTAACTAATATTACAAAAATAACTGATTTATACTTTTCAATAAAGTAAGTTCTAATTAAATTAATCATAAAACTAAAAGTACAAAATTTCTATGAACATGATGAAATGCATGTTTAACAAAAAGATTAATATTATAAATACAATGTCATAAAATTATAAAACATTTGACAAAAAAATAATCTATCAAGTCCAACTTTTAGAAAAATAGCTTGCAATGTAAAATATCGAGTCAATACTCCTAAAACAAATGAAATAAAAAATATAACATAAGTTCAAAATTCAAAACAAAAATTTAACATAATACTCTTATTTTAAATTTCAACATAACATACAAAAATATGATTAAAAAGAAAAGCAAAACGTAAGTCCATCACTTTACTCAACAATGAATTCTACTTTAATTTAAAAATTAGAATACTAACAAAATTATACTAATGGTTTTTTTAGATAATACGGAAAATTAAATGGAATCACATGAAGGTAAGGATGAGAATGAGAAGGAAGCGAAACATAAATAATATAAAATAAAAATAAATATTTTGATAGAACATTAGAATAATAAAAATTAAAAAGAATTTAAAATAATTAAAATAAAAAATACATTAAAACAAAATAACAACAACAACAACAACAACAACAATAATAATAATAATAATAATAATAATAATAATAATAATAATAATAATAATAATAATAATAATAATGAAAGGAAAAAATTTAAAAGCAATCAGCTTGTAATTACACCATGTAATTACAAGCAATTCACAGTCTCTCCATGTGAATTAGAGAATGTAATTACCCCCTGTCAATTACACCAAATTACCTGCTAACCAAGTAATTACATGATGAATTCATGCGTAATATATTGTTAATTGACGGTAGAATTCATGCGTAGGCTTTCGTACACCAAAAGAGATGATTGTACATGTGTTCTAGGTATTACATCAGATGCATACCGTAGGGGAAAGCCCTATCTCGTGAATTAGTGCGAATGGTTGATTTTCTAATTGTGTGGTGTATGTCGATTGATTACTATATGATATGTATGCGTGTATGGGAAGCATAAACAGTGGAAAAAACCTAATGAATTGAATATGTACAATTGCATGCCATGAACCTAATACTTAGTTGTGTGATTATAAGTATGTTCATTGTGGATGAGAGTGTGATTGTGATTGTGCTGATGGGATCGGGTGTCATGTACCAACATACTAACATGGATTAGATCAGGTGTCACGTACTGACACACTAACATGCATTGGATCTGGTGTCACGTACCAACACACTAACTTGTATTGGATAAGGTGTCACGTACCGACACATATACATACATTGGATCGGGTGTCACATACCGACACATATACATGCATTGGATCGGATGTCACGTTCCGACATGCTAAAAGTTTGGGTGTGGGTTCCATAACAGGACCATTGAATTGTCATATTCACCTATTATTGATAATGTGGAATTGAACATGTTTCCTGAAAAGATAACTGGATTGTACATTATGTTTATATAAGTAAGTTTGTGGTGTCGTAAGGAAAATGGGTATATTTCGTTAATGAATGAATTGTGAATGGTCGGGCCCAAATCGGGATGTGGTATGGTAAGTGGAGACCAAGGGCCCGGTGTTGTCATTGTTATTTAGAAAGGTGGTCATGTGTATAGTCGTGGGGATTGGGGTGGTGATTTATTGTGATACTGATAGCTGGGTATTTCCATGGAAGGGAAGTAGTGTTGAGACGGTTAACCAAGCCTTAATAGACCATACCATGGGGTCAAGGGTTGAGTGGAGATGTGAAAGAAGTAAGGGGTCGGTCGTGAGTGGTTGGCCGGATTGGTAGGGGTTACATCCAGAAACCCTTATAGTAACTAGAAAGGTTAAGCTATGATCAATACTAGAATGATTAAGGGGTTGAAAGTCAAGTGTACCAGTGTATTTTTAAGTATCCGGACTTTGTAAGGGCGGGAAAATAAAGGTGGAGGAATGAACAATCGTATTGCATGTTTCTTGCTAGTCAATTTCTTGTATTATGCGGTGGGTATCGGGTTGACCGATGATGCCTACTAGCACGTGTGGTTGTACTGATACTACTCTTGTTGTGCCTTTTTGGCATAGTCTGATTGCAGGATCAGTGATGTTTCATAGGTCAAGACAAAGACAATCTCAAACAACCTCTATTTTTCCTTCCGTGTAGTGGGAGTTGTGTCCAGTGCTAATTATGTTTACCTTGTAATCTTAGTAGCTCTTGTACCTGTTTAGACTAGATCCTTGGGGAAGTTAATTACTTTACAAGTTAATTTGGATTGTTTTTCAAACTCTTTATTTATAAATCTACATGAATTTTTGTAACACCTCGCTATTTGAATGAACTAGAAAGAGCTAGAATTAGAAAGAGTCATTTTTAGAAAGAATGAAAAATCTGGAAATTTGGTTAAGTTATGTTACGATTGAGTTTTTTGTCAAATTCAAACGACCATAACTCCGAGCTCAATATGAGTTATGTATGCTTCTAGATACTGTAAGAACGATCTTGGAATTACCAATGCCACCGAGTTTGCAATTCCGAGTTCGTATAAGTTGGGGTAGTTTAGTCTTTTTCAGATTTTTGAAGGGTAGTTTAGTCTTTTCCTTACCCAATTATTTTAATTTCATTTTTGGTAATTAGTTGGGGGTCTAAACTGAACTTGGTCGGTTTACGCTTTTCAAAAAGAGTTAGGGTTTTGAAAGAAGAGAAAAGAAGAGGAGAAAAGAGGAGAAGAAGCAAGAATCGTCAAATTCTCGAAGCTAAGATCTTGGATTTCGTCAAGGGGTGATCCCTACAAGGTATGTGAGATCACATAGCGTTGGGTTAATTCACCCATGTGCCAATCATAATTCAATTCAGTGAAGTTGTATTGTTTTGAAAGTAAATCTTACGAGTTCTTGATGATAATTCATTGGAAATCTTGTGGGTTCTTGTTTTTGAAGTTTCTTGAGTTTGATTCATGATTTTAGGTGTGTTTTCGAGTAGAATCTTATATATATTGACGGTATAGTTGATTCTAAGTGTTTGGGGAAAGAACCAAGTTGAAATAGGGGGTTTAGAGTTGAAAAACGAAAAAGAAAAGTCGGAACCCACCTGGGCAGGGGCCTGGGGCGCCGCCCCAGCCAGAACGCCCCAAAGGGGGCTCTAAAATTTGGGCTCTGGGGCACCCCGCCAGCCAGAGCGCCCCAACCCAGTCCCTGAAATTTAATGGTTGGCGCCCCCGCACCTCTCGGAGAACCATAGACGCAAGTCGTTGTTCCACCTTTTCCCCTTTCTTCCCGTTCTAGTTCCTTAGCAGCGTACCTATGTTTTCTAGTTGATTTCTATACTCTAAGGTACATCTAAACATCATGAAATCGTCTATAAACATGAGATCATGAACCTTGAATCCATAATTCAATTCAAGGAAAGTTAAGAGTCAAGTCAAGAGATTAAGAGTTAAGTCAAGAGAAGTTCATAGATTTTTCCAAAAGTCTTTTACAAACGTTTTAACCTTGTTTTAAGACATAAGCTTTGAGCTGAGTAAAAATTAAGAGTAAAGTTCATTTCTTCAAAGATTATTTAGGAACAAAGTATTCCCAAGAGTTAAAATATTTTCACATTTGAGCAAGAAAGAAAACACCGATTTCCAAGAGAGCTTTTAAGCTAAGTTTTGAGTAATTATCCCAAACAAAAGAAAGAGTTTTCCTTTTAAAAACATATGAGCTGAGTATATTTTTGGAGTAATATTGAGCACTGATATGGGGATGTGAGTTCATAATAACTCAAGTCTCCATAAACTATGTAGCCATCATGGGTAGGAAAAGATCATACTTTTTAGATGATTCCTTAGTGCTTTTTAGCATAGACTAGTGGATCCACTTAGTTAAGGCATTCTATATAACGACAAAATATAGGACAGTTCTGGCAGCGTGAGCAAGACACTGTATATCACTTAGGCTCATAGTGAAGGTTGTCGGTTAGAGAAACTTCCACAGTATTATATTAATTTATACGTAAACTAAGTTGTTGTTGCATTTTTTTTAACAAATTGAGTTGTTACCTCCTATTTTAAATGCTTTGTATAACTGCACTATTATTGTTGTTTACTTTTCATTTGAGTTGAGTTATTACATGAGTTGAGTAAAGCTAAGGTAAGTGTTCTTTTCAGATTCCTTTCAAGCTTACGTCTTGTTTAGTATTCCACTTGCATACTCGTACATTCAATGTACTGATACCATTTGACATGCATCGTTTTATAATGTAGACACAGGTAATCAAGATCAACATCTAGTGCCTCGTTGATCCAGTTGAGCACTCGGAGTCAGTAGGTGAGCCTCCTTATTATCCCAAGGACCCCTTTTATCATTTGATTTGGTACTTCAGTTGTTAGGATGATCGGGGGTCGTGTCCCTATTTTAGAGGCTTCATAGATGAGTAGTTATAGTTCTTTAGTGTTTCCATTTTCAGTTGTGTACGTTAAGACTTGAGTTTCTATTTTGATTAAGTTATTATCTCTTATGCTATTGCATGAGTTATATGCTGAGACTATTTCTTATGTTTAAGTCTTCCGCTAAGTAAGTAAGCTATGCCAAGTGTTCGCTTGGGGCCAGCAATAGTTCTCAAGTGCCAGTCCCGCCCAGGGTGTAGGCTCGGGGCGTGACAAACTTGGTATCAGAGCACAGAGTTCAAGAGTCCTAGGGAGTCTATGAAGTTGTGTCTGGAGAGTCTTAGTTATCGGTGTGGAGAACGCCACATCTATAATTAGGAGGCTTCAACACTTAGGAAATTACCTCACTTCTTTGATACTCATTTCATGCGATAGAGTTCATCTCTATAAAGTCTCTTTCTAATTCATGTGTGCACGTGTTTTTCAGTCAATCATGCCTCCACGAAGAGCTGTCTAAGGTTATCCTTCTAGTAGGAACGTTGAGGAGCAAGGGGTACCTAATGCACCTGAAGTGCAACCTCGAGGAGAAGCCACGAATGTTGAATTCAGGAAAGCGATTAGAAGGTTAAGCCAAGTTGTGACTAACCAGGTTGGGCAACAAAGAAGAGATAGACAGGAAGTGGCTGATACTGCGAGGATCCGAGAGTTGTTGAGGATGATTCCTCCAAGTTTTACTAGTTGAAGCACTACTAAGGATACGAAGAATTTTGTGGAGGATTGCAAAAGGTATTTGAGGTCATGCATGTTGCCGATGCTGAGGGAGTTGAACTAGCTGCATATCAACTGAAAAATGTTGCTAGGACTTGGTTTGACCAGTTGAAGAAGGGTAGAGCTGAGGGAACACCACCTGTGAGTTGGTCTTGTTTTGAGGAGGCCTTCTTGGGGCGTTTCTCTCGTCGAGAATTGAGAGAGTCCAAGGTACGAGAGTTTCTCACCCTTAAGAAAGATTCACTAAGTGTTCATGAGTACAGCTTGAAGTTTACCCAACTTTCCCGATATGCTCCAGAGATGGTTGCGAATATTAGAAGCAAGATGAGTTTTTTTATTGTTGGGTTGCCCCGTCTGTCAAGCAAAGAGGGAAGGCAGCCATGCTAATTGGGGACATGGATATAGCAAGGTTGATGGTCTATATATAGCAGGTTGAGGAAGAGAAGCTGAGGGATAGGGAGGAGTTTAGAAACAAGAAAGCGAAGACAGGGAATGAGCCCGGGTAGAAAAGAAATAATGTGAACCAGTCTTCTTTCCAACAAAAGAAAAACAGACCTAATCCATCATCTGCTAGTGCACCTGTACCCAGAAATAAATATGAGTATAATAGTATGAATTCCCAGCACTTTAGGGCTAGACTTGCCCAATCTCAGGGTACTGTGGCACATGGAGGTAACTGGGCTCCTGCATGTGCTAAGTGTTGTTGGATCTACCCAGGTAAATGTCACGATGGCTCTACAGATTGGTTCAAGTGTGGAAAAGAGGGTCACTTCATGAAAGAGTGCCCTAAGAACTGGCAAGGAAATGGAAATCAGGGAAATAAAGCCCAATCTTCATCAGTTGCTCCACCAGACAAAGCTGCACCTAGAGGAGCTACTTTCGGTATGGGTGGAGGAGCAAACTGCCTTTATACGATCATTAGTAATCAAGAGCAACAGAATTCTCCAGATGTTATCACTGGTATGATCAAAGTCTTTACTCTTGAGAAACTTTGTGAACCCTTTTGTGTTTCTACACCTGTTGGGGAGTCTATTCTAGTTGAGCGAGTATATCGTGATTGTGTCATCTCTATCAATCACAAGAACACCATAGCTGATTTAGTTGAGTTAGAGATGGTAGATTTCGATGTCATTCTTAGCATGGACTGGCATCATGCCTGTTATGCCTCCATTGATTGTAGAGCTCGGGTTGTTAGGTTCCAAATTCCTAATGAGCCAGTTATAGAGTGGAGTAGCAGTTCAGCAGTCCCTAAGGTCATTTTATTTCCTATCTTAAGGCTAGAAAGATAGTTTCCAAGGGGTGTGTCTATCACTTAGTCTGAGTTAATGACTCTAGTGTTGAGATACCTCCTATTCAGTCAGTTTCAGTAGTAAAAGAGATTCCAGAAGTCTTTATTGATGATCTACCCGTAGTCCCTCCTGAGAGAGAAATAGACATCAGTAGAGATATTCTTCCATATACTCGTCCTATATCTATTCCACCATATAGAATGGCACCGACACAGTTAAAAGAGTTGAAGGAGCAGTTGAAAGATCTCCTTGATAAGAGTTTTATTCGACCAAGTGTCTCACCTTGGGGCGCTCCGATCTTGTTTGTGAGGAAGTAGGATGGTTCCCTTAGGATGTGTATAGACTACCGCCAATTGAACAAAGTTACCATCAAGAATAAGTATCCTCTTCCAAGAATTGATGATCTCTTTGATCAACTTCAGGGTGCTACTTGTTTCTCTAAGATAGACCTCAGATCAGGCTACCATCAGTTGAGGGTAAGGGAATGTAATATTCCAAGATGGCATTTAGGACTCGTTATGGTCATTATGAGTTCCTATTTATGTCCTTTGGTTAGAACAATGCGCCTGCGACATTCATGGACCTTATTAACAGAGTATTCAAACCTTATTTAGATATGTTTGTTATCACATTCATTGATGACATACTAATCTATTCGAGGAATGGAGAAGATCATGCTAGTCATAGCAGAATAGTTCTCCAAACTTTAAAGGATAGATAGTTATATGCCAAGTTCTCTAAGTGTTAGTTTTGGCTTAAGTATGTGGCATTCTTAGGCCACATTATGTCTGGAGAGGGAATTAAAGTTGATAAACAGAAAATAGAGGCAGTGCATAATTGGCCCAGACACATATCTCCAACTAATATTAGGAGTTTATTGGGTTTGGCTAGCTATTATAGAAGGTTTGTAGAGGGGTTCTCGTCTATTTCATCCTCTTTGACCAAGTTAACTCAGAAAATAGTTAAATTTCAATGGTCTGAAGCTTGTGAGAAAAGTTTTCAAGAATTGAAAAAGAGGTTGACTACTGCCTTAGTATTGACCTTACCAAAAGGTACGCAAGGCTTTCTTGTGTATGGTGATGCATCTATAGTTGGTTTGGGTTGTGTGTTAATGCAGAATGACAAAGTTATAGCTTATGCCTCCAGACAGTTGAAAGTTCATGAGAAGAATTACCCAACCCATGATCTAGAATCGGCTGTCGTAGTATTTGCTTTGAAAATATGGCACCGTTATCTTTATGGTGTTCATGTGGATGTGTTCACCGATCACAAGAATCTTCATTATGTGTTTACTCAGAAAGAGCTTAATCTCAGAAAAAGGAGGTGGTTAGAATTACTCAGGGATTATGACATGGGTATTCTTTATCACCCAGGTAAAGCTAATGTTGTTTCTAATGCCTTGTCTATGGGTAGTACCGCCCATTTTGAGGATGATAAGAAAGACCTAGCAAGAGATGTGCATAGAATTGCCCAATTGTGAGTTCGACTAATGGATTCCACAGAAGGAGAAGAAGTAGTGATGAATGGGGCTGAATCATCTTTAATGTTTAGAAGTAAAAGAGAAGCAAGACCAAGACCTTATTTTGCTTGGATTGAAGGCAAATGTTCATAAGCAAAAAGTATTGGCTTTTAAACAAGGGGGAGATGGTGTGTTGAAGTATCAAGGTAGATTATGTGTACCAAGGATGGACGAACTCCAAGAGAGGATCATGGAGGAAGCTCATAGCTCCAGATATTCTATCCATCCGGGTTCCATAAAGATGTATCGCAATTTGAGAAAGGTTTATTGGTAGAGTAGTATGAAGAAGGGCATTTCAGAGTTTGTTGCTAAGTGCCCGAATTGCCAACAAGTTAAGGTAGAGCATCAAAGGCCGGGTTGTATGGCTTAGAATATAGAACTTTCGGAATGGAAGTGGGAGATGATCAATATGGACTTCATCACAGGTTTACCAAGGTCTCGCAGGCAACATGATTCTATTTGGGTGATTGTTGATAGAATAACAAAATCAGCCCACTTTTTGCCGGTAAAAACTATCCATTCGGTAGAAGATCATGCTAAGTTATACATTTAAGAGGTGGTTAGACATCATGGGGTACCAGTTTCAATTATTTCAGACAGAGGTGCACAATTTACTGCACAGTTTTGGAAGTCATTCCAGAAAGGCTTGGGTTCAAAAGTAAACTGAAGTACTGCCTTTCATCCTCATACAGATGGTCAAGCATAACGCACTATAATAACCTTAGAGGATATGTTGAGGGCTTGTGTGATTGATTTCAAAGGTAATTGGGATAATCACCTACCTCTTATTGAGTTTTCTTACAACAATAGTTACCACTCTAGCATCCAAATGGCTCCTTAAGAAGCTCTTTATGGGAGAAGATGCAGATCTCCTATTGGATGGTTTGAAGTTGGTGAAACTGGGTTGATAGGACCAGACTTAGTTCATCAAGCTATGGAGAAAGTGAAAGTTATTCAAGAGAGGTTGAAAATAGCGCAGAGTCGTCAAAAATCCTACACTGATGTTAGGAGAAGAGAGTTACAGTTTGAAGTAGATGATTGGGTATACTTGAAAGTTTCACCCATGAAGAGTGTTATGAGGTTCGGTAAGAAGGGGAAACTTAGTCCCCGGTATATTAGTCCTTACAGAATATCTAAGAGGATTGACAATGTAGCTTATGAGTTACAGCTACCCCAAGAGTTGGCAGCGGTTCATCTGGTATTTCATGTCTCCATGTTGAAGAAGTTCATGGGAGATCCTTCAATTATCATACCAACTGAAGATATTGGTATCAAGGATATCTTGTCTTATGAGGAGCTTCCGGTTCAGATTCTAAATCGCCAAGTTCGCAAGTTGAGAACTAAGGAAGGAGGATCAGTCAAAGTCCTTTGGAGGAACCAGTTTATTGGGGAATCTACTTGGGAAGTTAAGGAGGATATGAAGAATACATATTCACATCTCTTTAAGCTCGGATAAATTCCAGACCAAGGTACTAATTCTGTTCTTAGTACTCTTTAATTTATGTACTTGATGTGTTAGATTTGCTTGTTGGCTGGTTGAACTGAATGTTAGATGTTACACCCTTAACTTAATAAAAGTGATCTCATTCGAGGACAAATGTTCCCAAAGGGGAGATATTGTAACACCTCTCTATTTGAAAGAACTAGAAAGAGCTAGAATTAGAAAGAGTCATTTTTTGAAAGAATGAAAAATCTGGAAAATTGGGTATGTTAAGATTGAGTTTTTGGTCAACTTAAAATGATGATAACTCCTAACTCAAGATGAGTTAGGTGTACTTCCAGATTCCGTAGGAAAGATCTTGGAATTATCTTTCCAACGCCACCAAGTTTGTGCGATTCCGAGTTCGTATGAGTGAGATATGCCCATTGGAAGTTGGGCTGTTCAAATAAGGAAGTCTAATCCTGATTTTGAAAGGGTAGTTTCGTCTTTTCCTTACCCAATTATTTTAATTTAGTTTTTGCTAATTAGTTGGGAGTCAAAACAGAACTTGGTCAGTTTATGCTTTCCAAAAGGAGTTAGGGTTTTGAGAGAAGAGAAAAGAAGAGAAGAAAAGAGTAGAAGAAGCAAGAATCATCAAATTCTAGAAGCTAAGATCGTGGATTTCATCAAGGAGTGATCCGTACGAGTTATGTGAGATCACATAGCATTGGGTTAGTTCACCCACGCGCCAATCATGATTCAATTCAGCAAAGTTGTATTGTTTTGAAAGCAAATCTTATGAGTTCTTGTTGATAATTTGTTGGAAATCTTGAGGGTTCTTGTTGTTGAAGTTTCTTGAGTTTGATTCATGATTTTATGTGTGTTTTCAAGTTGAATCTTACATATATTGATGGTATAGTTGATTCTAAGTGTTTGGGGAAAGAACCAAGTTGAAATAGGGGGTTTAGAGTTGAAAAACGAAGAAGAAAAGTTGGAACCCACCTTGACAGGGGCCTGGGGCGCCGCCCCAAATAGAGCGCCACCCCAGCCAGAGCGCCCCAAAAGGGGCTTTGAAATTTGGGCTCTGGGGTGCCGCGCCAGCTAGAGCGCCCCAACCTAGACCCTGAAATTCAAGGGCTAGCGCCCCACGCCTCTCAGAGCGCCAGGGACGCCAGTTCTTCCACATTTTCCCCCTTCTTTTCGTACTAGTTCCTTAGCAGTGTACCTATGTTTTCTAGTTGATTTATATACTCTAAGGTAGGTCTAAACATCATGAAATCATCCATAAACATGAGATCATGAACCTTGAATCCATAATTCCATTCAAGGAAAGTTAAGATTCAAGTAAAGAGATTAAGAGTTAAGTCAAGAGAAGTTCATAGAGTTTTTCAAAAGTCTTTTACAAAAGTTTTAACCTTGTTTTAAGACTTAAGACTTGAGTTGAGTAAAGAGTATGAGTAAAGTTCATCTCTTCAAAGATTATACAGGAACTAAGTATTTCCAATAGTTAAAATGTTTTCACATTTGAGCAAGAAAGGAAACACCAATTTCCAAGAGAGATTTTAAGCTAAGTTTTGAGTAATTGTCTCAAACCAAAGAAATAATTTTTATTTTAAAAGCATATGAGCCGAGTATATTTTGGGAGTAGTATTGAGCACCGATATGGGGACGCGAGTTCATAATAACTCTAGTCTCCATAAACCATGTAGCCATCATGGGTAGAAAAAGATCATACTTTTTAGATGATTCATTAGTGCTTTTTAGCATAGACTAGTGGATCCACTTAGTTAAGGCGTTTTATATGACGGCAATGTATAGGAGAGTTCTGGCAGCGTGGGCAAGATGATGTATCATCACTTAGGCTCATAGTGGTCGTTGCCGGTTAGAGAAACTCCACAATATTATATTAATTTATATGTAAACTGAGTTGTTATTGCATTTCTTTAACAAATTGAGTTGCTACCTCCTTTTATAAATGCTTTGTATAACTGCACTATTATTGTTGTTTACTTTACATTTGAGTTGAGTAAAGCCAAGGTAAGTGTTCTTTTCAGATTCCTTTCAAACTTATGTCTTGTTTAGTATTCCCCTCGCATACTCGTACATTCAATGTACTGATACCATTTAGCTTGCATTATTTTATTATGCAGACACAGGTTATTGGGATCAACATCCAGAGCCTCGTTGATCCAGTTGAGCACTCGGAGTCAGTTGGTGAGCCTTCTTGTTATTCGAAGGACCCCTTTTATCATTTGATTTAGTACTTTAGTTTTTAGGATGATTAGGGGTCTTGTCCCGACATCCCTCTTGTTTTAGAGGCTTCATAGACGAGTAGTTATAGTTCTTTAGTCTTTCCGTTTTCAATTGTATACATTAAGACTTGAGATGTCATTTTGGCTAAGTTATTATCTCTTAAGTTATTGCATGAGTTATATGTTGAGACTATTTCTTATGTTTAAGTCTTCCACTGAGTAAGTAAGCCAGGACAAGGGTTCGCTTGGGGCCAACAATGGTTCTCGAGTGCCAGTCCCGCCCAGGGTGTAGGCTCGGGGCGTGATAATTTTCTCCTATTTTTTTTATTTTCTTAAACTTCCACATGTTTTTAACTATATGGAAAATCGAGGGTTCTCCTACTTAGGTGTTAGAGTGGGTGCCCGCACGGCCTGGTGGGTTGGGTCGTGACATTACGCCAAATCAAATTACCAAGGTGAATTTCCAAACAGGCCTTTTGATACGTTTGGTACACCAAGTAATTACTTGGCAAGAGAGGAATTGGGTGTAATTGAAGGGTAGAAATTATACTCCACAATTCCCAAGGGAGAGTTAGGAATTGGGTGTAATTAAACCATGTAATTACATGAAAAATTTTAAAATTATTTTCTTCCTTTTATTTATATATGTATTTTTCGTTTCAATTTTATTTATTCCTATTACTTTTTAGAAAAAATATTTTTCTTATTCTAATATTTTTGTATTTTTTATTTATATTTTATTTCCTTCTCATTCTCAACCTTTACTTTCTCATGTGATTTCATTCAATTTTTGTATTATCTATTTATTTATTTATTCTATTTTTTTTCATTACCATGATTTTGTTAGTATTCTAATTTTCAAATCAAGGTAGATTTATTGTTGAATAAGGTTATAAACTTATATTTTTCTTTTCATTTAAATCACATTTGTGTACGTTATGTTGAAATTTGACATAAGTGTATTATGTTAATTATTTTATTTGAATGTAGAACTTATGTTATATTTTTTGTTTTATTTGTTTTAGTAGTATTGATTTGATATTTCACATTGCAAGTCATTCACTTTTTAGTTAGACTTGATAAATTATCTTTTTGTCAAATGTTTTAATAATTTTATGACATTATATTTATAATATTCACATTTTTGTCAATGTATTTCATAATGTTCATATAAATCTTGTGCTTTTAGTTTTTATGGTTAATTTGATTAAAATATACTAATTTGAAAAATATAAATGAATTATTTTTATATTATTAATTAAGACCATATGTTTATTAATCAAAAACTGAACCACTTGATAAAGCAAACCGAAAAAAGTCTTATTGGTTTGTTATTATTGGACTATTGGGTTCACGGTTTTGTAATGGTATTATAAAAAAATTATCTGGTAATGTGTTTGGTATTGGTTTTTAATATTAGTTTTTGGGGTAAACCGATAACGCATTAAGACTAGTAATTTACTACTTTTACTTGAACATAAATAGTATATTTGAATCCAATGCCTTACTAGTTAGTGTTTTTATCATTTAGCCTTCAATTCACACTTCACAGTGATTTTGAGTTCACAGCTTCACATAATATGAAACATCAAAATCTAAAGTAAGAACCCTATTTATCTTTGTGTTAAACTTGTATATTTCTTTTCATTTTTTAATTGTTGTTTCTATTTTATGAGAATTTGTAAAGTTGCATTATTGTGTTGTCGCGTCAAATTCATTAGAGATGTCATATATTTGTTTTATAAATATTTTTTTTATTGGGTAAACCGAAAATTAAATTGTTAGACCAAAACTAATAAACCAAAAACCAATAAAAATATCTTATTGGTTTAATATATTTAAAATTCAAAAACCCATAAACTGAACCGATAATACATAAAGACGAACCGAACCGACCGATGCACACCCCTACTTTTATTTAATTTAATATCATTTATAAAGGACCTTATTTTTCTGATAATTTTTATTTTATTTAATTTTATATGATTAATTTTTATTTTTAAAATTTAATATAACCTTATGATTGCACTTGTGCAACCATATAGTACATGTAATTATACTGCATTGTAGCAAAGAAACAAGTCAACGTAATTACTAGACTATGTAGTTACTCGGGTGGTAATTACTATCCTAGTAATCACACCAACTCCAATTACCAAGTGGCTTTTCAAACAAACACTTCGGGCATGTTTGGAAAGCCACCCTGGTAATTGGATTCGGTGTAATTGGGGTGTAATCACATTGTCTGTCTTGTTTGGTTGGACATATAATTACTTGGTCGTGGTGCAATTGGCAAGGGGTAATTACACTCTCCAATTCACAGGGAGAGGCTGTGAATTGTTGGTAATTACATGGTGTAATTACCAACTGATTACTTTTTAATTTCTTCTTTTTATTTCTATTTTTATTTATTTATTTGTTTTAATTTATTTATTTCTATTATTTTAATTTCTTTTTTTTATTTTATTATTCTAAAAGTTTATTTTTTATTTATGTTATTATATTTCATTTTCATCACATTCTCAACCTTACTTTCACGTGATTCTATGTAAATTTTTTGTATTATCTATTTCTTTATGTCATGCTTATTTTCTCAATAACATAATTTTATTAGTATTCCAATTTTTAAATTAAAATAAAATTTATTGTTAAGTAAGGTTATAGACTTACATTTTTGTTTTTAAATAAATAAATCATATTTATATATGCTATGTTGAAATTTGCGATAAGAGTATTATGTTAAATTTTTGGGAAAAAGGTCTGAAATATATCCGAACTTTGACCAAAATTGTTGTTACGATACTAAACTTTGGAAAGGACCTTTTACCCCTTTGCACTATTTAATAGTGTATTTTAAAGGTATATATGTGCCCACGTGGACATCATAAATATTGCATCATTATAAATAGTATTGTGTCCACTTGGGCACATATATACCTTTAAAATACACTATTAAATAGTACAGGGGGTAAAAGATCCTCCATAAAGTTTCGTATCGCAACAGCAATTTCGGCCAAAGTTGGAGTATGTTTCATACCCTTTTCCCTAATTTTTTTGTTTTGAATTTATAACTTATGTTATATTTTCAGTTTCATTTGTTTTTGTAATATTGAATTCACATTGCAAATCATTTATTAATTAGATTATCTTTTTGTCAAACATTTTTATAATTTATGACATGTTATTTAAACATTCATCTTTTTATCAAACATGCATTTCACGATGTTTGTAGAAACTTCATACTTTTAGTTTTTATGATCAATTCAATTGAAACGTATTAATTTGAAAAAATATGAATCAATTATTTTTTCATAATATTAGTTAAGAACATATGTTTATTAATTAGTATATATCTTATATATTTAATTTAATATCATTTATAAAGTTTCTTATTTGTCTAGTATAAATTTTAAATAATTAATTTTTAATTTTAAAATATAATTTTATGATTGCAATTGTGCCTCCAAAGTCCAAACAGAACAAGTATAATTAAATTGTGGCATCCAAACAGGACATTTGTAAATACATAGAGACAAACAAATAAGTCAGTGTAATTACTAGGCTGATAATTACTACCCTAGTAATTATACCAATTCCAAACAGACCCTTAGTGTTCAAAATAGGAAAGTACAGGGATTCTGATCTCAGACGTTGAATTAGAGGGTTTGAACGACTAGGATTGGTTCTTGGGTATTGATTCAAATGATGGACGGGTGTGATGAAAAGGAATGCGATAATATGAAATTGGATCAAATAGGCTAACATTGAAATAAAATTGAATTGAGAGGTCTAGAATTGACATAGAAATTCAATAGAAAAGTCTATGAATCAAATAAATTGAATAGAAGAGACTATGATTTAAATGATTTGAAGGATGATTATTAAAACATACTACACATAATAATAACTTTCATATAAATAACATACTAAAATTCATTATACACGTTAAATAGATAAGTAAAGTAATTATTTCAAATTTAGTTATCGATAAATATAATAATAATAATAATAATAATAATAATAATAATAATAATACTTCTAAATTATGAATACTAAAGTATATAGTTATTTAGATAAAAATTAAATATAATTTCAAGGATATAATAAAAGAAATAAGCTTTCAAATTACATGTTTAATCGAATAGCAATCCGAGATGGGTTAGAGGTCGGTCAAAATTGAGTGTCAACAATTATAATTTTGATGCTTGGCTGCCATTAAAATAAGTATATTGATTACTTTTGAACTTGAGAGAGGAATAGAGAGATAGAATGTGGAATACAAGGATCATGATCTTTTTTTGCATATCATAGAATTGATTTATGTTTAGGATAGAGATATACCTAAGTCACATGTTTGGTTATGAAACAAGAAGATAACTTTAATGCTCAATAGTTGATTCAATCTATATACGCTCAACAATGTAGTTGTAACACCCCAAAAAAATTTTGAACTAAGACTCAAATCATCCTTAATGGTGAGTAGAATTTTACCATGGAATTTAAAATTTCTTAAGTATGAAGGTAATATCACTAGATATAGCACCTTGAGTTCCAAAAGGAATTAAAGAGAATTCATTCAAGTCATTCCTTAGTTCTTTTAAGTTTTGGGCCAACTTCAAACGACCATAATTTTAAATACAGGATGAGTTAGGAGACTCACAAGATATCAAATGAAAGATCTATGAGTCATCTTTCCAACGCCACAGGGTTTGCTAATTTTCAAGCTTGTATGAGGGAGATATGCCCTTTAGAAGTCAAGCTTTTCATTTAAGGAAAGTTACCCGAAAATATGAGGGGTATTTAGTCTTTTCCTTACCCCCACTTACTCTAAACGCGAATTTCACCCAATTAGGGTCTAAACTGATTAGAACCAATTTCATTCATCCCCAAAAGAGTTTAGGGTTTTATAGAGGAGATTCAAGAGGAGAAAAAGTTCAAAGTTTCAAGCGTTCGTTCAAGAAATTCATGATTTTGCCAAGACCCTAGTTCTTTGAGGTATGTAAGCTTCCGTAGTGTTGGGTTCATTCACCCACATGCCAATCATGAGTTTCTTTGAAGAATTTATCCATAAATATTGAGCAATTTAATTTCTTGATGAGTTCTTGATAACTGTCTTGAAGTTTCCTTATCGATTAAGTTTTGATGTAAGATTCTAGTTGGGTCAACTTCAAACGACCATATCTCTTAGAATATAAAGAGTTACGTGTCCCATAACCTATCAAATTAAAGATATTTAAATCTACTTTCCAACGCCACAAATTTCACGTCAATCTAATTTCTGAGTAAAAAGTTATGACTATTTGAGTAACCTGATACAGTTTAGTTACGAATTAGCCGACGGGAGAATATTAAAAAGCGTCGTTTTTGTCTTTTAACCCCCAAGAAAACCGTAAGCGAATTTCTTGACTAATAAAAGGCTCAAAACAATAAGATTTTCATCTTTTAATCCATCATTCTCTTCTCTATCAAACCCTAAGGCAAAACCCTAAGGAAAAAGCAAAGTAGAAGATTTCATTCGAGATTCTTCTTCAAGGAAAGTCTTTCTCCAACAATTCCATTCTTTTCAGCTTAAATTTCTCCATACAATTATGAATCACTAATGAAAATCATAATTCTTGGCCATAGATATTTCAAGAAACTAATTCAAAAATCTCAAGGAAGGTTTTCTTGATCGTTTACCTTCAAGCTAGGGTTTCAAGGCTTCATATCAAGTTCTTCTTCAAGATTCTTCAAGAACCATGTTCTTTCAAGTATGTAAGGCTATCATAGTGTTGGACTTGTTCATCCTCACGCCCTACATCTTCTTTCAAATCAGTAAAAGAGAAACCTAGAATTCTCCCCTTAGATTTGAGTATTCTTGAGATAAGTTGATTTGAGTCTTGAGTTCTGAGTACTGAGTACTGAGGTTCTTTATTTTTATTAAGATCCTTAATTTGATTTGCTCATGTCTATAATTGAGCATGAACCCTATTTTGAGTTGTAAATCTTGAGAAGTTTTTCAAAGCCAACACTTGAATTTTAAACTGAGTTTTGAGGAAGTATGAGAAAGAGAAGATTCGTGTACCTGAGTTCCATATTGCTAAGTAGAACCTTGAGTCGAGTCGTTCATGCTTATAAATTCCATATGAACTCTATAAATTGAGTACCTTTGAGAGGAGTAGTATATTCAAGTTCTAAGTCTTGAGTATTGAGTTCCTAATCATTTTGGGATTATATTTCTAATCATGGGGCTACTACATGTTACCCATGAAGGTCCTTGAGTTTAGTAGTTCATTCCCATAATTCCGCATGAACCCTATGAGTCGAGCAGTCTTGAGATGTGAAGTATCATTGGGCCCTGGAGTTGAGTAGTTGATGCCCATAATTCTGTATGAACCCTCCAAGTCGAGCTTTCTTGAGATGAGTAGTATCATTGACTCCTTGAGTTCTGGAGTTGTTGAGTTCCAAGTATTCAGTTTTATGCATGGTTATTGAAAACCTTGAGTTGAGTCGTTCAAGTCCATAATTCGGCATGAACCCTATTTTAAGAAGTCTTTTTACAAGTTATTTTAAAACTTGTTTTAAGACTTGGAGCATATTAGTTTGAGGAGGTGTAGAGCTGAGTTCCTTTTCTTTAAAATGATATATGGGAACTAAGTATTTCCAAGGGTAAATGTTTTCACATTTAAGATGAGAGGAAACACCGATTTCCGAAATAGTTTTCATGTGTAGTTTTAGTACCATATCTTTTAAGATAAAGATTTTGAGTAATAATCTCAAACCACACAAAGAGTTATATTTTTAAAAATGTGAGCTAGTTACATTTCGGGAGTAGTATTGAGCACCGATATGGGGACGAGTTGAGATAACTCCAGTCTCCATAAACCATGTAGCTAACGTGGGTAGAAAGGGTCATACTTTTTAGATGATTCCTTAATGCTTTTTTACATAGACTAGTGGATCCACTTAGTAGTAGGTCTTATACCCTGGCAAAGTATCGGACAGTTCTGGCAGCATGGGTGAGACGTTGTATCTTCACATAGCTCATAGTGATTGTTGTCGGTTAGAGAAACTCCCACGGAGATATTTTGTATTCTTATATACATAGTGTTATATTGTATTTTTATATACAGACGGAGTTGTTATTTTATTTTTCAATACATTAAGTTGTTTTCTACTTAAAGTTCTTAAAGTTCACTATTGGAGTTCAATGAATTTAACTCAGTTCTTAAGCTTTTGTATGCTTGAGTTAGTCTTCCGCTTGTAGTTAGCCAAGATGAGGGTTCGCTTGGGGACCAATAATGGTATTCAAGTGCCAACCACATACAGGGTGTAGACTCGGGTTGTGATAATAGTTAGACTTTCAACTGTAGTAGGTGATTAGAGGCCGAGAGATCATGATCATTAAATTAACCTTGTAAATCAGTAATTTGTTAATCATCTAAAATCAATAGAAAATATGTGGAGCATAAATTCTTAGTTATGTTGCAGTTGTGGAATTATCCCAACCTTTGGTTACACACCGAATTGAAGTCGATCATTGTTAGTTACTTTTAATTCTTACATTCTTGAAATCATAGTTATAAATACAAAATCAAATCCTTGAGATACACTTGATTTAATTTGTGGGTTTAGTTCAATTAGACAAAAACTAATCAACTAGTCCTTTGGGTTTCATAATTTGTTGCTTTTAGTGCCACTATATTACGTACGTGACTACGTACACTTGCGTGTGCATTTAGGAGAAACACATGTTCTCACAAGAAAGAACGTCTCAAAACACATACAAAGTATTCACAAAACATGGGACAATCACATAGACACTCAAACTCACAAAGGACGTCTCATACTCACGAGCACCAAATCATAGACTTGTCCTTATTTTTAATAACCTAAACTCAAATCATTTGCTCGGAGATCTCAAAGGACTTTTCTCAATCTTGTAATGTAGGTTTAAGGAAGGTTAGGATATCATTTGGGTAAAAGTGAATACACCCTCCTTTAAATTTACACACACTTTTCACTTGCCTCATCACAATTTGTTTTTCATTTTTTGAGACACACCCTTCTTGTAACTTCACACAAGATGACATGCATGTAAAAGTTTCACCTTTTTGGAGGAATTATTTTTCTTTTCCAACCCTTCTTTCTTTTTCTTCTTTTTCTAGAATGCACAATTATATAGCACCAATTCCTCTTTTCATTGACAAATTCTTTCATTGCTCAATTTTCAAGCTACCACATGGTTAGCATCTTCTCCATGCGTTCTTATAACCCACAACTCAGCATTTTAGCCTCAATTTCAAACTTATTTATAGTTCAAAGACAGTTTGGTTCAAAAGGGGATTCATTTTCTCAAAATGGGTAAGGCTTGTAATGTGCTTGCCAAACAAACGGTATTAAGCTCAAAGGGGTCAACTAGGGATATATTTAGTCCAGGGAAGGCTATCTAGGTCAAGTGGACTTATAAAAATCACAAAGAAGGCCTAAGGTTATCTCTCTGATCAAAAGAATCTAAGACCAATATTGAACGACTAACCCGGCAAGTTTTAGATTGCACAAGCAAAGAGAATAATTTATTGAACAACCTCACCACACATGTCATGCAAACTATTCTAGACGGATCAATTTCACTTCCTAGTCAAGAACAAATGAGTCATTTTCACTCTCTTACTACCTAATGAGTAAGGAGCCATAGAAAGAGTCAAAGCATTGACACAACATCATTCAATTCCAACTATTGACTTTCAAAAAAAAATTAGGAGGGATATACTCATTTCAGTGATTCACAATGCCCGACCAGATCTATTAGTACCAAACAAGCCACAATCTCACATTATAACTCCAACAAGGCTAACAATGTCACAAATACTAAGACCTCACCATGACAACAATAATGGGATACTTATACTTCACTATACGCAACAACAGTCGGCTACTTTGCCTTCACTCAGGAAACCCTAATTCAAACTAGCTATGGGTACTCAGAATTTTCCTACTCACAAGAAAACAACTAATGCTAAGACTTCACCATGCACACCAGAAAAACAATCACTTAACAATGATGATTTTCCCTTAAGAAAATCGTCACTCTATCTATGATTGGGAATCGCTACTCAACAACACCATCACAAAAGAAATAAATGACTAATCTAACAAAATACACAAAAGCCCAAAAAAGGAGCATCTCTATAATAATCAAGGCTCGACAAGGGCACACAAATCTATAACAATCCAAAAGTAAACACACATAATCCAAACCCAAAATAACAATCCTAGCATAAACACAAGAACCCCCTAACTAAGAATGGTATTGTTTCCTCACAGTATAAACATAAAAGGATAAAGAAAATAGGAGGGGTTCCTCGGACTACGCCACTTGATATTTTCACTCTTTGTGGCCTCAGTGTAATCGACATCATCATCCTCATACCAATGTACCGTCACATCATTGCTCTCAATCCAGTGTCGATAAGTGATTAACGTTTCAAGCACACCTCATCCAATTCTAGGTGTAAATGATCGTTAAGCAGTATAAAACCCAACGAAGAGTTGGGGTCGAATCCATAGGGAGCGGTACATGTTCAAATTCAATTATGAGGTACAAATGTGATCTAAACAACTATAGGAATGGAAATTATCGAAAAAGACATATAAACAAGTCTAAAGAGGTGACAATGAATGTCAGATGGGGGGTTTTTTCTGGCAATTATAAGCTACAACAGAATTAAACAGCAATGAAATAATGATAAAGAAAGGAATTCTCGAGGTGTGATCGATTATAGGCAAATCTCGCTATATGGGTAATTGAAACTTCTGGACTATGATTGAAATAGTTTTCTCTCGAACAACTATCACGTTTTAAGTGATTTCTCTCGAACATCAACAAGCTTATCAAATAAGAACAATCCATAAAATTAATACATCCTCTCTCTAGAGCAAGATGGGTAGGATTAGTTTTAGGATTCACTCTCTCGAACTTTACCCATACTATCCCAATACCTTCAAACCATTCATCAAAAGCTTTGGTTCAAAAATCTCTCTCTCAAGTATGCAAAGAACTCAAAATTAGAACTGCATTTGCAACTATAATTCATAGATAAAAATACAGTGAATGATTAAACCCACTTCATTATAGCATTTAAATTAGTAATTAACAATACCCATAAGCTAATTCAACCTATAATCACATAATCACACCCCAAGAATTAGGGTTTTAGCCACACATCATAACAATAGGGAAACGATTACCAAATACATTCACCATGATTTGGGTAAATGCTCCCAAGTCTTTACAATCGTCCAAATTGAAGAAATTTAGAAACCCTCTTGCAAATCCTCAAAATTAAGCCTCCAAAAGCTTCAAAGTTTACAATGGAACTCTAAAACTCAAAAGAAAACTCTCCTCACAGATAGCAAGATGCTTAATTTATAGTTCAAAATTCAATTTATAGTTGCCCAAAATATGGCCTGAAAGGCCATTGGGCGAGATAAGCCGGGCTCGCCGAGTGGATCGGTGATCTGCTGATTGTCCTCTTCTATCACCACTTTGCATTGGCCTTCAACATCTCAGGTCCTATAACTTTGAGCGATCCATTTTGTCATTCACCGATTGCCCATTCCTATTGCTGACTTGGTTTCATCCCTCAGGGCTGGAACGCTGGAACTTTAGGCTGGCTAAAAAGCCACTTGGCAAGTCGCTGAGTGGTCTTGGTGATCACCAGGATCCCCTTTCTTCACTTCTTCAGCTTGTTATGCTCCTTTTTACCTGTTAGTGTCCTTACCTTGCTCCTTAGCTCACATACCTAAAATTCAAGGCTTTAACATCAGTTTATAGAATTAATTAGGCATTTGAGGACACTAAAACTATCAAAACAATGCCCTAAATGAGTTCAAGTCTCGGACTCATCAACACCCCCAACTTAAACTTTTGCTTGTCCTCAATTAAAACTCAAGATCACTAGTTCAATAAGGATTTCTCAAGTAGTGTTGCATAAGACTCAATATGAATGCACACAAAAAGTTCAAACTACACACACAATGCCCAATTATGCACTCAAAGATTCAAAAATGTGACTCACCATTATCAAAGATACTCAAGTGCATAATACTTTCTTCAAATGCAAGTTTGAGCTCAACAAAGGTACTTAAATGCCCTCAAAACAAAGATGATTCCATATTCAAACAAAATTCTTCAACAATTTAAAGCCCCGGAATCACATGCATCTCTCACATTAGCAAAGATGAACACATGCATGACTCTACCCATAGGTTTGCCCTTATTTTCCAATCAAAATTTGTTTCAGCTCACTCAAGATCATAAAGGTCTTTGCAAGGTTGGTAATGGGGCTGAGTGTAAAGGTATGGTCATTTAGGCTTAGTGGCTTCTACCTTTATGAAGTATGGTCTAAACATCACTTTCCTCCTTTTCTTTAACAGTTCAAAAATGCTCATCATCCACCCCATTATTCAACTTCATATGAACGACCGAATACCCCATTTCTTTTGCAATTTTCACTACTTTATTTCACAACTTTTTCGGTCATTTTCTTTTCTTTCTTCTTTTTCATTTCCTTTTTTCATTTCTTTTTTTTTTTTTACATGGAGGGGTTCCATATTTTTCAAAGAAATTACACAAAGGGAGATTTCTCACACTTCTTGACTTGCCTTATCTTTTCACCACACCCCCAACTTAGGTTTTAGGCCTAAGTTGGCTATTCAAACAAACCATACTTCATGAAAGTTATGGAGAATGGATGAACAGAGGTCACAATTTCTCAAGTTTCTTCCAAGAAAAGGGGTAATGCTCAAAAGGTGCAAAGCTAGGTTCACACATCTCATAAGGTTGGCCACAAAAGAGGTATATTGTCAAATTGGTTCACTCTTCAAAGTTCTTGCCTAAGCTCATTTCAAGTTCTTGCATAGCTCAATCAACCGGACCAACAAGGCAAATTCTTGGTATCATCACACACAATGTTCAAAGTAATGTCATCACACAAGGCATTGGTACCAATATAAAAAAAGACTCCACACTTTCTAGCTAGCGTGCAATGTTCATCACAAGAAACTCGTTTGACAACCGGCTAGTCACAACGAGATGCTAAAAGCTCATATATTGCTTATGTAACTTCATTTACCTCAATGTAGTCGTACATTCATTTTGTTCGATTAGGAGAACTATTCAAGTCATCGGTATTCACCACAACTGACACTCAAATTTGCACAAGAACAACCACAATCACACACAAAAGAGGTGGTAAAATTTTAAAATTAGGTTCAAAACCATTTTCATTCAAAACAATGGACCACAAGCTAAACCATCCACAACACAATTCAACAACCAAGATATATATCAAAACTAAGCTCAATATTCACAAAAACATCATCAAGATAAAAACCAATATTCACAACACAACCCAAATAAAAGAGGTAGGTATGGAAATACCTCACCCACCTAGCAAAAATAAGTAGTTGTCCTCAAATGCAACTAAAACAAAAAATAGTGTATAAATAGTAACAGAGAGGGAGGGGAAAAATCATCTTGCCAGGCTAAGTCTGGGTAAAGTCTGCATTTCGACCACTCCATCTGTCTGGGCATCAGTACTTGGGGTCACACTCTCATCAACCTTGGCTCTATTGGAACCCACCATGTATTGTCCCGCAGAGATGCATGTCTAGCTATCTCGAACATGGCACTCTCTAGGTCCGCCAGGTCCTCATAAACAATCTCTTCACGCTCACCAAGCTATTCCTCATCTATCTCAGCCTCAGACTCAGCAGCAACAACATCAGCCCTAATCTCATCTCAGGTAGTATTCGGAGGCACCTTGGCATAGGCTGGAACATTTACACTCGGGTGGGATCTCCACCGTCCCAAATAACAAATTAAAGTATGTGGACTTCAAATGGTCCACATCCTTCCTCAAGTCAGAAACATCATTTTTCAAAGCCATCACTGCATCAGTAGCACCCTGCCCTCTCTCACAAACCTCTACTCTCACTGTGAAGGTATCAATTGCAGCCCTGAGAGGTGTAAGAGCAGCAGAAATAACTCTCTCAATCATCTTGGGAACCTCGGCCTCTAGCCGGGAAGCACACACATCAACAGAATGGGCTAGGTGCCCCATCTTGAGCAATATGTCCTGGGTGATCAGAGGCTTCGAGGTAGTAGTACCAGAAGCATATCTAGGGGGCGGGAAAGCATCAGAAGAGCCAGGAATGTCGAAAGGAGCGGAGATAGAAGTACCTAAAGGCTCATAGGCCAGAGTAGACAAGATTGCCTCCGTAAGTAATGTATTGATATCAACCTCTGAGGAAGTGTCCACCGGAGATGCTCTCTTTCTATCAACCTCATCTCGTGGGTACTCGGCCTCTATGCATCGAATATCAATAGAAGATATAGGTGTAAGCTCAAAATCCCTCTTCTCATCAGGAGGAACTCCGGCCTGACGACATAACTTTGTGCTTAGTACTAGAAATGGGAGAGACGTATGGTGCTGCTTTGCCCTCACGGCCATCTCCTGCTCGATGATTAATCCCAAATTAAGTCTCTTCCTGGCTATGATAAACCCAAGGAGGCCGCCTTTGGGTGGCGGAGAATGGACTCATTTTGTGAAGGCATAATCAAGTTGCTGATGAATCCAAACCAATATCTAACAGCTACATTAAGGTCCTTCTTTCCTATGGACGCTCCGGCCTCAATATACCTTGGGGTGGTATCAGAAATAAGGGGAGCTAGCCAACCCTTCAAGTCATCCACAGTCTTTGTAGTAATCATACTTTGGTACTCGTACATGAAATTTGTAGCCCTCTCAAATACAACATCGATATCATCGCTACTGCATCTAACTTTCCTCTCCCGCACCATCACAAACTCCACTAGCCTGAAGGCACTAGCCTTCTTCTTCTCCTGAGGCACCAGGTCACTGTAGGCAGCATAGAACTCCCGAACCCATGTAGGAATGTATGGTCCATGGGGCCTAGTGAAGACCTCGAATCTGTGGAACCAGAAAGTGTCCCACACTGCTAGATGCCTTTCCACTACACCATATGTGGACAATCTCTTCTCCTCCAAGATGGTCCTCAATCCCTCGGCCTTTAACCACTTTATTAATCGAGGAAGAGGACCCTGAACTGGTTCCACTGGAACCACCGTCTGTGCTAGAGAAGGCATAGGAGCTGAAGTTGGAGGGGTCGACACCGAAATCCTAGACGTATCATGACGAGCTTTAGAACGAAGCTCAGCTATTCGGGCATGCAATAGCTGGTCATCCTCAAGCTCAGAGAATGAAGCTTGAGAATCATAAGACTCTCCCTCACTGGAGTTGGGCTCCGGTGTCTCAGCGATGGGCACTTAGCCCTTTCCCTTGCCTACCTTTGGAGGTAATAGCTTGCACTTAGCCTTGGAAGCAGTTGCTTCCTCATTGATGTCAACTCCTTGTGCCCGCTTTCGGGATGGCATACCACTATCATTCAAATTTGTTCTTTCCATTCCTGCAGGCCACAGAGAAAAATGTTAGAAAAAAGTTCAAGAAAAATTCAAAAAATTTAGTTGCAGAAATACTCGCCGAACCGTTTGGCGAGCCGCTGAGTCACTTAGGCCAGCCAGATCGGGCTCGCCGAAAGTACTAGTGCAAAAAATTTTAATTATCAAGACAGGTAGGTGATTTTCAGGGCCATTTGGCAAATTACAGCTAGAAGTGGCTCGCCGAAAGTTACAGTGTATTTTAGTGGTTAGGGGCGTAGAAATGGCGATTAAGAAGGTCTTTCAGTGAGTTGCCGAGTAAACTCAGTGAGCTAGGCATCTTGTTGAAAGTTATAGAACAAACTCAACCAAAATTGGAAACTAAAGGTGATCTCTGAGGGACTTTGGCGAACCACCGAACCACTCGGCAAGCTCGACTTAACTCGCCAAACGGCCCAACGTGTAAATTTTAAACCCCAAACTTCAAAATCAAGCCTGCAGCCCTCGAATTCAAAATTAAACACAAACACCAATCAATTAAGGTTACACCCATCCTACCCATGCCCTCATGGTACTCAGACCTCCCCCGATTTGGCCACAATTGGCCATTTGACAACTTTTGCCCTTAAGATTGACGTCAAATGCTCCATCATTTAGCACAATTTGGAGTTACTTAGAATTCACCCTACTAGACCCAATACAATTATACCGCAACACAATAATTTAGACTCAATTTTATAAGCAAGAACACCAGAATCGATAGATGTAAGGCTATTAGGCACACATTTTAATTCATTACAGGCAATCCAACACTTAAACACGATTATAATCAACTACCCAACACAAAGCAAAAATAAATTTACCTATTGCATTTGATTTCAACTACAAAATTAAAGAATGGGGTTTGAAAAACCAACCTTAA
Source organism: Solanum pinnatisectum (assembly GCA_035578085.1). Taxonomy (NCBI): domain Eukaryota; kingdom Viridiplantae; phylum Streptophyta; class Magnoliopsida; order Solanales; family Solanaceae; genus Solanum; species Solanum pinnatisectum. The sequence goes on from CM069079.1 coordinate 22,348,576, forward strand.
TACCGAATTCAAGAGTTGTATAGCTAGGCGGCAAAGTTCCACCATTCCGAGCAATGATTTCACAAAAAGAGTGGGTAAAAACAATAAAATATGAAAGATCAAAAGCTGGGTGAGAGGGTACAAGAGTTAAAAATAGGAGAAGATGAAAGATTTTGATATTTTAAACCGTTTGGCCTTTAAAACCTTTCAGTTCACGGCACCTTCGAAAGAGTAAGTCGTGCACGCCGAACCATTCAGCGATGCATCATGTGATATTTTACCTCGTTGAGTTTTACAGGATTCCTAGCAATTTAGGGGTACAAATAGTGGACAAAGTCGGGCTCGCTGACCTATTTGGCGAGTCACCAAATGAGCATATAGCCCACCGAGTTTTACAAAATTCACCTTCAATATTGGTGGTTCCAACGGCGGTCCAAGTTGGTGCTCGCTAACCTGTTCAGCATGTCACCGACTGGACTTAGGTTGGCCAAAATACCCATTTTCTAACACTTTTCACTTTTCAACACGCACAATCAACACCCGTTATTCAAAATCAAAAACTAAAGCATTAAAAACTTGGGTTGCCTCCCAAGAAGTGTCTTAGTTAACGACGTGGAACAACAAAAATACCAATTTACGAATCATTCCTCGGGTTTGCCGAGGTATCACTTGGTGGGCCCCCTTTTGGCCTTAGATTCAAATGAAAAGAAATTTGACCTATTTGGGTCTCCAATTACTTGATTGACACGAAATGGGAGGTGACCTTCTGATTAAGTGTAGAGATATCCTCTTTCATCTCTTTCAACACTTTGTCCGACCCTTCAACTTTGTTGAGGATACATGAGAGCATATCTTCCGTACGTACATTTTTAGACTCCTTGGACTTTTGTCGCTCATGGGGTGGGACATATATGTCGTTTTCACCCTCTCTTTCTTTCCAAGTGGCGTTACGATCACGCCATTCTCTATCACAGTCTCTCAATCCCTCTTCACTATTCCAACCCGAATTTCCAACCGTCCTTGGATAGTTTAAATGAAAACCTCCTCCTTGATTAGCTAGGAAGTTCACTTCCTCATGGTAAAGTGCTTCAAAATGAGCGTCTTTGAGGTTTGCTCCACAAACACCAACAACATTAACACTCTTCATACCATTGCCTATCACATTTTTCGCCAAGATGTCCATCTAGGTCATCATTTTGGCCATGTTTTGGTCCCTCTCTTGATCTATTTCGATCTTTTCTTTTGTCATTCTAAAGGTGAGAGGAGAAACTTGGTCTTCATGAGTGTACCATGCTCTGTTTATCTTGGTCATGTAATGAGTCTGATATTTAGACTCATTTAGGGCTTTATCATAATAATTTAGTGTCCTCAATTGCCTATTTTGTGCCAATAACTGATGTAAAACCTTTGGTTTCCAGGTATTTGGATTGAGGAACAAAGCAAGGACACTAATTTGCAAAAAGGAACAAGGCGAGTTGAAAGAATGAAGAAAAGTAAGCTTAGTAATCTCCAAGTCCACTTGGCGATTCACCAAACGACCTCATGACCGCCTAAAGTTCCAGTATGCCAAGCCCTGAAGGAGAAAATCAAGTTGGCGAGAGAAAGGAGCAGTCGGTGGATCGCTGAGTGGTTCCGCGATGGAGTGTTAGTTCGTCAAAAGTTACAGACCTGGAGGATGTTGAAGGCCAAGGTAAAAAGGCGATGGAATTGACCAAAGGGTGGATCACCAAGTTGATCGATGAGCCCGACTTACTGCACTGAATGGCCCTTCACAACATATTTTGGGCGACTAAAAATACATTTTTGAACATTTAGTTTAGGAGAATCGATCATTATCGAAGCTAAGTTTTATCATTAGCAAGTATCATATTTTTGAAGAGTTTTGAACTCTGAGTATTGAGACAAGTTTTCCTTATCTTTGAAGAATTGAAACTTTTCACTTTTGAGAAATTGGAAGTGGGTCTTTGAGATTATTCAATTTGGACCTTTGTAAAGACAAAATCAATCTTACCCAATTGATGGAAACTCAATTTAGTAACGATTTTTATCTTTTTATGATGTCTAGCTAAAACCCTAATTCTTAGGGTGTGATTATGTGATAATGGGCTGATTTAGTTTATGGGTATTGCTAATTGTTAGTCTAAATGCTATTTAGAGGTAATTTCAATCAGTCATTGTGTTTAATTTAAGAATTGTAGTTGCAAATGCAGTTCTACCTTTGTGCTTTTGGCTTGCTCGAGAGAGAGGTTTTAAAACCAAGATTATTGATTGATGGTATGTGGGTATTGGGTTGTCATGGGTTCAGCTCGAGAGAATGAATTGTAAACCCTTTTTCACACATTCAGCTCGAGAGAGTGAATGGACTAAGGGGTAGGCAGTTCTTATTTTGCATGCTTGTCGATGTTCGAGAGAAATTGACTTGATTTGGGATAAATTGTTTGAGAGAAAGTTTACCTCCCCTATAGTCTCACTTAATCACTAATATCTAGCTATTTTCTAAGAGTTGCAATTACCCATTTGTCTACATTAGCCTATAATCGAATTACATCCCAAGAACCCATCTCATTATTATCATTTTCATATTGTTTATTGTTGTTGTAGTTGATAATGAAAACCAAAATCCCCTAATATTTGAGATTTGTGTCACCCCTTGATTTGAACTATGTTTTCATTCGATAATGTTTATTCATATGACTGATTTGAGCATATTTGTGCTTTCCTATTGAATCTTAAAAACGTACCACTCCATATGGGATTCGACGCCATCTTATTTAGTTGGGTTATATACTGACTCGCGATCGTTGACACATAGAATTGGATGAAGTGTCTTTGAAATGTTAATCAAAATGGCGCCGCTGCCGGGGAGTGGTGTTGGTTAAGATTCTTTGGTTTAGTTGAATTTTGTTCTTTTTAGTCATAGTTGAATCTACTTACTTTTAGTTTTGATTTTCATGTTGCTTGTTTAGAACAAAAGAAAGGAGCATGTCTTGTAGCAACGGGGACCCAATGGACCACCCTCCTTTGAGTTTGATGATTCTCAAGGATAACATCCTAACTTTCAGGCAATTGGAGGGTGAGTCAATCCATGAGTTGTGGCTGAGATTTAAGTCACTGTTACTGCAGTGCCCAACTCATGGAATCTCGATAAAATGCTACTAGACTGCTTCTATAGAGGTCTTGGTTTAGAGAACAGAGGAGCGGCTGACCAAATTTCTCTAGGTGGTCTCACGCAGCTACCTTATGCAATAGTAGCCCAACTACTTGATCATATGCCCACGACCAACAAAGAGACTGAGAAGGACCATATTTTGGCCACACTGTTGACTTAGTTGGATCTCGTGGCCAAAAAGATTATGAAATTGGAGGTACTGTACCAAAAAAAAATAGGTACATTCCCCCTCATGAGCATAGGAAATCCAAGGAGTACGAGGGTGGACAAGTAGAAGAGATTCTCTCACTCATTCTCCACAAAGTCGAAGAACACGATAGAGTGTTGAACGAGATAAAAGAAAATGTCTCATGTGTTGTCTCATCTTTACCCCATGAATCAAAATTGAGTGGGGAATTGCGTCAAGCCACGACGTTAACTAAGGCACTTCTTGGGAGGCAACCCAAGTTTTACTGCTTTCCTTTTGTTTTATAAATAATCGTGTGTTGATTTTGCAGGTTAAAGTGTGGAATATGTTTGAAATAGTGCAGGTTGGCGAGCAAATGTCCAGTCGGTGACTCGCTGAAGAGGTCGGCAAGCCCGACTTGGACCGGCGTTGGACTCAAAAAAAATTCCAATGTTGGAGTTTGTAAAACTCGAAGAGCCCATGGACTACTTCGTGAATCGCCAACCAGGTCGGCGATCATGACTTTGTTTGTCATTTGGACCCCGACTTTAACTAGAGGTCCTGTAATACTCAGTGAGGTAAATGACCACTCGGCGTGTCGCTGAGTGGTTCGGCGAGCAAAATTAATGTCGCTAAATGGGAGGAAACTGGACGATTTTAAAAGACAAAATTTCAAAAGTTCAAAATCTTTCACATTCCCTCACTTTTTAACTTTCCAAAATCACACCCGCACTATAGTTTTATATATTTTTTATTACTACCGCTTGTTAGTCGTCGATTATGTGTTAAGAGTTGGATATTTTGCCTCCTAGCTTTTCAAAGTACTTATTCGGCATTAAAGGATGGTTTTCCGAACCCCAAACTTGTAATTAGTGATTTTTACTCATTAGAAATTGTTTGATCTTAGTAATGTGTGTTGGGCCTCTTTGAATCGTAAATATATGCTTATTTGCCAAATTAGATTTGAATATCTTACCTAAAATGATTAATTATTGATTTCCTAAATTTTTGTGCTTAAATATTGATCTAAATCGTTAGGTTGTGCAAAATTTTGTTAGGTCTAGTCGGGTGAAGTCTGAGTAACCTTTAATTTTGCTAAATGACGTATTTTACCCAATGATGGAGCATTTGACATCATTCCTAAAGGCAAAAGTCGTCAAATGGCCAAATTTAGCTAATCTGGGAGAAGTCTGAGTATCTCGGTGGCATGGGTCTTATGGGTCTAGGTTTAATTCAATGAGTGCATGTTTTGATTTTGTTTTTGGGGGCTGCAGGGGTTGATTTTGGAAGTCGGGGTAGAAAGTAGGCACGTTGGGCAGTTTGGCGAGCTGGGTTGAGCTCGTCGAACCACTCGGCGATTCGCCAAATTCCCCTTGATGGCCTTTAATTTAATGCAAATCTTGAGTTTTGGTTCTGTAATTTTTGGTGAGAAGCCTGAATTCGCCAAGTTCACTCGGCGACTCACCAAAAGTCTTTTTTGATCCCCCTTTATGCCCCCTAACCCCTAAAATGCACTGTAACTTTTGGCAGGCTGGTATGTGCTCACTGAATGTTATCGACGATTCGCCGAAAGGCCCCTCCCATCGCCGACATGCCATTTTTCTGAGAAAATTTTGAGCCAATCCTTTCGGTGAGCCCGATATGGCTCACCAAAGTGATTCATTACTCGCCGATCGGTTCGGCGAGTCTGTTTGCAACTATCTTTCTACAACTTTTCTTGAAATGAATCTAACTCTTTTTTATGTTTTTGCAGATATGGCTAGAACCAACCTCGACATGCCACCCCATAAAAGAGCACGGGGCATAGTGTTAAATGAAGGGGCATCCAATCCCTCTAAAGGCAAGGGAAAAGGCAAGGGAAAAGGCAAGAAGCCAGTATCTGAAGTACCAGCGCAACTCCGGCAGTGAGGGAGAGTCCTTTGACTCCCAAGCTGCATTATCTGAGCCGGAGGATGACTAGACACTACAGTTTTGGCGGGTGGAGATTCGTGCTAGGTCTCCCCCAAACTCATCTAGAGCTCCAGCAGCCACTTCTCATGCAGTAGACACAATTCCAGCTCTGGTACCACCAGTGGTTCCCAATGCCACCAGTGGTTCCTGCTCCCAGGCTACTTAATAGATTTAAAGCCGATTTTAGAGGAGAAGCTGCTATCCACAAAGGGCCTAGAGGGCAGATACTCTAGTGTAAGGGAGATACTCCAGTGGCACTTATTCCATATCTTCACCAGGCCTTGAGGCCCATATATCCCCACCTGGGTTCTTGAGTTCTACTCTACTTACGATGTCTGGTTCCTCAGAGAAGAAAAGGCGGCGCCTTGCATCGTGAAGCGGTGAATGGTTCGAGGAAGAGAAGTGGGGTGCAACAATAACTACATAAATGTTGTGCTTGAAAGAGCCACAGGATTCGAGCATGAGTATGAAGGCCTGGCGACTGCTCAGTCCCAGGACGACCTTAAGGGCTGGCTTGCCCCCCTTATTTCTGATACCACTCTGAGGTGGATCGAGGCAGAAGCCCAGATAGAGAAGAATGATTTGAATGTAGTTGCACGGTATTGGTTTGGATTCATCAGCAGCTCCATCATGCCTTCACAGAATGAATCCATCCTTCGTCATGCAAAGGTAGCCTATTTAGGATCAATCTTAGCAAAGAAGTGACTCAACTTGGGACTTATTATTGAGAAGGAGATGGCCATCAGGGCTAAAAAACACCATACATCCCTGCCTTTCCCGATCTTGAGCACAGAGTTATGCCGACGTGCTGGAGTTCCTCGTCATGAGACGAGTGATATTGAGGTCAGTCCCATATCCTCCACAGACATTCAGCGGGAGGAGATAGATAGGAGAAGAGCAGCTCCTGTGGATACATCTCCGGAGGTGGACGTTGATTCTATACCTACAGAGGCTCATTTGCCTACTCCGGCCTCCGGGCCTTTAGGTACATTTGCTCCCACTTCTTCCTCCCAGGCTCCTGGTACTTCTGCCCCTTTCCAGCCTGCCAAGATTACTCAGGCTATGATCCTGAAGATGGGGCACTTAGCCCATTCAACGAATGTGAGGGCAACTCGATTGGAGGTTGTGGTACCATGGATGATTGAGAGTGCTATCTTAGCTACACTGGCTCCCCTACGAGCATCCATTAACACTCTCACTATGAGAGTTGAGACTTGTGAGAGTAGAGAGGGGGAGACTTCAAAGGTAATGGCTTCGAGAGTCGAGGTTGCAGATCTGAGGAAGGATGTGCACTACTTGAAGTCCACTGAATTCACTTCATTATTGGAAGTAGCAGATGATGTGGATGCCCTGGCCAGTTTTGAGATTCCTCCGATCAGCATCGGAGATGTACCGATGGATGATGTGGTGGCTGATGAGTCAGAGGCAGAGACCAACGCGGAGTAGATTAAGGTGAGAGAGGAGAGCATCTATAGAGACCTGCCAGATTTGGAGGAGACGATTATACAGTCGGTGATTCAGGCACCACTGACAAAGACGTCCATGGTAGGCCTTAGTAGATCGAGTGTTGTTGCTGTGACACCGGGCATTGACTCCCCGACAGATGAAGCGACTGCTTAGACAGGACTTCTCTTTACCTCCCTCTCTGTCATTTCTATTGATTTTTACTGCTTGTATTGCATGTGAGTATAAATTGGTTTTTTTTTTTTGTGGTAGGGTGATGTACTTCCATACCTTCCTCTTGTGAATATTACTTTTGTTATGTATTGAGTTTTGTGCTATAAATTGTGTTTTGGCATTATTTTGTGAATATGTGAGCTTGTGGCTCCTTGTGTTAATTGCAAATAGTTTTTGGACCCTTTTAAAAAAAATTGCCACCTCTTGTATTTAATTGTGGTTGTTCTTGTGCAAACTTGAGTATCGGTCATGATCAATACCGATGACTTGAATAGTGTTCTCAATCGAACAAAAATTAATGTGTGGCTATGATGAAGCCAAATGAAGTTGCATAGGCAATATGTGAACTTTTTCCATCTCATTGTGACTAGCCGGTTATCGAATTGAGTCTCTTGTGATGAACATTGCACACTAGTAAAAGTGTGGAGTCTTGTTTGATACTGGTGCACATGCCTTGTGTGATGAGCTTACTGTGAACCTTATGTGATGACACCTAGAATTTGCCCCACTGGTCCGATTGACTAAGTGACGCAAGCTCTTAAAATGACCTTAGGCAACAATTTTAAAGAGTGAAACAATTTGACATTATACCTCTTTTGTGGCCTACCTTGTGAGTGTGTGAACTTTGCTTGAATACCCTTCAAGTCTTATCCTTTTCTTGGAACAAACTCGAGCAAATGAGACCTCTGTTTATTCCCTTCACCCATAATCCTCATGAAGTGGTTTGTTTGAATAGCCAACTTAGGCCAAAAGCCTAAGTTGGGGTGTGGTGTAAAGAGAAGGTAAATCGAGAAGTGCAAAGAAGGCTCCCTTGACCCACAGTTTTGAGAAAGATGGAACCCCTCCATGCAAAAAAAAAAAACAAAAAAGAGAAAAAGAAAAGAAGAGAGAAAAAGAAAAAGAACGAAAAATTTGTGAAATAAAGTTGTGAAAGTGCAAAAGAAAATGGGGTGTCCTGTAGTCCATGGAAATTGAATAATGGAGTGAATTTTGAACATGAATGCGAATGATGAAGAAAAGGAAAGGAAGTGATGTTCATACCACATTTCATGAGGATAGCAGCCACTGAGCCTAAATGACCATACATTTAGACTCAGCCCTGTTACAAGCCTTGAAAAGACTTTTTTGATCCTGAATAAGCTGAAACAAATGTTGGTTGGAAAATAAGGGCAAACCTTTGGGTGAAGTCATGCATGTGTTCATCTTTATGAGTGTGAGAGTTGTATGTGATTCCGGAACTATGAAGTGTTGAACCATTGTGTGTAAATATGGAATCATTCATTGTGTGAGGGCATTTGAGTACCTTTGTTGAGCTTGAACTTGCATTAGAAGCAAGAATTGTGAACTTGAGAACCTTTGGCAATGGTGAGTCACTACTTGAATCTTTGAGTGCACAATTGACCCTTGCAAGAGTTAGTTGAGTCTTGTTGTGTGCATTCATGATTGAGTCTTGTGTAGCACTGTTTTGAGACATCCTTTTTGAACTGCTGAACTTTAGCTTTACTTGAGGACAAGCAAAAGTTTAAGTTGGGGGTGTTGATGAATCCGATATTTGGACTCATTTAGGGATTTATTCATAATGATTTAGTGTCCTCAAATGCCTATTTTGTGCCAAAAACTTATGTAAAACCTTTGATTTCCACGTATTTGGATTGAGGAAAAAATCAAGGACACTAATTTGCAAAAAGGAACACAGCGAGCTGAAAGAATGAAGAAAAGTACACCTGATGATCGCCAAGTCCACTTGGCAAGTCGCCGAACGACCTCTTGACCGTCTAAAGTTCCAGTGTGCCAAGCCTTGAAGGAGAAAATCAAGTGGGCGAGAGAAAAGAGGAGTCGGCAGATCACCGAGTGGTTCCACAATGCAGTGTTAGATCGCCCAAAGTTACAAACCTAGAGGATGCTGAAGGCCAAGGCTAAAAGGCAATGGAATTGACCAAAGGGCAGATCGACAGCCCGACTTACTGCGCCAAATGGCCCTTCACAACATATTTTTAGCGACTATAAATACATTTTTGAACATTTAGTTTAGGAGAATCGATCATTATCAAAGCTAAGTTTTATCATTAGCAAGTATTATATTTTTGAAGATTTTTGAACTCTAAGTATTGAGACAAGTTTTCCTTAGCTTCGAAGAATTGAAATTTTTCACTCTTGAGAAATTGGAAGTGGGTCTTTGAGATTCTTCAATTCGGACCTTTGTAAAGACGAAATCAATCTTACCTAGTTGATGGAAACTCAATTTCGTAATAATTTTTATCTTTTAATGATATTTAGCTAAAACCCCTATTCTTGGGGTGTGATTATGTGATTATGGGCTGATTTAGTTTATGGGTATTGCTAATTATTAGTCTAAAAGCTATTTTGAAGTGATTTCAATCAGTAATTGTGGCTTAATTTAAGAATTGTACTTGCAAATGCAGTTCTAACTGTGTGTTTTTTGCTTGCTCGAGAGAGAGGTTTTAAAACCAAGTTTATTGATTAATGGTATGTGGGTATTGGGTTGTCATGGGTTCATCTCAAGAGAGTGAATCCTAAACCCTTTTCTACAGATTCAGCTCGAGAGAGTGAATGGACTAAGGTGTAGGTTGTTCTTATTTTGCAAGCTATTCGATGTTTGAGATAAATTGACTTGATTCGGGGTAAATTGTTCGAGAGAAAGTTTACCTCCTCTATAGTCTAGTTTAATCACTAATATCTAGCTATTTTCTAATATTTGTAATTACCCATTTGTCTACATTAGCCTATAATCGAATCACATCCCAAGAACGCGTCTTATTATAGTCGTTTTCATATTGTTTGTTGAAGTTGTAGTTGATAACTAAAACCAAAATCCCCTGATATTTGACATTTGTGACACTCCTTGATTTGAATTATGTTTTCATTCGATAATATATATTCATATGACTGATTTGAGCATATTCGTACTTTCCTATTGAATCTTCAAAACATACCACTCCCTTGGGATTTGACCCCAACTCATTTAGTTGGGTTATATAATGACAAGCGATCGTTGACACTTAGAATTGGATGAAGTGTGTTTGAAACGTTAATCATCATGCCATCAAGGAGTTGAGACGCTACTTCATAGGGTTGTTGCATTATACCTCCGAGAACAAGTTGATCATCAACTCCTTTGTTCACCGAGTCAAGGCTCCTATTGAAGTACTACTGCAATATATGATTTGGCAGCCCATGGGTTGGACATTGAAGTACCAACTTCTTAAACCTCAGCCACGTCTCATGGATAGGTTCACTTTCCAGGCATTTTAAACCATGGAAACTATCCCTAAGTGTCATCATCTTTGATGGGGGAAAGAATCGCACATAGAATGTTGTAGTAAGCCTATCCCAAGAATTGATGGAATCCCTTGGAAACTCAGGCAACCATTTACTAGCCACACCCATTAAAGAGAATGGGAACAACCTGAGACAGATTGATTCTTGTGATAAATTCTTGAATGAGAACGGACCACAGACGTCCACAAAGTTCCTAATATGCTCATGTGGGTCTTCATGAGGCAATCCTCCATATAATCCCTTCATTTGGAGGAGCTGTAGAATTGTGCTAGTGAATGGAAGACGACATTCCCTTGAATTGGAGGTAGACGTATTGCACCCACACCACCCAATGGAATTGGGTAGTTCACATTTGGGTCATTTAAATCATTGAGGTTCCCAATATCGTCTTGGTGGCCCACTTGGCTACCATTACTTTCGTTTACGCTCATCCCTTCCTTTGTTCAACACAAGCAACACAAAGCAAAAACTAAAGTAAGAATCGACTACAACCAAAAAGATCACAATTCAACTTCAATGAAAGAATTTCAAACAACACCACTCCCCAGCAGCGGCGCCATTTTGATTAACGTTTCAAACACACCTCATCCAATTCTAGGTGTAAAAGATCTTTAAGCAATATAAAACCCAACAAAGAGTTGGGGTCTAACCCACAGAGAGCGGTACATGTTCAAATTCAGTTATGAGGTACAAATGTGATTTAAACATCTATAGGAATGGAAATTATCGAAAAAGACATAAACAAGTCTAAAAGGGTGACAACGAATGTCATATAGGGGGTTTTAGTTTGAAATTATCAGCTACAACTCTATCAAACAACAATGAAATAACGATAAAGAAAGGAATTCTCAGGATGTGATCGATCATAGGCAAATCTCGCTATATGGGTAATTGAAACTACTAATAAATAGCTAAGTATCAGTGGGTAGGCTGGACAATGATTGAAATAATTTTCTCTCCAACAACTACCACGTTTCAAGTGATTTCTCTAGAACAACAACACGCTTATCAAATAAGAACAGTGCATAACCTTAATACATCCTCTCTCTAGACCAAGATGGGTAGGATTAAGTTTAGGATTCACTCTCTCGAGCAGGACCCATATCATCCCAATACCTATAAACCATTAATCAAAATCTTTGGTTCAAGAACCTCTCTCCCAAGTAAGCTAAGAACTCAAAATTAGAACTGCATTTGCAACTACAATCAATGGATTAAAATACAACTAATGATTAAACCAACTTCAATATAGCATTCAAATTAGTAATTAACAATACTTATAAGCTAATTCAATGTATAATCACATAATCACACCCCAAGAATTGGGGTTTTAGCCACACATCATAAAAATAGGGAAATGATTACCAAATGCATTCGCCATGATCTGGGAAATGCTCCCAAGTCTTTACAATGGTCCAAATTGAAGAAATTTAGAAATCCACTTGCAAATCCTTAAAATTGAGTCTCAAAAAGCTTCAAAGTTTCCAATGGAACTCTAAAGCTCAAAAGACAACTCTCCTCACAAATAGCAAGATGCTTAATTTACAGTTCAAAATTCAATTTATAGTTGCCCAAAATATGGCTTGAAATGCCATTGGGTGAGATAAGTCGGGCTCGCCAAGTGGATCGGTGATCCACCGATTGTCCTCTTCTATCACCACTTTGCATTGGCCTTCAGCGTCTCAGGTCCTATAACTTTGGGTGATCCAATTTGTCATCGCAAAACTGATCGGCGATTCGCCGACTGCCCATTCATGTCGCCGACTTGGTTTCTTCCCTCAAGGCTGGCACACTGGAACTTTAGGCGGACCGAAGAGCCACTCGGCGAGTCGCCAAGTGGTCTTGGCGATCACCAGGATCACCTTTCTTCAGCTTATTATGCTCCTTTTTGCCTGTTAGTGTCCTTACCTTGCTCCTTAGCTCACATACCTAAAACTCAAGGTTTTAACATCAGTTTATAGCATAAATTAGGCATTTGAGGAAACTAAAACTATCAAAACAAAGCCCTAATGGGTCCAAATCTCAGACTCATCCATAAGGGAAGTGGATCAGTTTCCCCAATAACCTTCCACAACCCTTTCACCCTTTTCCATATCAAGATGAACATTTCATCTCTCTTCTTCTCTCTTTTCTTCATCTTGTCGTGGAAGCGACTCAACTTTCCATATGACTTGGCCAGACCGGTGTACGCCTTCTCCAACCCCGATAGATAAGTTTTTTTGTTTCTTTGATCCTCCAAGAAATCATCAAACTCCTTTTAAAAGAATTAAGTCCCACTGATGTCACGCGTGGACCTTGAGGCTTCTTGGACACCAACTCTCGAACACACCTCAATTCCTCAGCCAAATACTCAAATGGCCCCATCGATGATGGTTTAACATAATTAGCCCCAATACACAGTGCCTTCCCTGAATCCATCTTCCTCTTCTTACTTTTGGTGGCAGTCCCTTCACCTTACTTTTTCAAAGAAAAGATTGAGGTTTTAGGGCTTACCCAATTTCTCATGCATACTTCTCCACATCAGCCCACTTGCATAGTTCAGTTATCAATAAAAGAAACATGAGAGTGGGGCTATCATGGAGTTTGAAGTCACGTGACTCATTAACAATCAGATGACCAACATTAAATGGAAAGTCATCTAGAATTAAAGACACTATATGTGCCATAAACTATCAATGCAAATATTGTTCCCGTACAGAGAGAATCAGCTACATATAATTGATATCTTATTCTTTGCTTCAGCCGTAACCTCTATGAATGTATTTTTGGACCTTGTGGTAGCCCAAGGTACATTCTTGCTCAAGCATAACTTTGAAACCAACCAACTACCTGGAGCACAATCTTTTTCCATGAACTTCTCACTGCCATGATGTGGTAACTTATAGACCTCATTTATTGCTTTTGGTCCAATGTTAATAGACTTTCTCTGAATATTCATCCCCGGGTTGTTTAGTTTTGTAACAATCAGGTTTGCATAGAATTCCCTCAACCATTTATTATTAGCCTTGCAATGGTCATGTGCAAATTATATCCATCCAATAGCCTCTAATCTTTGATAGAATCTTGGAAGAGTCTTAGGGACCTTTCCAAGTGAAATTCATATATCGGTAAACTTATTTTTAACTAGACCTTGATAGTAGATGTTCTGACTCACAAGAGAAATGAATCGAGTCTCGTCATAGTCGGCCATTGAGTTCTAGTTTATCAATAAGTTGACACACCATTCTCAACTTTTGAAAGCCTGAAAATATTATAATAGCACGAAATTATAAGAAACTTTTGTTAAACAATTCTTCCTCTTGATAGGAGCTAGAGAAATGCGTTAAAAATCAATGCGAGACAGAACTCTCAAATTTTAGCACTATTGAGAAACTATAGAAACTGGCCTTTGATATCTTAAAACCACTAGAAGTCGCTTAAGAGAAAATCGCTTTAGATCTGAAAGGCCGCATCAGCTGGAACCGCAAAAGTTTGGGGCATCCATTTTTTCACCTAAAGGTCCGCTTCTGCATCCCTAACTTGCACATAAAATTTTAGCACCGAATGTTTTCACACAAAAATTAACCCACACGAGTTCATCTACTACATCAATCCACAAGCAATTCAAAGTCTTTATCCTTTCATCACAAAGGTTTCACCAATCAATTTCTATTTCTCACTAACATTTCATCAAACACTTGGTGGGTGATGAATGCTAGATTTTCACTCATTTATGTCCATTTAAATCAATAATTGGATTCATTAATGCCTAATTTTGTACTTTTCTAATCAAATATTGATGATTTGCAACTAGGAAGAGAATTGGATAAGACATGGACTGAATCTTAAAATAATGTCAAAAAATGCAAAAGAAGAGCAAAATTAAAATTATTGATCGCCTAGAATGAAGAACAGATCACCGACTGATCTAGAGTCACCCGATCTGACAATGAATATCACTTTTGTCTACAAAAGAAGGTCGGAAACTCCAGTAGAAAAGATGATATGATGAATGAGAAAGGCGGATCTAAAGCACATCGCCCAAAGTGACAGTGTGCAAGGCAACGATGTAAAGCTCAAACGGTAGATTAAGGTGGTATTCGATGATATTCCAAACGAAAAAGGCTGACTTAATTGTGTTCGCCAACTATGGTTCAAACACCTTAAGCCTAGAGCATAACATAGGCGAGTAGTGGAATGAAGGGCGACTCGCTGAGTGAGTTAGGTGAGCCCGACTAATGTCATTGAGTTGGTTGTTAAGTGGACTTTTGGGCCAAATTTAGGGAAAATATAAATTTCCCAAATAATTAGTTTTGAGAGAGCTCGATTAGATAGTTTAACTACTGAGTTTAGGAGAAAACTTTACTTTTTAGAATATGTTTTCTAGTCCTCTTTGGTTTTTGAAATTTGAATATTGAATTCGATAATTTGAAGTTAAATGCAAATTGGGTTTACTCTTAATTGCTTAATTTTAAGCTACCTATGACTGCTTTCATGTAAGGTATATTTTCTTTACTTTTTGTGATGAATGGCTAAAACCCCAAGATCTAGGGGTGCTCTAATGTGGTTGGGAATTAATTTAATGTAGCGGGTGTTGTGCGATGCTATGTTTTGTAGTTGATCATGCAAAAATTTAGTCTAATTATCAAGGGGTTAACATAAGTGTTAAGGTTGAGAACGTAATTCCTATATTTGATCTCCGATTGATGATCGAAAGAGATTAATTGGAGTGGGTAATCAGTTCAATACTAGGTATTTAGGTTTTATGTCCTTGACTTGTTGAAAGAGAGGTTATGGGTCGTATCTAATTACCCTATTCTTGAAAGATGGAATATGGTAAGGTAATATGTTGTTTAGAATTGGCATTAGATGAGACCCGAAAGGAGATTCTAGGCATAGATGCTTTGAGATCGAAAGATGATTAGCGTAATTGAAGATGACTTAGCCTATTCATGTATTAACATAACTATAGAGCAGCACATTTACTACTATATGACATTCACAACTAAAAAACTGCCAAAAAGAGACAGAAAAAAGCGATGGACTACATCGCTTTTTTGGCCAAAAGCGACGAAAAATCAACGCAGTCAATCTTGTCGCTTTTTGGCTCGATGCTTTTCCAAAAGCGATGGACTGCGTCGCTTTTGTTTTTTTTTTCTTTTTTTTTGAAGAATGTGACACTGTCCGTCGCTGTTTCTATTTTTAATTTTTTTTTAATTTTAAAAAAGAGATGAAGTCCATCGCTTTAGTTAATTTTTAATTTTTTTAGAATCTTGAAAAGCGACGGACAATGAGACGCCGTCCGTAGCTTTTTTGGAAATAAAAATTTGAAAAATCCAAAAAAGCGACGAACTAAAGGACCCTATCCGTCGCTTTTCTGGGTTTTTTAAAAAATAAAATTAAAAAAAAGCAACGGACTAAAGGACCCTGTCCGTCGTTTTTTCTGCAATTTTTTTTATGCTGCCCACCTGCAAAAGCAATTCAATTCAATTCAGCCCCAATTAAACACAAAACATTATAAATAAGCTACACAAAATATGAAACAACAAACTTAAATTAACATACAAAAATTGTGATTGAAAGACTTATAAAATATTTCAAAATTCATTTCAAAATTACAAAAAATTCGTTACAAAATTACAAATAGTTCATAAAGACTATATTTTATCAAGATTTCTAAAGTTCAACCTAATAATTAGTTCATAAATTCTATAAATCAAGATTTCTAAAGTTCACAACCTAAAGCTTAAAATCCTACAATAACTCAAGATTTCTAAAGTTCACAACTTAAAGTTCTAAAATCCCACAATAATTCAAGATTTCTAAAGTTTACAACCTAAAGTTCTAAAATTCTAAAATAATTCAAGATTTCTAAAGTTCACAACCTAAAGTTCTAAAATCCTACAATAATTCAAGTTCTCTAAAGTTCACAACTTAAAGTTCTAAAATCCTACAAAAATTCAAGCTTTCTATAATTCATAACTTAAAGTTCTAAAATCCTACAATAATTCAAGATTTCTAAAGTTCACAACTTAAAGTTCTAAAATCCCACAATAATTCAAGATTTCTAAAGTTCACAACCTAAAGTTCTAAAATTCTAAAATAACTCAAGATTTCTAAAGTTCACAACCTAAAGTTCTAAAATCTCACAATAATTCAAGTTCTCTAAAGTTCACAACTTAAAGTTCTAAAATCCTACAAAAATTCAAGTTTTCTAAAATTCATAACTGAAATTTCTAAAATTCTACAATAATTCAAGATTTCTAACGTTTCACAACCTAAAGTTCTAAAATCCTACAAAAATTCAAGTTCTCTAAAGTTCAAAACTTAAAGTTCTAAAATCCTACAATAATTCAAGATTTCTAACGTTCAAAATCTTATAAAGTTCTAAAATCCTACAAAAATTCAAGGTCTCTAAAGTTCACAACTGTAAGTTCTAAAATCCTACAATAATTTAAGATTTCTAAAGTTCACAACCTAAAGTTCTAAAATCCTAGAATAATTAAAGATTGTTAATGCTTACAATCTTATAAAGTTCTAAATATAATAATTCAAGATTTCTAAAGTTCACATCCTAAAGTTTAAAATCCTACAATAATTCAATATTTCTAAAGTTCACAACTTAAAGTTCTAAAATCCCACAATAATTCAAGATTTCTAAAGTTCACAACCTAAATTTCTAAAATCCTACAATAATTCAAGATCTCTAAAGTTCACAACCTAAAGTTTAAAATCCTACAATAATTCAAGACTTCTAAAGTTCACAACTTAAAGTTCTAAAATCCCATAATAATTCAAGATTTCTAAAGTTCACAACCTAAGTAAAGTTCTGAAATCCTACAAAAATTCAAGTTCATATCTAATTTCTCTAAGTTCAAGAATTTCCAAGTTCAAGAATTTCTAAGTTCAAGAATATAATTCAAGTAACCCAATTTTCAACAACAATATAATACATAAGCACAAATACAATGGCAAATTGAAAAATTCAACTAATCTCTAACTTCTAGCTAGCTTCTAATTATTTGTTAGTTATAACTTCTAATACTTAATTTACAATCATATTTAAAAATCCCCAATTTTTCTAACTTTAACTTTCAAACTTACTAAATTCAAGAACTTCTAAGTTGGAAAAGTCAACTAATCTAATTTCAACTTTCATATACTATCCAATATTTTTCTAATTTCAAAGTAATCTAACTTTCATATACAATTGAATGTTTTTCTAACTTCAACCGTCAAACATACTAAATTCAAGAATTTCAAAGTTTGAAAATGCAACTAATCTAACTTCTAACTTCTAACTTCTAATTATTTGTTAGTTCTATCTTCTAATACTCAATTCACAATCATATTAAAAAAAGAAAAAAAAAACCCAATTTAGAAGAAAACCCTAAAATCGAAATCTCTAATTCTCTACCTAACTAACAATAATCAAATATACAAAATAACAATTGAATAACACAATTCATCAAACTAAAACAATATACTAATTTATAACAAATCAAATATTACTAGAATTGAAAAAAAAAAAATTAAACCCTAACCTTAACAAGCCAAGGAAAAGAGGCAGTGGGGACGACGGGTGGCAGCGCCGATGAGGCAAGGCAGTGACGGGACTGATGCTCAAGGAGAGAAGGGTGATGGCGGCGTGGGGCAGCGGCGCAACAGTTTGGTTTTAGAGAGAAGGGAGAGAAGGGAGAGAAGAGAGAAGAGAGAGAAAGAGAGATGGGAAAATGGGGGGAAACCCCGCTTTTTGGTTCAACATATTTTAAAAAAAGTGACAGACAGCGTCTCTTTGTCCGTCGCTTTTTTAAAAATACTTGACCAAAATTTTGACTAAAAAGTGTCAGACTAAGAGACACTGTCCGTCGCTTTTTTAAAATGTTTGACTATATATTTTGACTAAAAAGCGACGGACTAAGAGATGCCGTCCGTCCCTTTTTTAAAAAACTAATAAATAAAATAAAATAAATTAAAAACGACGGACAACGTGGTTAGTTTTTAATTTATAAATAATTATTTTTATTAAAAAGCGAAGGACGACATCTCTATATATATTAAATAAATAATTATTAATTATATATATTTATTGTAAAAATCCGCAAAAAAAAAGCAATGGACTAAGAGATGTCGTCCGTCGCTTTTTGTAAAATAATTTTAAAAATAATTATTTTTATTAAAAAGTGACGGACAGTGTGGTAAATGGCGTCGCTTTTTTGAGCGACGCAGGCCGTCGCTTTTCTGTTTGTCATTTTTTGGCAATTTTTTCGTAGTGTTCAAATCTCTGCACCCCTAGATTGCTTGGTAACTCTTGATTTCGTTTGAATTTTTGTTTAATTGCGATAATTGACAAGCAATCTTTATAAAAGGTTGGTGATACCATTGTTCTTACTATTGTAAATGAGCTAATTTAAAGTATAAATCTCTCGATGAAGAATTCTCCATGATATACAATTCCTTGAGGGATTCAACCCCAACTCTTTGGTAGTTTAATGACTACGATCGCTCACTCTTTTAATTGGTTTTAGAGGGTGATTTGAGTGTTATCAAGAATGGTGTCGCTGCGAGGAATGGTAGTTGAGAATTCTAATTGAGAAGTTAGATTTGAATTTTTTTAGTAGAGGTTTTGGTTTATGTTGTTGTTAGCTCATTTGTAGGTTAACAAGATGACTGATCATAGAAGTGACAATGATAGTTACTATGGTAAAAATGACAATATGTGTGACTTAAATGACATGTCCATTAATATCGTTCAAAGTATGAGAGTGATTCTAATACCTCCTACAATCTAGATTATGGTGTTTTACATCACCGGAACTATGATCCAATTGATTTAGATGAAAGGATTTCTTGGAGGTCTAGCTCATGAGGATCCCCATGAGCACCTTAAGAATTTCAAGGAGGTGTGTGGAACCTTTGAGTTCAAGAACAACTCCCAAGAATCCATACGGTTGAGACTATTTTCATTCTCTATAATTAGAGAGACTACGAGATGCTTGGCAAAATTGCCAAATGATTCTATTACTTCATGGGATGAGCTAACTGAGGTTTTATTGGAACAACTCTTTCCACCCTCGAAAATTGTTAAACTTCATCTCCAAATTCAAAATTTCAAAAGACTTGGAGGTGAGCCCTTGCATGAAACATGGCTGAGGTTCAAAAAGTTACTCTTTCAATGTCCAATGCATGGCGTTCCAGAAAATGTGTTGCTACAATACTTTTGTTGGAGCCTTGATTCAGTCAATAAAAGTGCGGCTAATCAATTAGTTCATGGTTGATTGATAAGACAATTGTGTGAGGTAGCTGCATTGCAGTTAGATGATATGACTAAGGTCAACTCAGCATGTCACACTAGGGAGGACCAAGAACCGCTTCTACAAGTGGGTTTAAGTAAAAAACAAATTGAAAAGGACCATGAAAGAGATGAAAACATGTCCAATATGATGATCCAAATCGATTTGTTGTCCAAACATGTCATGAAAGGTGGAACTAAGTTAGTGAATGCGGTTAGAACCAACAACGGGCAGTGCCTAGATGATGCCAAATTTGAGACATTATACAATAAAGAGGTTCAATACTTTAGAAATAAAGTGGGGGCGGGGGGGGGGGGGGGGGGGGTTCTCACAACAATTATCAACGTCAAGGTGGGAACCAAAGGTGAAACAAGGATAGAGATTTTGGTTGGAAATATTGGAGGGGTGGAAATTGGAGAGATCGGGAGGTGGAAAAAGATAGATATATGCCTCACCATGATCGTCCATGCCCAAAGATATAGTTGGTCTAGAAGGAAGCCTGATGGAAGACATGTTTGTAATGATCTACAACAATAATAAAGGATCTAATAAGGTGTTGAAGGATTTGAAAAATGACTTCTCCACTTTAACCTAAATGGTGACTTCTCATTCAGTTTCAATCAAGCAGCTGGAGGCCCAACTGGATCAGATTTCCACTCATCTAAATCCAAGGCAAAAAGGAACTTTTCCTGGTGATACCATCCCGAACCCCAAAAATGATTATTGAAGTTTGAGGACTATGTCGTGCAACGACGTTAAATAAGGAACTTCTTTGGAGGCAACATAAGTCTTTACTTTTGTTTTTATTGATTTCAATAACGTGCATTGTAAGTGCAGTTGGTGAAGAGGTTGAAAGATAGAAAAAGGTAGATTTGTCGAGGCCGAACCAAAATGGTGATGCACCAAAAACATTAAGCGGACTACTTCTTGTCCACCTTTTGCGCTGAAATTGGTGAAAAGTGCATTGTGAAGATTGGTGGCCAGAGCTCTAAAGGGCGATACGCCGAATTGCAATAAGCGAACTCCATCGAGTCTATCAAATTAAAAATTGGGTTTGGTCATTTCTAAGTCAAGTTCGATGAGCTTAAGCTCTAGACGGAGATCCGTGGAACACGTCGGTGACGTTAGTGAGTACGCCAAACGGGCCTTCTATAAAAAGGCTTTGGGTTGTTTCAAATTCAATAAAAACCCTTTGAATTTTTGGAGCCTTTTTGATTCCCCTCTCTTACATTGTGCATTTTGAGTGATTGTATGCCTCTTATGAGTGTATTGTAAGTGCTAGGAGTGCGTTTGATTGGATCTTGAGTCAAACCAACCCCGATTCCTAAATTTCTTTCTTATTTTTCAGCTTTAAGGCTGATGTTTCGACTTCTTGTTGATAATTTTAGTTTAGCTTGCATATAAGGTGTGGGCTTGAGTCCTTTAATTGAGACTAATTGATTGATTTTGCTGGGTAGCATCATATTGTTTATTTTGTACCATACCGAGGTGATTTTGACTGAGAATTCCTATATAAATTGTGAACCATGATTATGTTGGTTAGAATGCTGAATTGAGTTGATATACTTGTTAGGTCTATGCTTAATTTAATGGGGAAAATCTAATTACCTATGAGTAAAAAAGCATATAGGTGGATTGTAATTGTTGGGGCAAACTCGTATTTGTTGTGCATGTTGGATTTGGTTGTGAAATTTAGGCATCTTGGGCTAAAACTACATGTTCGGCGAGCTTGTCTTTGCCTGCCAAGGGAATAGGTGAATGACCGAGTAAGACCCAACTCGCCTTCCTTAGCTTGTGCATGGCCTTGTGCACTGTTCCATTCGGTGGGCTTGTCTTAGTACCATCGAGCCTATTGGGCGTATCGCAAAGTGGGAGAGGACATCGCCCTTGATGCTTATGTCTTCCCTTTTGCACTATCAGTTTTGGTGAACTTGTCTTAGCCCACCGAAACCAATTTGACGAATTTTCGAGTTGGAGTTGACTCCACTTTGTGAGCCTAAGCCCATAGTATTGTGCTACCGGTCATTTCGGCAGCTCAGCGGAGCTCGCTGATCCTATTGGGCGATACGCCTTCCTATTAGGCGAGCCTCAGAATTGTTTTTAAAACTTGATTCAAAGTGCTTTCGATTTAGACTAACCTTCACAAATCTTGTTATTTTATGTGTATCTTGCAAGTAATGGTAAAAACAAAGGGTAAGAATGTGGTCTACTCTGATCTGAGTTAGATAGGGAGTCTTCTCCTTCTCCTCTTCCTCTCAAAAGACACTGTGCCTTTCCATTAATGAACAATGTAAAGTTTCAAAGCACCGACAAACCTCCACCCAATAACCATCTACTCAAGATAGGGTACAACCTAGGGTGGTTAGGAAAAGAACGGAGATCCGCTCCAAGTTGGTGCAACCCTCACCTACACAAGCTCTAGTTTCCAGAGTTCTCCCAATTACAGCTCCAAGAGCCTTTAAAAGTCTAAAAGCAGAAGAATAGCAAATCATACTTGAGGGGAGATGACTTTACGAAATTCTTTCTTGATCGCCCTTCTGCACCCCTAACCCCTAAAATACACTGTAATTTTTGGCAAGCTACTTCTAGCTCGCCAATTAGTGTTGACAATTCTCCGAATGGCCTTGAAAATTGCCGACCTGTCTTGAATTTCAAAAATTTTGTGCTGGTACTTTCGGCGAGTCGGGTCAGAGCAACTCGACCACTCGCCGAACGGTTCAGCAAGTCATTCTACAACTAATTTTCTACAACTTTTCTAGAAATTTTTCTAAGTTTTTTCTTCATTGTTTTTTGCAGATATGGCTAGAACCAACTTGACTGATATTAGCACGCCACCCCGAAAGCGGGCACGCGGAGTCATTATAAATGAGGAAGCAGCTCCTTCCAGTGCCAAGGCAAAGAAACTACCTCTAAAGGGAGGAAAGGGAAAGGGCAAGGTGCCTATAGCTGAGACATCGGAGTACACCTCTGGTAGTGAGGGAGAGTCTTATGATTCTCATGATTCATTCTCTGAGCCTGAGGATGATCAATTATTTCAAGCAAGGAGAGCAGAGCTTCACTCCAAGGCAACACACGATCCTTCCAGGATCCCGACAGCTCAGACTTCTCCTCCTCTAGCCCAGCACAAACTGTGGTCCCAGCACCACCAGTACAGGGTCCTCCTCCCCGATCACTCAACTGGTTAAAGGCCAAGGGATTGCGGACCATTCTAGAGAAGAAGAGACTGTCCACAGATAGTGTAGTAGACAGGCATCCAGCAGTGTGGGACACCCTCAGGTTGCACAAATTCGAGGTCTTTACCAGGCCCCGTGGCCCATACATTCCTATATGGGTCCGGGAGTTCTATGCTGCATATAGTGACTTGGTGCCTCAGGGGAAGAAGAAGGCTAGTGCCTTCAAGCTGTTAGACTTTGTGATTGTCCAAGGGAAGAAAGTTAGATGCAGCAGTGATGATATAAATGTTGTGTTTGAGAGAGCTACAGGGTTTATGCATGATTACCAAAGTATGATCCAAACACAGACTCTGGATGACCTCAAGGGTTGCCTGGCACCCCTTATTTCTGACACCACCCTGAGGTGGATTGAGGCCGGAGCACCGATAGAGAAAAAATACCTCAACATAGAACCTAGGTACTGGTTTGGATTCATGAGTAGCACGATCATATCGTCGCAAAATGAGTCCATTCTTCGCCACCCAAAGGTGGTCTGTCTTGGGTCTATCATATCCAGGAAGCGGCTTAATTAGGGTCTGACTATTGAGAAGGAGATGGCCACGAGGGCCAAGCAGCACCAAACATCTCTCCCTTTCCTGGTGTTGATCACCGAGTTATGTCGGCGAGCTGGAGTTCCACGTGTTAAGAATAGGGATGTTGAGATTACACCCACATCCTCTACTGACATCCGGCATCTAGAGGCCGATTACAAGAGGATAGTAGCTCCAGTGGACATATTCCCGGAGGTCGATATTGATTCACTACCTGTAGAGGAAGTCATACCTACTTCAGCCACTGGGCCTTCAGGTACTTCTAGCTCTGCTCCTTTTGACATTCTTGGCACTTTTGTTTCTCCCCCGTCCCCTAGATCTGCTACTGGTACTACTGCCTCTAGGTCTCCGATCACCCAAGCTATGCTTTACAAGGTGGGGTACTTATCCCATTCTGCTGATGTGTATGCCTTCCGATTAGAGGCTGTTTTTCATGGGATGTTCGAGAGAGCCATTACTGCTGCACTGACACCTCTCCAGGCTTCGATTGATTCTCTGAAGATGAGACTAGAGGTGCGTGAGAGAGGTTAGGGAGCTATTTATGAGGTAACAGCCTTGAAGTTCGATGCTGCTAGCTGAGGAAGGATGTGGACCATCTGAAGTCCATTGATTTTACCTCATTATTCATGACGATGGAGATCCCAGATGACTTGAGTGCAGATATTCCAGCTTATTTTGAGGTTTCTCCAGCTACCAACGGAGATGATATTAGGGCTGATTTTGCTGCTGCTAAGTCCAAGGCCGAGACAGATGAGGAACAACTGGGTGTGCGTGAAGAGGTTGTTTATGAGTACCTGGCTGACTTAGATGGTGCCATGTTCGAGTCAGCTACACAGGCCTCTTTGAGGGATGTATCCATAGTGGGCTCTAGTGGAGCTAAGGTAGCTGAGACATCGGGCACTGATGCCCAGACAGATGGAGTGACTGAGATGCCGACTTCACCTAGGCTTAGCCTGGCAGGATGACTTTTCCCCTCCATCTCTATTACTTTTTATACACTATTTTTGTTTTAGTTGCATTTGAGGATAACTGCATATTTTTTTGGGTGGGGTGAGGTATTCCCATACCTACCTCCTTTGGGTTGTTTTGTGTATATTGGTTTTGATGATAGCTTTGTGAATATTGGCTCTATTTTGATGATGTTTTTTGGAATATTAAGCTGATTGTTTATATATATATATATATATATATATATATATATATATATATATATATGCAGATGTTTTTAGCTTGTGGCCCATTTTTTTAATGTGAAAATGGTTTTTGAACCAATTATAAAAATTTTCCACCTCTTTGTGTGTGTGATTGTGGCTGTTCTTGTACAAATTTGAGTGTTGGTGGTGGTCAATACCGATGACTTGAATAGTGCTCTTAATTGAACAAAATGAATGTGCGGCTACAATGAGGCAAACTAAGTTACATAGGCAATATGTGAACTTTTAGCATCTCTTTGTGACTAGCCGGTTGTCGAATGAGTCTCTTGTAATGAACATTGCACGCTAGCTAGAAAGTGTGGAGTCTTGTTTGATATTGGTACCAATGCCTTGTATGGTGAGGTCGTCTTGAACATTGTATTTGATAACACCTAGAACTTGCCCAATTGGTCCGATTGATTGATGGTAGCAAACAATTGAAATGATCTTAGGCAAGAATTTTGAAGAGCAAGCCAATTTGACAATATACCTCTTTGTGGCCAACCTTGTGAGATGTGTGAATCTAGCTTCGCACCTTTTGAGCCTATCCCTTTTCTTGGAAGAAACTTGAAAAACTTTGACCTCTTTATCCCATCACCTATAACTTTCATGATGTATTGGTATGTTTGCATAGACAACTTAGGCCAAAAGCCTAAGTTGGGGGTGTGGTGAAAAAGAAGGAAAGTCAAGAAGTGTGAAGAATTCCCCCTTTGATGGATTGTTTTGAAATAGATGGAACCCCTCCATGTAAAAAAAAAAAAAAGAGAAAGAAAAAAAAGAAAGAAGAAAGAAAAGAAAAAGACTGAAAAAGAGCAAGAATTGTGAAATAAAGTGTGTGAACATAGTGAAAAATGGGGTATCCGGTTATCCATGTCTAGTTGAATAATGGGGTGGAGTTTAAACATGTTTGAATATGAAAGAGAAGGAGAAAAGAATGATTTTCAAGCCATACTTCATGAAGGTAGAAGCCACTAATCCTAAATGACCATACTTTTACACCCAGAAGCCTTGAAAAGACCTTTATGATCTTTAGTGAGCTGAAACGAATTTTGATTGGAAAATAAGGGCAAGCTTATGGGTGGAGTCATGCATGTGTTCATCTTTTTGAGTGTGAGAGTTGTATGTGATTCCGAAACTTTAAATTGTCAAAGACTTTTGTTTGAATCCGAAATCACCTTTGTTGTGAGGGCATTTGAGTACCTTTGTTGGGCTTCAACTTGCATTTGAAGCAAGTATTGTGAACTTGAGTATCTTTGATAATGGTGAGTCAAAATTTGTATCTTTGAGTGCACAATTGAGCATTGTATGTGTAGTTTTTGTGTGCATTCATGTTAATTCTTAGGCAACACTATTTGAGACATCCTTATTGAACTGCTGATTTTGAGTTTTCATTGAGAAGAAGCAAAAGTTTAAGTTAGGGGTGTTGATGAGTCCAAGATTTGGGCTTATTTAGGGCTTTGTTTTGATAGTTTTAGTTTCCTCAAATGCCTAATTTGTGCTATAAATTGATATTAAATCCTTGATTTTCAGGTAAATATCCTAAGAAGCAAGGCAAGGACACTACTAAGCAAAAAGGAGCAAAATAAGCTGAAGAAGTGGAGCAAATGCGATCATGGTGATCGCTAAGACCACTCGGTGAACAGCCGAGTGGCTCTTTAGCCCACCTAATGTTCCAGTGTGCCAGCCCTGGGGGAAGAAACCAAGTCAGCGATAGGAATGGGCAGTCGGCGAATCGCCGATCGATTTTGCGACAACACACTAGATCGCCCAAAGTTACAGGACTTGGGATGCTAAGACCCAATGCAATTTGGCGAGGGAAGAGAGAAAAGGCCGGATAGTCGAACCACTCGGTGAGCCCGACTTATCTAGCCCAATGGCTTTTCAGGCCAAATTTTGGCCACTAAATTGAATTTTGAACTGTAAATTTATTATCTTAATATCATACCGTCATTGAGTAGAGTTTTTTTCTTTTGAGTTTTAGAGTTCCATTGTAGACTTTGAAACATTTTGAGGCTCAAACTTGAAGATTTGCAAGTGGGTCTTTGAATTTAACCTTTGGAAAACATTGTAAAAGCTTGGAGACTATTACCCACATGATGGCCAATCGAGTTGGTAATTGTTTTTACCTTTTTATAATGTTTAGCTAAAACCCCAATTCTTGGGGTGTGATCATGTGATTATGGATTGAATTAGCTTATGGGTATTGTTAAATGCTGATTTAAATGCTATATTGAAGTGGGTTTAATCATAAGCTGTGTTTTAATCTATGAATTGTAGTTGCAAATGCAATTCTAATTTGTGAGTTCTTAGCTTGCTTGAGATAGAGGTTTTGGAACCAAAACTTTTGATTAATGGTTTTTAGGTATTGGATTGATATGGGTTCAGCTCACAAGAGTGAATCCAAAACCTAATCCTACTCATCTTGCTCGAGAGAGGATTTATTA
This sequence comes from Solanum pinnatisectum, assembly GCA_035578085.1. NCBI lineage: Eukaryota > Viridiplantae > Streptophyta > Magnoliopsida > Solanales > Solanaceae > Solanum > Solanum pinnatisectum. The sequence continues at coordinate 22,375,489 of CM069079.1, forward strand.
AGGTTGTGGATTGTTCTTATTTGTTGAGCTTGTTGATGTTCGAAAGAAATTACTTGAAGCGTGATAGTTGTTCGAGAGAAAAATAATCCACTCATAGTCTAGCCTACCCACTAATATTTAGTTATATATTAGTAGTTTTAATTACCCATATAGTGAAATTTTCCTATAATCAATCACATCTCGAGAATTCTTCTCTATATATCTATTTTCCCTTGTTTTGTTTGTGTTATAGCTGATAGTTGCAAATCAAAAACCCCATCTGACATTTGTGTCACCTCCTATAGCTAATTAGACCATATTTATACTTCCTAATTGAATTTGAAAATGTACCGCTCCCTATGGGTTCGACCCCAACCTTTCATTGGGTTTTATACTGACTAACGATGATTTGCACCTAGAATTGGATAAGGGGTGCTTGAAACGTTAATTAGTAGGCTCGAGTCGCGACTAACTTGGTATTAGAGCACAGAGTTCTAGTGTCCTAAGGATTCTATGAAGTCGTGTCAAGTAGGATCTTATTTATGGTTGTGAAAGGGCTCACTTCTATAAATGAGAGACCAAGACATTTAAGAAAAGCTTTCCTTCTTTCATACTCTAAATTGTGCAATAGAGCTATGTCATAAGGAGCTTATTCAAAATCGTGTGTTTCTCAGATTCATTCGACTACCCCTCATACTCAAGGTAGCTGAAAAGCAAAGCCAGATCCTAATCAATGAGTTACTCTCAACAAAAAAATCTTGAGGAAGTCATGAGACTGTAGAGGGGCTTGAGAGAAGCCCGTGAGTGAGCTTAAGTGTTCTAATTCAAAAGAATGCACTCTTATTCATACAAATCGTGCGTTCGAGCAAAAAGCGAGATGTATTCCCAGACTCTTTTCTGTGAACCTTTTTTCAGTTAGGGAAGTGTGTTTTAGAGCTTGGAAGGTGAAGATAATTTGTAAGAAGGTGGACTAAGAGATAAAGATTGAATACTTGTCATAAGCTCTTAGTGGGCAAGTGTTTCTTAATTTTATCTAGTAGTTGTAAGTTAGTATAGTAAGCGATCAATCATATTGAGATCCGAGATTAGTAATAAACATTAAGCTTGAATTTGAGATGAGTGTTGTGACCAAAAGGAAGGAAACATAAGAGTAATGATGTTAGTCTTGAGATCTGATCTCGTAGACTTGACATAGAGTAGGTGAGGAATTGAGATGGTAGCTGCAATGAAGATGAGTGGTACAAGTGAGAGATCCTAACTTTTAGATAAGGGCAGTGAAGTGTGGCTAAGTCATAAGAGTAACAAGAAGTATTAAGAGGTGTACCGAGATTGTATGTCATCAGATGAGGTTCCAATTAAGTTTCTTGTTCTCATATATGCCTAGAGAGTATAATTGATCTCCCAATGCGGAATATGCTGAGGTAAGCATTATTTTTCCCTTAAGAGCTAGATGAAGCAGCCTTATAAGCCATTGAGATAGGTTAGGAGAAGCATCTTAGAAAGACGTCTTACATGGAGTCTTAGTACCTGCTTATGGAGAGTTCTGTAGACATGAGATAAGAGGTATATCAATCCATTCATATTCTAGCATATTCCTCAAAGTTCAGTCATTTCAACATCATAATGATGTTTCTTATATCAGAATTGTGTTCATAACCTATGCTCTTCAGAGAGTTTCGCATCTATGCTTAGTTTCCAGAATGAGGGCAAAGACTTTAGCCCATTAATCTCAAGCTTAATCCATAAAGTTATGGATATCATTCTCATGCTATGAACCTATTCATATAAGCAAGCATGTCTCACAGTATGTTTAGTCTCACAAATTCATGATACACTCTCAATGGCTAGCAACATAATGTTATGCCATGCATATTCTTATATCAGATATCTCAAATGAATTGTGCTTATGATTCGCCCTAAAGTCCTTTTAGTAATCCTTTTTAGTTTTGGAGAGTGGTGTTGTTGATAGTAGTTATGTGATAATGGTGGAGAGGATTGCCATTTCTTATTGTGATAGTCATGGTGTGTTTATTCCATCTAAGGTTGTGAATGTGGTGACAGAAGGAGATAAGGTTTTACGATGAGTACTAAGTCAGCTTCATGGTGGTAATGCATGAAAGTTCAGTTGGTAGAGATGATGAGAGGATGAGAAGTTCTTAGAAAGTGGGTTAGTAGGAGTCTATAGAGTGGTTAAGGTTTTAATCTTGAATGTGGCGTTGTTAACATGTGGGCAATACATGATACATTAGGTTTTTCATGATATGAGCTCAAGGTTAACTGAATGTAGCGATAAGGATTAGTGCTATTGGGATGAGATTTCCTATAGACGTATAGAACCTGAATCTTGTGATTTAGATCAGAATAATTACCCTATGTTAATTACTTTGTGATTTTCAGTTAGGATTGAATATAGCAAGAGTAACCCTTCCATCCTCAGTTTAACCATCATTTGGAGGACGAATGATCCCCAGGAGGAGATATTGTAACACCCCAAAAATTTCTAAGTTAAGCCCAAACCATTATTGAATTGCGACAAGGTCGTACTGAGTGACTCTTAATTTTTCTTAGGTGTTAAGTTAAATTCTTTAGTTTGGGAATGATTTTGGATATCAATATAAGGTAGTAAAAACTCCTACCACATAGTTGAGTTGAAAGTTTCCTTACCAACTAAGTTTTGATGTAAGATTTTATTTTGATCAACTTCAAACGACCATATCTCTTTGAATATAAAGAGTAATGTGGCCCATATCCTAACAAATTAAAAGTATTTGAATTTTATTTCCAACGCCACCAATTTTGCGTCAATCCCATTTCTGAGTAATAAGTTATGACCTTTTTAGTAACTGATACAGTGCAGTGATGAATTAGCCGACGAGAAACCATTAAAAAGGGTCTTTTTTGTCTTTTTACCTCTAAGAAAAACCAAAACTAATTTATTGACTAATATAAGGCTCAAAACAATAAGATTTTCATCTCTTAATCCATCATTCTCTTCTCTCTCAAACCCTAGGGCAAATCCCTAAGGAAAAATCAAAGTAGAAGACTTCATTCAAGATTCTTTCAATCTTTTTCAAGATTCTTCTTCAAGGTAATTCCTTCTCCAAGAATTTAACCCTTTCCAACTCAAATTCCTACATATGATTATGAATCACTAATGAAAATCATAAATCTTGGCCATAGAGATTTCAAGAAACTAATTCAAGAATCTCAAGAAATGTTTTCTTGATTGTTTACCTTCAAACTAGGGTTTCAATGCTGCTAATAAAGTTCTTCTTCAAGATTCTTCAATAACATTGTTCTTTCATGTATGTAAGGCTATCATAGTGTTGTATTGGTTCGTCCTCAGGCCCTACATCTACTTTCAGATTAGTAAAAGAGTAATCTAGGATTCTTTCCCTAGATTTGAGTATTCTTGAGATAAGTTGATTTTGAATTCTTGAGTTCATGTTTCTTTTTAAAAAGATTATATTCCTAATTATTGAGTTTATATATTGTTAATGAGATCCTTGAGTTGATTTGTACATGTCTATGATTCAGCATGAACCTTATTTTGAGTTATAAATCTTGAAAAGTTTTTTCAAAGCCAACACTTGAGTTTTAAACTGAATTTTTTAGGAAGTAAAGATGAGTTTCGAGAAAAAGTTTAAAGGTTCTATTTCATAAAGACTTAAGAGTTTCTAATGTTATTTTATTTATATATATATACATATACATTTGTATCTATGTTAATTATTGGACTCGAAAGATAAGTTCATAAGTGTTGTTTTCAAGAAGGTAAATATGTCTCATGTTTTGTAAAGTATTTCAAGTAATGTAAGAAGCCCATTCTTTCTAATGGGTGAACTGAGCACAATGTTATATTAATTATTTTTGGAATAGTATCGAGTACCGAGTTGGGTTAGAGTCTTTTATGATTCGAAAGTCCCACAAAACTGTAGCCAGCGTAGGATAGGATAGCATTGACTCTTCATGCAACTCCTCGCCACCTCTGAGAAGGCATATGGTTGCATCCATAGTCACGATATCATCCTATACCCCGGCAAGGTATAGGATGGCCCGGGCAATGTGAGGCAAAATGTTGTATCATTGCTAGGCTCATGGTAATGGTTGTTTGTTAGAGAAACTCCCCACAAGTAAAGTATATTATTTTCATGTTGCTTTCATTGTAAAGATTAAATGGTTTTCACTTCATGTTCATGTATTGATTCAGTTGAGTTGCTTTCAGTCATTTAGTTCAGTTATTTGTTTACTCTATTACATACTCGTACATTTCATGTACAGATGTCATTCGACCTGCATCCTTTTATGATGAATATATAGGTGTTCATGATTATCAACAGGCGCATCATTGAGATCACTCTACACTCCAGTTAGCATTGGTGAGCCTCCTTATATTCTAGACCACTTCACAATTACTTACCAGTTAGTAGTTTTGAGGTGTCGCTGGTCTTGTCCCGACATCCTTTCTTAAATAGTAGAGGCTTCATAGATAGACAGTTTTGGAGAGTCTTTCTGTTTCAGATATTTTATTTAAAACTTATGTTTCATACTAAGTATATTCAGCAAAGTTTAGAGATTCAATAAACTATTTGTAAATGTTTCTTTCAGTTTGATGCTTATGTATGCTCAAGTTAGTCTTCCGCTTGTAGTCAGCCACGATAAGGGTTCGCTTGGGGACCAGCAATGGTTCTTGAGTGTCAGCCACGTCCAGGGTGAAGGCTCGGGTCGTGACAGTTTGTTTCTTAAAAATAATTAATTTGAAACACCAAAATATGTCCTTCTTTGGTGTTTTTTTCATATTGTTAATTATTTGTAATTGTTTCATTTTATTACTCATTACATATATGTTTTCATAGAATTTTAGTCATTCTAACATATCTATAAAATTCACATGTAACACATGTGTGAAACATGTGTGCAGAACCTAGTATACAAGAAAAAGATGAACAATGAAGGTGAAGTCGGGCAACACAAAGCACACTTAGTAGTTAGAGGCTATAAGCAAGAGTATGATGTTGACTACACACAAGTTTTTGCTCTGGTGGCATGACTTGATACTATCATATTAGTGATAGCTTTGGCTGCTAAACACTCATGGCCCATTTTTCAAATGGATGTCCAATTGACTTTCTTACTATTAGCATGTTGGACAAATTCATAATAGTTGTACATATCTATGTAATAGCTCTAAATATTTGTGTATTGATCTATATGAGATATGAGGGATTAATGTAGCATATTTTTAGTGATATTATAATTAGGAATAGCAAATATTTAGGAGTGTAAACAGTAGATTTTTAGGCATGTAAATCAGAATTCTTTCTATTTAATGGAAGAATTTTTCATTTGAGACAACTCATTCAAAAAACTTGACATGGTATTAGAGCCTACTGCTTTGATTCTTTAAGTCGTTCTTTTGTGATTCCTTTCAAGAAAACAAAATTATATTTTTGAAAGTTTTGATGTTCATGTGTTCTTTATCTTTGATCCCTTTCAATTTTTATTGAAATTTTTTGTTTTCTTGACTATTTGTCATCAGTTAGTCCTACACATTTAGGGCTCTTGGTCTTGGTTATTCTCTTGTGTTTTTTTGTATTCAAGAACATGACTTCACATCAATTAGAGTCCTTTAATGTTCATTTCATCTGGAAGAATTATTCATTTCAGTTCCAACTATATTTCACTGGAAAATAATTATGAGGCCATATAGATGGAAGTGATCCTCCTCCTACTGAACATAGAAAGTTAGATCAGTGGAAGGTTACAGATGCTCATGTGATGACATGGATTTTAGGGTCAATTGACCCTCTTATTGTCCTTAATCTTAGGCCATACAAGACTGCAAAAGCCATGTGGGATTATTTATAAAAGGTTTACAATCAAGACAATAGTGCAAAATGCTTTCAGCTAGAGCATGAAATTGCTAATTAATCTCAAGGAGGTCTCTCTAGGCTGAATTTACTAATATTGTTTATGTTAAAATACCTACTGAATCTGTATCTATGATTCAAGCAATTCATGAGAAAAGTAAGAGAGACCAATTTTTGATGAAATTGTGATTTGAATTTGAGAGTACTCGCTCTAACTTGATGAATTGTGATCCGTCTCCATCCTTGGATATCTGTTTTAGGGAGTTACTTTGTGAAGAGCAATGTCTTTTCACATAAAACACTTTCAAGCAAAAAAAACGTTCACATTGTTGCATTTGTTGCTCAAGGAAAAGGAAAGGATAGTGATATGAGCCGAACTCAATGCTATAGTTACAAAGAATATGGTGATATTTCTAGCAATTGTCGTAAGAAGTTTCATCAATGAGTGTCCCACACATCCTCGAAATTGGAGGATCAATGCCTTTCAAGCAGGGATAAATGGTCAAACTTTTGATAACTTATCTTTATTGGGAAGTAGCGATCAATTTGCTACTCCAGCAGCTGGACAGGTTCTTACTCCTGTAATGGTACGACAAATAATTATATCAGTCTTTTCAGTTTTGGGGATATAATGTAACAATATTAAATCTAATTTTTGTGTTGTTGATTCTTGTGCGTCCAATCATATGACCAACTCAACTAGTGTGCTAAAAAATGTTCGTGAGTATCATGGTCCCTCACAAATCCAGATTGCCAAAGGAAGTAATTTACCCATTATCCAGGTTGGGGATATTACTCAAACTTTCGAGAATGTTTTTGTATCACCAAAGCTCTCAACTAGTCTTATTTCAGTTGGTCAATTGGTAGATAGAAATTGTGATGTGAACTTTTCTCATAATGGTTGTCTTGTGCATGATCAGGTGTCGGGGATGATAATCGCAAAGGGGCCTAAAGTTGGAAGATCGTTGCCTATACGTTTTTCCATTCATCGTGTCCTCTATTTTGCATGTACTTCTACAAGTAGTAAGACTAAGGTTTGGCATAAACGTCTAGGACATCCAAATTTTATTGTGTTGTCTCATTTATCAAATTCTACTTTATTGGGAAATAAAAATCAAATTTTTATTTCTTATTTTGATTGTTCTACTTGTAATTTAGGCAAAAGTAAGAATCTTCCTTTTTCTTAATTTTGGTAGTCGTGCTGCAAAGTATTTTGATGTCATTCATAGTGATGTGTGGGGCATTTCACAAATTCTTTCTCATTCTCATTTCAAGTACTTTGTACAATTCATAGATGATTATTGTCGGTTTACATGGGTGTATTTTCTCCACTCCAAATCTGAGGTATTTTCCATGTTCCAGAAATTATCGGTTTATATTGAAACATAATTTTTCACCTCTATTAAAATATTAAAATTTGATTCTGGTAGACAATATATGTCTCATGAATTCAATAATTTCTTGCTTGAGAAAGGAATCGTCTCACAACGCTCTTATGAATATACACCATAACAAAATGGGGTTGCTGAGTAAAAACCGTCACCATTTAGATGTCACTCGTACTTTATTGATTGAGTCATATGTCCCATCTAAATACTAGGTGGAAGCTTTGTCTACTGTTGTTTATTTGATTAATAGATTGTCATCTAAAGTATTAAATCTTGAGTCTCCATATTATCATCTTTATCACAAAAATTCTAGTTATCATAATTTTCATATATTTGGTTATGTTTGTTTTGTGCATTTGCCTCCCTCTCAACACAACAAACTTTTTGCTCAGTCTACTTAATGTTCTTTTATGGGTTATAATACTTCGCAGAAAGGTTTCTTTGTTATGATTTAAGTTCTAATAAATTTCGTGTTACCAGAAATGTTGTTTTCTTTAAGAAATCGGTATTTATTTCCTACTCATGTTGAGTCATCTTCTATTTCTCCTCCTATTCCCATTTTTGAGGATTTGTCATCATCTTCACAAAGGTTCAAACCTGGATTTGTATATGAAAGACCTCGACCAACTTTACCCCTTCCCGAAACAGACCCTCCACCTGAGACTACTCCACAACCAGAATCTGAGATTTCTTCAAGGCCTGCTCCTTTTAAGCCTCCTCACCGATCAACCAGAGTATCTCGTACTCCTAAATTTTATGATTTTTCTTCTACTTTACCCACCATCTCTATCCCAATAGGTTACTCACAAACCTCCAAGCTTGAATGTTGGCGATAAGCAATGGAGGAAGAACTTTTGGCTCTTAAAGAAAATAACACATGGGATATTCTTACTTTCCTTTGAATGTCCGTCCAATTTGATGAAAATGGGTTTATTCAATTAAACTTCATTCTGATGGAACTCTTGATAGGTACAAATCTCAATTGGTGGTCCTTGGTAACAAACAAGAGTATGGTGTGGACTATGAGGAGACTTTTGCATTAGGTAGCAAAAATGACTACAGTGCAAACTATTATTGCCATTGTTACGTCACAAAATTGTCATGTTCATCAAATGGATGTCAAAAAGATTTTCTTCATGGTGATCTCAAAGAAGATATCTCTATGAAACCCCATTCTGGTTTGTTCTCATCACCTACATCTGATGTATGTGAGTTGAAGCGATCTTTGTATGGATTAAAACAAGCTCTTGGAGCTTGGTTTGACAAGTTTTGGTCTACTTTGCTTCAATTCTCTTTTGAGCATAGCAAATATGATTCATCTTTGTATCTTTGAAAAACATGTACATGTTGTGTTCTTATTTTGGTGTATGTAGGTGATATTATTATCAGAGGAACTGATTTGATAGTAATTGCTAGCCTCCAACAACAACTTAAGGATTCTTTTCATATGAAAGATCTTGGTACTCAGATTCTTTTCATATGAAAGATCTTGGTACTCTTACATACTTTTTGGGGTTGGAAGTTCATTATGATTCTTCAGGTGTGCGCTTGAACCAACACAAATATACTCAAGATTTGATTGTTTTGGTTGGTCTTTAAGAATCTTCCTCTGTAGATACTCCATTGGAATTGAATGTAAAGTATCGTCGTGCGGAAGGAGATCTTCTTCCTGATCCTACTTTGTATCCGTAATTAGTTGGGAGCCTAAATTATCTTACTATTACATAGCGTGATATCTCTTTTCAGTTCAACAAGTGAGTCAATTTATGCAGGCCCCTCGCCCTCTACATTTGGTGGTTGTTTATCGCATTATTTGATACCTCTTGGGAACATCTATTTGTGGATTATTCTTTCCTAGTGGTTCTCCGATTCAACTTAATGCATTTAGTTACTATGATTGGGCTGGATGTCCTGATATTCACTGTTCTTTCACAAGTTGGTGTATGTTTCTTGGAGATTCCTTGATATCTTGGAAGAGCAATAAGCAAGACCGTGTTTCAAAATCTTCAACTAAATCTCAATATCGCGTAATGTCTACTGCTTGCTCAAAGATTATTTGGCTTCGTGATTTACTTGCAGAAATTGGATTTCCTCAATCTAGTCCCACTCCTCTCCATGCTGACAACACAGGTGTTATTCAGATTGCTACCAATCCAGTTTATCATGAAAGGACCAAACACATAGAAGTGGATTGTCATTCTATCAGAGAAGCTGTAGATAAGAGAGTCATTACTCTCCCACATGTATCCAATGATCTTCAAATAGTTGATGTGTTTACAAAATCTATGGCACGACGACGTCATGAGTTTTTGGTAGGCAAATTGATGCTTTTTGATTCACCAACATCAATTTAAGGGGGGATGTTAGCATGTTGGACAGATTCTAAATAGTTGCACATATTTATGTAATAGCTCTAAATATTTGTGTATTGATGTTATCAATTGCTTTCCATATATAGGAGATATGAGGGATTAATGTAGCATATTTTTAGTAACATTATAATTAGGAATAGCATATATTTAGGGGCGTGAATAGAAGATTTTTAGGCATGTATATCAGAATTCTTTCTAATTAATGGAAGAACTCTCCATTTGAGAGAACTCATTCGGCAAACTCAACACTTACGGGGGTGGGGGGGAGTTTAATGAATGGGTATATTTGGATTAACCTCTTGGTTATGTCAAGGTTGGAGAAGAACATAAAGTGTGTAAATTAAAGAAGGCATTGTATGGACTAAAACAAGTTTCACGAGCTTGGTATAGTTATATAAATGATTATCTTTCTAAGGAGGGATTTTAAGAAATGTCCATATGAGCGCACACTATTTAATTGGTGATAAAGGAAAATGCTCTTTTTTTTTTTTTTGTTTATACACGGAAGACTTAAATTTCCACCAAATTTGTAACTCCATTATTTAAAGTTTAAAGAAGTCCATGATGGTGGAATTTGATATGATTGATATTGGAATGATGCATTATTTTCCACGCATTGAAGTTGTTCAATGTGCTTATGGGATTTTCATCATACAAAAAAATTATGCTAAAGAGATTTTGGACACATTTCAGATGAAGAGTTGCAACTCTACCAGGAGTCCCACTGAGTTTGGTTTGAAGCTCATGAAAGAACCTGGAGAAAGAAGAGTAGACAACACTCCTTATAAGAAAATAGTGGGAATTTTGGTGTATTTAACGGCCAGAAGACCTGAAATTATGCATGTACATAGAACATCCCAAAGAGATCCCAAAGACATGCATCTTCTAGCCGCAAAGAGAATTTGTTTGCTACTTGCAAGGAACTACTAATTATAGTTTGTTTTACACAAAAGGAGAAAAATCAGACTTGATTGGCTTTACTGACAGTGATTATTCTTGAGATCTGATGATCGGAAGAGCACATTTGGTTATGTCTTTATGATGGGCTCTGGAGAAATTTCACGAAAGCAATCAATTGTGACTTTATCAACTACAGAAGCTGAATTTGTAGCAGCAGCAGGATGTGTCTGTCAAGCAATTTGGACGGGCAAGGTTCTTGAAGAATTTCAATTCAAGCAGAATTACCTTACTACCATTCATTGTGAACTGAACTTCAGGGACCTCACAAAAGAGAGAGTAATCGAGCTCATCTTCTGCAGAAGTGAAAGTTAGATTGCTGATGTGTTTACCAAATCTGTCAAGTTGGCATCCTTCCAGAAGTTCAGAAAATTACTTGGTACTTGCACTTTAGAAAATCACATTTGAAACAAGTTGTCAGTTGCAAGCATGATAAACTGATAGTGTGACTTTCCATTTAACGAAGGGATTGTTGGTTATTGTTTTTTATCTTTCAGTTGTTAGTACTTTTTAGTTGATTGTAGGAATTAGTGGACTACTATTGATTTTATGTTATTAAAACACTATTTAAAGAGTTCAATTGATGTAATTTAGGTGTATGAGAATTTTAGCCTACTGAATAGAGTCAAAAGCATATTTACTCTCCTAAATTATTAGTCTCTATTTTATCCATCAATAATCTCATACAATAATCTCATGAAGTATTACAAGGCAACATAGTGAAGGACGATCATGAGAAAAAGAAGATATATAGAAACAGAGAGGTACAGAGAGAGTGGATTGATAGAAAAGGACGTTCTTATCATTTTCAGTATGTTTCGCCCATTGTGACTTTCTTGCTCCAGTGAGACTCCATTTAGGTCTTGGCTTCTGTTAATCTAAGAGTGAGAATGATCTACTAGTGCTGGCAATGATGTAACTTTTCCTTGTTGATCTAAATATAGCAAATGAATACATATCTTCTTTACTATAATATATTTACTCAACTCAAAGAGTTCCCATCTTTTCACCTCCATTGATAGCGCCTTCATAAGGTGTGTCTAAGTAAGATCTGTGAATACACATGATAGTTCCATGTGTTCAGCAGGTATGACATTATCATAATGCGAGAAGACCTGAAGACATTTCTCCGAAAATACTCTAAGGACCTGTTTGGATTGGCTTTTGGCTTATGACTTATAAGCCAAAAGCCATAAGTTAGGATTTCTAACTTATGGCTTTTGGCTTATTTTTGTTATTTTGGCTTTAAAATAAGTGTTTATAAGTACTTTTTAACTTTATCCAAACACTTCAAAACTTCTTAAAAGTTATTTTGGCTTAAAAGCACCTAAAATAAGTCAATCCAAACGGGCACTAAACCCCAAGCATTGCCATGGACTAGAAGAGCGTACTTTGACAAGTTCGCAATCAACCAGACAATCATTCCTAAAAACTGATACTCCTTATTATGTGTCGGCATAGTGAAGGAGATAGATGAAGCTGTTACTTGATTGCTGCACCAATCTGGAATCTCATTGCTTTGAAGATAAATTTCTATGCCCTTCATCAGAAGAAGACGAATGATTATTACTATGAAAGGAAAGAGAGAGAGAGAAAGAGAGAGAGAGAGAGACTAACTAGATACGGATATTCTCTAGATGGAAATGCTAGAGCAGGTGCATTAAAGAAATCTTCTTTGAATGGATTCTGCAGTGAAGTACAATTAAGCATGTTGATCCGCTCTATAGAAGGGAGATTTTCAAGCCCTGTAATGTTGACTAACTTCATACAATTTGCAACTTCAAAAGTCCGAAGATATTTTAAATTTGATACTGATGGGAGTGTTTCAAGATCCTCACAGTCATTCAAATGAACACAACAATTGTAACTCAAAAAAGCCAAAGGGTAGACATCGAAAGTTGTTGCCACTCAAATTTAGATAAGTTAAGTTGTATAAATTCCTAATACCCCTAGGGATATCAGTCTCTGAGAAGCCACAATATATAAGACTTAAACACGAAAGAGAGGTCGACAAGGATTGTATCCAATAGACTCGTCTTCCAGAAGATCTCCTTTTGCCTTCTAAATTTTCACCTCCCACTTTCAATGATTCAAGATGTCTTGGCATTTCAACAAACTCGTGCAATTGTTTTATATCCGTTTCAAGTGCAAAAAGAGTTCTTAGACCTGGCATAACTCCAAAGTCAACCGGCAGTGTTTTTATAGATGAGCAGCCACTAATGTCCAACCATCCAAGGGATTTTAGTTGACATATACTACTCGAAGGATCCATAAGCTTTTTGCAACCACGCAAATTTAGAAGTCTTAGTCTGCACAAATTTCCTATTGATGGATGGATCTTTGTTAGACTTGAGCAACCATTTAGAAACAAAAACTCAAGACTTTGTAAATCGTTGAAGTTCGGAATTCTTTTGAGACTCTTGCAATCAGAGAGATCTAGGCTCTTCAAATTTTTACAACACTAGAAGCAAACCAAATATAGATTCAAGTAAGATTTTGTTTCACTCAGTTGCAATAATAGTACACATGATATTGTAGAATAGAGTAACAAACCTGTAGATTCAAACCAAACTCTTGGATATCACTCTTCCGCATATCTATAACGACAAGATTCTTAGCTGGAAAATTTGATGGTATATATTTTAAAGGACAATTTTGCCAAGATAACCATCTGAGCTCCTTGGACAATAGCTCAAAATCTCCACTAATATGTAACTTATCAATTATAAGCACCCTAAGATTTTTCATTTTCTTAAATGCCTTCGTGCTCAAGTTCACTCCCTTTAATGTCCATCGATCTACCTTCAGCACTTGGACTTTTTTGGAGCCTTGTAGCTCATTAAAAGAAATATTAAGACCATGTTTAAGTCGTAGAAATTAAGAGGAAAAAAATGACTTATACAAATTGGTGGAGAATCACTTACTTTATTTCCTCATAAAACATAGCAGACTTCTTGAGGGATGACCAATCTACTCCGTTTTCCCAGATCTCGGGGTGATTCCATGTGAACAATTTCTCTTCCCATGTCTCGCACTAGATCATGCATCATCAAGCGATGCCAAGCCCTATGGAGCAAGTGTTTTTGGACTAAAGTTGCAATTGCACTTTCAGAATGAAAACCACACGCATTTAGTATTTTGGTAACTTCATCCTCAAAGAAGCCATGGAAGGCGCATGCAATATCAAGGGAAACACTTTGAGTATCATAATCAAGTCCGTCAAAGCTTATCTTGAGAATCTTTTGAATATCACTATGAGGAATTGCTCTTAGTTTAACAAATTCATGTCTCCATTCTTCTACTGATCTTCCTTGCAAATGTGACCCCAAAGTCACAAGAGCTAATGGTAGACCACCTGAATATTTGATTATTTCTTGTGACAACTCAACATATTCATGTGGTGGAAAAATACTATTAAAGGCACGACAACTAAAGAGTTGCATAGCTTCATTGCCATTTAAAAGTTTGGCATTGAATTTTTCTTTTGTTGTAAGCCCACATAACAAATGCTTGTCTCGGGTTGTAACAATTATTAAACTACCCGAACCAAACCAACTTCTTTCTCTTATTAAGGATTCTAATTGTCTTATATGGTCCATATCATCAAGAACAATCAGAACCTTCATTGACCCTAGTCTTGCTTGGATTAAATTAACGCCTTCATCAACATCATTAACTTCGAAATCCATAGTTTTTAGGATTTGATGAAGAAGTTTTTCTTGTAACTTGACTAGACCATTAAATGTGCCAGCTTCTGATCTAACATTTCAAAGGAAATAACTACTACCGAAGTGTCGAAATATTTGGTTGTAGAAAGCTTTAGCAAGAGTAGTTTTTCCAATTCCACCAATGCCATATATACCAATCATGCGAACTTCATCTTGACATCCACTTTGGAATAACAACTCTATTAGATCTTTGATACTAGAATCAATTCCAACCGGGTGACAAGCCACATCTAGAGCTTTCTGACTTACCTCTGGTAAGACTCGCTTTATAATACTTTCAATTAATTATGATTCATGCATACAAATTTTTAGCAAAAATAAAAATAAATGAATTTGTATCACATAGTATAAACAAAGGTCAAATAAAAGATAAAATTAAATAGTTGAATCAAGAAATAGTACCCATAAACAACATTTCGCGAATCCCATCCAGATGAATTTGCAGCTTTAGTAAGTGCAATTTTCCACTTCTCCGTTCTTTGTGGCCCAAATCGTCTAGTCAAAGATTCATCAAAATATCCAATTGGGTTGTGTAGTTGAGAAGGATCAACATCATAGAATATAGGAAAAACAACCTTTTTCAACGTCTCTCTGCATTCGAGAATTTTAACAAGTTCTTCAAGACACCAACTAGATGAAGCATATTTTTTCGAGAAAACAACAATGGAAACTCTAGATTGTTCAATTGCTTTTTCAAGTTTCGTTGAAATGACCTTGCCCTTTCTCACTTCCTCATCATCTATAAAGGTACTAATTCCAACTTGGCACAATCGGAATTTAAGATGACTGATGAATTTTTTTTGAGTATCTTCACCACTGAAACTTAGAAATACATCGTACCTCCATTGCAAAGAATTAGATGATTCTCCTTCAAAAAATAGAGTATGCATAGATGAGAATATAGTAAATTTCTTAATCCATAGATGATGAAGTTTTAAGCTCATTATGTTGATGCACCAACATATATACACCAACAGGCCATGATTTCTTGCTCGAAACTCAACGTTAGGTCAAGTCATCTATTAAATAAAAAATGTAACGTATCCATGGATGAAAACGTTTGAAGAGTACGCAAGAATTATAAAATGTTGGATAAAGTCTTTTATTTGCTAGATATATCCTAAGGTCAACCTATGAAATTGAGAAGTTTTCTTTGTTATTAATTTGATCCAACTCTAACCATCGATTTGGACGGCAAAGTGTTGAAATTTATGATCATTTCCTTAAAATATAATTTACATAACTACATCCCTTATCATGCCACATGCATTTGCTTATCACAAATTCTATAAACAAAAGCCAAAAAATCCAATAGTTGCTTCTTCAATCGGACAGTTTCCATTTTCCACCAATTTTTTAATCAATTCTTTGAGATTAATTTATTGCAGAACGAATATTGCTTATCACAATTTTCATGTTGAAGCATTCTAGTGCTTGGCTATAATTTATTTTTTTACAAATTCTAACTTCGCCTCCTTTTTAAATTAAATACATAAAAACTATGTCATGATGTTCCACATACATTGCAAATACTTAGGCCTTTATTAATCACTACATTGTTCAGATACATATAAGGATACAATTGTTGGGATATACTATTAACTATTTGATTTAAGTTATAATGCTATGTCTTCATTACAGTTAAAGATAATTTATTTTATTTTATTTACTTAATTTAATAAATGTTATAAAATAACGATAATGTACTAAAATTAAGAATAAAGATAGAAGAGAAGATAGTAAGTGTAATATTTTTCTTTTCACATACTCTTGCCTATGTTACAAAAAGAGGAATATATATACATGTATATACTTGGACATCCAGTGTATTATATGGATATCTATTTGTCTTGTATAGGGCACCAAGTATATTATATGGGTGGCTAGTTTACAACACATAGTATGTCGTGTGTGTATCCATCTTAATCAGGATGTATATTATGTGTACATGTTATGTTACAACACAAAATACATCATGTGTGCATTTATGTTACAACACAAAGTATATTTATGTGAACATCCATTTACAACACTCCCCCTTGGATGGATGTAAAAGAAAAGTCTAGTGAAAGAAAAGTATGGTAATACGTTTTGTTTACTGCCTCATTAAAAACTTTTACAAGGAAAATTCAATGGGATAAAACTTTGGTTAAGGAACAAAGAGTGCAACGCGTATTTACTCCCCGTGATGAAGACATCACTTAACATCTTAAAGATGACGCATTCCAATCTTGTATCTCAACTTTTCAAAGGTTGATATTGATAATGCCATTTTCTAAATTATCACTTGAACTAATTTGTTGAACATCTATTTCATCCTTCTTTTGAAGATCACGAGTAAGTAAAAGAACTTTGATGAAATATGTTTTATTTTATCTCCTTTGATGTTCTTCTTTCTAATTGAGTTACGCATGCAATATTGTCGTCATATATTTTTGTTGAAATATCTCTTTTTGAAGAAAGGTCACATATTTCATGGATGTGTTAAGACAGTTAAGTTATTGATTCCAACCATATATATTTTTGACAATCACTCAATTCTTGACCTTATCAACATAGATAAATTGCTCGTTTGACTTGTTGTTAGAAAAATAATAGTAAATATAATTGAAGAAGAAGATAGCTTTGAGGCGTGTAATCATTTTCTCTAAAGAGATATTACCGATATATATAGGGGTAAATACAAACAATTCTCTTTAATGATACAACAAAGTCCTTTGTTTATACATGCACATTTTTTTAGGCTACTTCTAGAGAGTTTTTGTATTTATAGAACTTAAGAGATGACTCTTCTTCATAAGAGTCATGTTCTTTCATGTACATGTGACTTTTTATAAATGTCATGTTCTTCCATGAACGAATGACTTTTCACAACAATCATGTTCTTTCACGAACAAATGTGTTTGTTCAATTTAAGGCCTCTATATATTACAAAATATCTAATAATCCATCACTAGTTTGTAATATTTCTCATAATATCATGCATACCAGAGAGTATCTTATAATAGATTTGAACTTTCTGTTAGTGCAAGTAATTTAAAGTTCTGACGAAGTAATTGGTATCTTAAAAGATTTGAACCACAACTCTCTTTGTCAAAATCAAAAATATCACACACACATAATATTATTTATAGCTTAGAAATCTCAGTATTTGTTTTAGCACGTTTATGGCTGTGTGCTCCTCCAAATTTCATGTATTTAAAAGACCAACCCTTTAGGTCTTGCTTGAAGCGACACCACTTCAATATGCATATAGGTGAAATTAGTTACTATGTCCCTTGTTACTGTAGACATTTACTAATTTCATTAAGAATTAATTCAACCTCCGTGTAACAGTATGCACTATGGAGTTTGTCACTATGTCATTGTTATTTCAAGCATTTAACAACTCCTCAACTTCTCACATAATAGTATGCAATACCTTGAATCAAAGCTCCAAAAGAGAAGACTCGTGCCTTAGCCATATGGGTAATTCATAAATATCTTATAACCAAAAACTTCACTTTACCCATAAGAGTTATATCGGTTATAAGCATCAAAATTAATGAGTAATTGAATAAAAGTTTAATCATTATTTTGGAATTAATTCTTCATAAAGATTTGACCACTTTGGTGATTAATGAATCACATTTATATAATTCCAAAAATAAAATACACCATAAAAATGAATAATTATTTCCCTTAATACTAAACACTTCACTGCCGAACATCATGAATATATAAAATTATTCAAGTAAACAGAGAGTGAAACTCAACTACTCAAAACATTGTAATTTGAATCTATGTATTGAAATAAACACAAAGTAGTTAATTAACGTTTCAAACACACCTCATCCAATTCTAGGTGCAAACGATCGTTAATAAGTATAAAACCTAACAAATTAGTTAGGATCTAACCCACAGGGAACGGTATGTGTTCAAATTCAGTTAGGAAGTACAAACATGTTCTAAATAGTTATAGGAATAGAAATTATTGAAAAAGACATGAAACAAATCAAAAGGGGTGACACGAATGTCAGATGAGGGGCTTTATTTGCAATTATCAGCTATAATACAATCACACAAAATTGAAATAACAATACGGTGAGGTGTGATCTATTCTAGGAAAATTTCGCTATATGGGTAATTGAAACTACTAGTAAATAGCTAAATATCAGTGGGTAGGCTAGACTATGAGGGAGATTGCTTTCTCTCGAACAGCAATCCCGAATCAGGTGATTCTTTCGAACATCAACAAGCATAGTAGTTAAGAACAACTCACGCCTTAATTCATCTACTCTCTAGAGCTAGATGGGTAGGATTGGGTTTAGGATTCACTCTCTCGAGCTGAATCCAAATCTGCCCAATACCTACAAACCATTAATCAAAAGCCTTGGGTCCAAAACCTCTCTCTCGAGCAAGCTAAGAATACAAAATTAGAACTACATTTGCAACTACAATTCATAAATTAAACTTTAGCTAATGATTAAACCCACTTCAATATAGCATTTAAACTAGTAATTAACAATACTTATAAACCAATTCAACCCATAATCACATGATCACACCCCAAGAATTGAGGTTTTAGCCAAACATCATAAAAAGGTAAAACAAATGGTTACCAAATCGATTAGCCATCAACTGGGTAAGAGCATTCAAGCCTTTACACTGTTCCAAATTGAAGAAAATTAGTAACTCACATGCAAAATCTCTTAATTGAGTCTCATAAAGCCTTCAAGTCTCCAAGGAAAACGCCCAAAACTCAAAAGAAAACTATTCTAAATGGTAGCAAGCTTCTTAATTAAAAGTTCAATATCCAATTTATAGTTGCCAATAATTAGCCACGAAAGGCCATTAGGCGAGGTAAGTCGGGTTCACTGAGTGATTCGGCGAAACCGCTCTTTGCTCTCTTCTATCGCCATAATACATTGGTTCTCAGCATCCTCAACTCCTGTAACTTTGGGCGATCCATCTTATCATCGCGGAACTGATCGACGAACGCCGACTTAGTTTCTTCCCTTAGGGTCGGTACATCGGAACTTTAGGCAGACTCAAGATCCACTCGGCGAGTCGCCAAGTGGTCTTGGGGATCACCAGGCTCGCCTTTCTCCACTTCTTCAGCTTGTTTTGTTCCTTTTTGCATGTTAGTGTCCTTGCTTTGCTCCGTAATCCACATACCTAAAAATCAAGGCTTTAACATCAGTTTATAGCATAAATTAGGCATTTGAGGACACTAAAACTATCAAAACAAAGCCCCAAATGAGTCCAAATCTCGGACTCATCAAAACCCCCAACTAAAACTTTTGTTTGTCCTCAAGTAAAACTCAAGATCAACAGTTCAAAAAGGATGTATCAAATAGTGTTGCATAAGACTCAACATGAATGCACATAACAAGGTTCAAATTACTCAAACAATAATCAGGTGTGCACTCAAAGATTCAAATTGTGACTCACCATTATCTACTCAAGTTCACAATAATTGCTTCAAATGCAAGTTCAAGCTCAACAAAGGTACTCAAATGCGCTCACAACAAAGATGATTCCATATTCACACAAAATTCTTCAACAATTTAGAGTTTCGGAATCACATACAACTCTCACACTCACAAAGATGAACACATGCATGACTTCACCCATAGGTTTGCCCTTATTTTCCAATCAACATTCGTTTCAGCTCACTCAAGATCACAAAGGTCTTTTCAAGGCTTGTAACGGGGTTGAGTGTAAAGGTATGGTCATTTAGTCTTAGTGGCTTCTAACTTCATGAAGTATGGTCTAAACATCACGTTACTCCTTTTCTTTAACATTTCAAACATTCTCATAATCCACCCCATTATTCAACTTCATATGAACTACCGGATACCCCATTTATTTTGCAATTTCCACTACTTTATGTCACAACTTTTTCGGTCTTTTTTCTTTTCTTTTCTTTTTTATTTTTCATTTTCTTTTCTCTTTTCTCTTTTGTTTACATGGAGGGGTTCCATCTTTTTCAAAACCATCACTCAAGAGGGATTTCTCGCACTTCTTGACTTTCCTTCTCTTTTCACCACACCCCCAACTTAGGCTTTTGGCCTAAGTTGGCTATTCAAACAAACCATATTTCATGAAAGTTATGGGTGAATGGATAAAGAGAGGTCATAATTGCTCAAGTTTCTTCCAACAAAAGGGTAAGGCTAAAGAGGGGTCAAACAAGGTTCACACATCTCACAAGGTTTGCCACAAAAGAGGTATATTGTTAAATTGTTTCACTCTTCAAAATTGTTGCCTAAGATTATTTCAAGTGCTTGTATCACTCATTCAACCAGACCAACGGGAAAAATTCTAGGTGTCCTCACACACAATGTTCAAAGTAATCTCATCACACAAAGGCATTGGTACCAATATCAAACAAGACTCCATACTTTCTAGCTATTGTGCAATGTTCATCACAAAAGACTCATTCAACAATCAGCTAGTCATAATGAGATGCTAAAACTTCACACATTATCTATGCAACTTTGTTTGCCTCATCGTAGCCGAACATTCATTCGTTCAATTAAGAGCACTATTCAAGTCATCGATATTTATCACAATCGACACTTAAATTCGCACAAGAACAACCACAATCACACACAAAAGAGGTGGCAAAATTTTAAAATTAGGTTCAAAATCATTTTCATTAAAAACAATGGGCCACAAGATAAAACATCCACAAGATCAAGATATATAAATGAACCAAAATATTCACAAACATATCAAAATCACAAGAGGTAGGTATGGAAATACCTCACCCCACCCAACAAAAATAAGCACTTGTCCTCAAATGCAACTAAAACAAGAACAAAGTATCACAAAATAACAGAGAGGGAGGGGAAAAAGCATCCTGCCAGGCTAAGCCTGGGGTGATGTCTGCATCTCAGTCGCTCTGTCTGTCTGGGCATCATTGCCCGGAGTCACACTCTGAGGTTGGGCATTAGTGTCTGGTGTCTCATCAGCCTTGGCTGCACTGGAGCCTATTATAGAAGTATCTCTCAAGGAGGCCTATCTAGTTGTATCGAACATGACACCCTATAAGTCAGTCAGGTCCTCATAAACAACCGCATCTCGCACCTCAAACTATTCCTCATCTACCTCGGCCTCAGACTCAACAGTAACAGCATCATCAATAGTATCATCTCTGGTGGTAGCCTGAGGCAGCGCAGCATAGGCTTGAAAACCACTGTTCCTGTTCTGGTTGTTCTGAAGGTACGAACCGAGGCTATCTCATATAGCTACCATTGATGGATCAAATCATTCTAAAAAAGTGATATGCTCTCTGCACTCAGGTCATCTGAGATCTCCACCATCCCAAACAGCGAAGTGAAGTATGTGGACTTTAGACAGTCCACATCTTTCCTCAGCTCAGAAACATCGACTTTCAAAGTCGTCACCTCATCAGTAACACCCTGCCCTCTCTCACAAACCTCTACTCTCGTTGTGAGAGCATCGATAAAAGCCCTGAGAAGTGTCAGTGCAGAATAATAGCTCTCTCAATCATCTAGGGAACCTTAGCCTCTAGCCTGGAGGCATGCACATTAGCTGAGTGTGCTAGATGTCCCATCTTGAGAAGCATGGCCTAGGTGATCAAAAGCCTGGAGGCAGTAGTACCAGCAGCATATATAGGGGTGGGGGAGTAGCAAAAGAACTTGGAGCCTCAGAGGGAGAAGATGTAAAAGTACCTGAAGGCCTAGAGGTCGGAGAAGGCAATGTTGCCTCTGCAGGTAATGTATCGATATCAACCTCCGGGGATGTGTCCACTGGAGCTACTCTCCTCCTATCAACCTCATCCCGTGTGGACTCAGCCTTTATGCGTCGGATGTCTGTGGAAGATGTAGGTGTAACCTTAACATCCCTCTTCTCATCAAGAGGAACTCTGGCCCGACGACACAACTCTGTGATTAGTACTAGAAAGGGAAGGGACGTTTGGCGCTATTTAGCCCTCATGGCCATCTCTTGCTTGATAATCAATCCCAAATTTAGCCGCTTCCTGGCTGTGATAGACCTGAGATAGGCTGCCTTTGGGTGGCAAAGAATGGACTCGTTCTGCGATGGCATGATTGTGCTGCTGATGAATCCAAACCAGTACTGAGCTGCTATGTTTAGGTCATTCTTCTCGATAGGCCCTCTAGCCTTAATCCACCTCGGGGTGGTGTCAGAAATAACGGGGGCTAGCCAACCCTTCAGGTCATCCAGAGTCTTTGCAGTAGTCATACTCTGGTACTTGTGTACAAAATCGGTAGCCCTCTCAAATACAGCATTTATATCACCGCTGCTGCATCTAACCTTCCTCCCTCGGACCATCACAAACTCATCTGGCCTGAAGGCACTAGCCTTCTTCTTCCCCTGAGGTACTAGATCACTGTAGGCTGAGTAGAATTCCAGGACCCAGGTGGGAATGTATGGGCCACGGGACCTGTGAAGATCTCAAATTGGTGGAACCGGAGAGTGTTCCACACAAATGGATACATGTCCACTACACCATCCTTGGACAATCTCTTCTCTTCTAATATGGTCCTCAATCCCTCCGCCTTTAATCGATTGAGTAATCAGGGATGAGGACCCTGAACTGGTGGTGCTCGAACCACCGTATGTGCTGGAGTTGGCACTGAATCTGAAGCAGGAGGGGTTGGCTCCGAAATCCTATACGGATCATGACGAGCTTTGGAACAAAGCTCTGCTCGTCGGGCCTGTAATAACTGATTGTCCTCAGGCTCACAAAATGAAGCCTGAGAATCAATTGACTCTCCCTGACTACTGGAGTTGTGCTCCGATGTCTCAGCTATGGGAGTTTTGCCCTTTCCCTTGCCTCCCTTCGAAGGTAAATTCTTGCCCTTTGCACTGGAAGCAGCTCCTTCCTCATTTATCGCGACCCCTCATGCCCACTTTTGAGGCAGCATGCCACTATCATTCAAGTCTGTTCTAGCCATTACTGCAACTCACATAGAAAAATGTTAGAAAAAATTCAAGACAAATGCAGAATTTTAGTTGTAAAAAGACTCGCCGAACCAGTCGCCAATTTTCTTAGGCGAGCCAGATCGGGCTCGCTAAAAGTACCAGCATGAAAAATTTCAAGAGTCAAGACAGGTCAGCGATGTTCAAGGACATTCGGCGAATCAACAACACCTATCGGCGAGCTAAGAGTAGCCCGCCGAAAGTTACAGTGTATTTTAAGGATTTGGGGCACACAAAGGGCGATGAAGAAGACCTTTCGGCGAGTCTCCGAGTGAACTCGGCAAGCTCAGGAATCTCGGCAAAAGTTATAGAACAAACTCAACTAAAATCTAAAATTAAAGGCGATCTGAGGGGCACTTCGGCAAACCACCGAACCACTCGGCGAGCTTGACGTAGCTCGCCAAATGGCCCAACGTGCCAGTTTTCAACCCCAAGCTTCAAAATCAAGCCCACAGCCCCCAAATTCAAAATCAAACACAAACACCATTCAATTAAAGCCAGACCCATATGACCCATGCCCTCGGGGTACTCAGACTTCCCCCGATTTGGCCAAAATTGGTCATTTGATGACTTTTACCCTTAGGAATGACTCAAACGCTCCATCATTGGGAAATTTATGTCATTTAGCACAATTCGAGGTTACTTAGACTTCACCCCACTAGACCCAACACATATAAACAGCAACCCAACAATTTAGAACCGATTTTAACAAACAAGACAAGGGAATAGATCAATTTGAAGCATTCAGGCACATATTTAAACAAATTACGAGCAATCCAACAAATTAAACATGATTATACCAATTACCCAACACAAAAAAACACCAAATTTACCTATTATATTCAAATTAAAGTACGGGCTTTGAAAAACCAACCTTAATGCCGAATTTCAAACTTGAAAAGCTAGGCGGCAAAGTTCCCCAATTTTGAGCACGATTTCACACAAAAGTGCGGGTAAAAACAATAAAATATGGAAGATCAACAATTGGGTGAGAGGGTACGATGGTTAAAAATGAGAGATGATGAAGGATATTGAAATTTTAAACTGTTTGGACTTTAAAACCTTTCAGTTCGCGGCACCTTCAGTGGAGTAAGTCGTTCTCTCCGACCCACGGTACCTTACCTCGCCAAGTTTTACAGGACTCTCAGAAATTGGGGGATCAAATGGTTGACCAAATCGGGCTCGCCGACCTATTCGACGAGCCTCCAATTAAGCATTAGCCCACCGAGTTTTACAGAGTTCCCCTTCAAGCTTGGTGGTTCCAATGGCGGTCCAAATCAAGGCTCACCGACCTATTTGGTGGGTCGCCGACTGGACTTTTGCTCGCCAAACTACCTATTTTCCAACACTTTTCACTTTTCAACCTGCACAATCAAAACCCGTTATTCAAAATCAAAAACTAAAGCATTAAAAACTTGGGTTGCCTCCCAAGAAGTGCCTTAGTTCACATCGTGGCACAACCAAAGTACCCATTTATGGATCATTCTTCGGGTTTGCCAAGGTATCACTTGGTAGGCCCTCTTTTGGCCTTGGATTCAAATGAGAAGAAATTTGACCCATGTGGGTCTCCAATTGCTTGATTGACACGGAATAAGAGGTGACCATCTGATTAAGTATAGAGACATCCTTTATCATCTTTTTCAACACCTTGTCTGATCCTTCAACTTTGTTGAGAATGCGTGAGAGCATGTCTTTCGTATGGACATTTTCAGATTCCTTGGGCATTTGACGCTCATGGGATGGGCCATACATGTCTTTATCGCCCTCTCTTTCCTTCCAAGTGGCATTATGATCACGCCATTCTATGTCACAATCTCTCCATCCCTCATCTCTATTCTAACCCGGGTTTCCCCCTGGCCTTGGATAGTTTTGCCGATATCCACTCCTTGATTAGCTAGAAAGTTCACTTCCTCATTGTAAAGCGCTTCAAAATGAGCATCCTCGGGATTTACTCCACCAACACCAACAGCATTAACACTCTTTATACCTCTACCCATCACATTTTTCGCCAATAAATCCAACTGGGTCATCATTTTGGCCATATTTTGGTCTCTCTCTTGATCCTTTTCGATCTGCTCTTTTGTCATTCTAAAAGTGAGAGGAGATACTTGGTCTTCATGAGTGGACCATGCCCTATTGATCTTGGTGAAACCATCAAGAAGCTGAGATGCTACTTTGTAGGGCTGTTGCATTATACCAGTGAGAACAAATTGATCAACAACTCCTTTGTTCACCGAATCAATGCTCCTATAGAAGTACTGCTGCAATATATGATTCGGCAGCCTGTGGGTTGGACATTGAAGTATCAATTTCTTAAACCTCAGTCACGTCTCATTGATAGGTTCACTTTTCAAGCGTTTGAAACCTTGGATACTATTCCTAAGAGTCATCATCTTTGACGGGGGAAAGAATCTCACATGGAATATTGTAGTAAGCTCATCCCAAGAGGTGATGGAATCCCTTGGCAAAGCCAACCATTTACTAGCCTCACCCATCAAAGAGAATGGGAACAACCTGAGACAGATTGATTCTTGTGATACGTTCTTGAATGAGAACAGACCAAAAACATCCACGAAGTTTCAAATATCTTCATGTGGGTCTTCGTGAGCCAATCCTCCATATAATCCCTTCATTTGGAGGAGCTGCAGCATTGTGCTAGTGACATGGAAGAAGGCATTCCCTTCTATCGGAGGCAGACATATTGCACCCACACCACCCAATGGAATTGCGTCATTCACATTTGGGTCATTTACATCATTCTCAATATCGTCTCAGTGTCCCATTTGGCTACCATTGCTCCTGTTTAAACAACACCACTCCTCAGCAGCGGTGCCATTTTTTATTAACGTTTCAAACACACCTCATCCAATTCTAGGTGCAAACAATCGTTAAGCAGTATAAAACCCAACAAATGAGTTGGGGTCGAACCCACAAGGAGCAGTACGTGTTCAAATTCAATTATGAAGTACAAACGTGTTCTAAATGGTTATAGGAATAAAATTATCAAAAAAGACATGAGACAAATCAAAAGGGATGACACGAATGTCAGATGGGGGTTTTTGTTTGCAATTATTAGCTACAATGCAATAACACAAAATTGAAATAACAATACAGACTGGAATTCTCGGGATGTGATCAATTATAGGCAAATTTTGCTTTAGGGGTAATTGAAACTACTAGCAAATAGCTAAATATCTATGGGTAGGCTAGATTATGCGGGAGATAGCTTTCTCTCGAACAACTACCCTGAATCAGGTGATTTCTTTCGAACATTAACAAGCATAGCAATTAAGAACAACCCACACCTTAATTCATCTACTCTCTAGAGCTAGATGGGTAGGATTGGGTTTAGCATTCACTCTCTCGAGCTGAACCCAAATCAACCCAATACCTACAAACCATTAATTAATTAAAAACCTTGGTTCCAAACCTCTCTCTTAAGAAAGCAAAGAACACAAAATTAGAACTGCATTTGCAACAACAATTTATAAATTAAACATCATCTAATGATTAAAATCACTTCAATATAGCATTTAAACTAGTAATTAACAATACCCATAAACTAATTCAACCTATAATCACATGATCACACCCCAAGAATTGGGGTTTTAGCCAAACATCATAAAAAGGTAAAAACGATTACCAAATCGATTAGCCATCAACTGGGTAAGAGTATTCAAGTCTTTATAATGTTCCAAATTGAAGAAAATTAGTAACACACTTGCAAAATCTCCGAATTGAGTCTCAAAGAGCCTTCAAGTCTCCAAGGAAAACTCTCAAAACTTAAAAGAAAACTATTCTAAATGGTAGCAAGCTTCTTAATTAACAGTTCAAAATTCAATTTATAGTTGCCAAAAATTAGCCACAAAAGGCAATTAGGCTAGGTAAGTCGGGTCGCCGAGTGATTCGGCAAACCACCCTTTGCTCTCTTCTAGCGCCGTTATGCATTGGCTCTCAGCATCCTCAAGTCCTATAACTTTGGGCGATCCATCTTATCATCGCGGAACTGATTGGTGATTCACCGACTGCCTCTTTCTTGTCGCCAACTTGATTTATTTTCTCAGGGCTGGCACATTGGAACTTTAGGCGGACTGAAGAGCAACTCGGCTAGTCGCCAAGTGGTCTTGGCAATCACCAGGCTCGTCTTTCTCCACTTCCTCAGCTTGTTTTGTTCTTTTTTGCCTGTTAGTTTCCTTGCTTTGCTCCGTAATCCACATACCTGAAAATAAGGCTTTGACATCTGTTTATAGCATAAATTAGGAATTTGAGGACACTAATACTATCCAAAACAAAGCCCCAAATGAGTCCAAATCTCGGACTCATCAGTAGTCGATTAATACTTTATATAAATCAATGGAGTACTTCCAATAAAATAAAGAGGCAGTAATACACTTTGTTTTATTTTTAATTTAAAGTTTCAACTCCATGTCGAAATAATTGAAACGATGGCACAAGAGTCATTATAATCATTATCCAAATCAGTCATATAAATAAGTCAATACACATTAGTCCATTATTGTTTTCAAATGAAGAAAATATTAATTCTATGGAAATCACATGCACATGCACACACACATATTTCTTTATTGTTGTTTTTCTCTCTTGCCTAACACTTTATGAATAGCTTTGGTTAATAAGACTATATTTTAAGGCAGAGAGGACACTTTTAATCTAGAGAGTTTTTAAACGTTATTCTCACTTTCCATCATCGTGAGTAGTGGAGATGGTGGATAGTTTTTAAAACTACTAGGTAACTCCCCATTTTTATGGGTAGTTGGAAGTTACTAGGTAACTTTCCCATTTCCACACACATGTTTAAGATTTAACTTATATTAATTATTAAATCAAAATATAATTACTTGGGCCAAAAAAATTTACATTACTATCATGTTTGATACACTTTTTCAATCTTTGCATTTTATTTTGTATTAAGGTGTGTATAACTAATACTTGAAAATTCATGATATTAATAATACAAGAGGGTTTAATGCATGCATTAACATGGATGAGAAGATAATAACATCTCAAAATTTAAATTATATTTCCGGAGGATATTTTCTAAATAAATAAATTTTTAAAAAAAGATATGCATTAATTTTTAATACATCACACCAAATCTTGCATAAAAAATAATTTCTTCATAAATTAATATAATTGCTATTAATATCACTCATAAATCATATTTGACATTATCCTTATACAATAGAACCTCTCTAAATTAATACTCAGTAAATTAATAAACTTTTTAAGATAATATTTTCTCCTATCACAACTTGGGCCAGTATATCATCAATTCGATAAGAGAATAAAATAATATATTTTAAAAATATCTTATAAAAATATATAGTCTCATTAATATTATAAATTAATAATGTTTTAAAATTATAAAAATATATAAGACAATTTAGTGAAATATGATTCTATTGTCTTTTGTTAAAATTTAAATTTAATTGAAGCACATCTTTAACTTTTCTTATTGTATCCAAAAGTTCTAGAATTCTCTTCTCGAACTGCACCAAAAAAATGTAAAGAGTTCTGGATGTGATAAGTATTTCATTATGCGTAACTAGTGGTTCCAAAGGTATTTTATGGTCTTCAACATAATTCATCATCAACATTATTTTCTCCCAAGGTATCCATAGTTTCTT
This sequence comes from Solanum pinnatisectum, assembly GCA_035578085.1. Lineage (NCBI taxonomy): Eukaryota > Viridiplantae > Streptophyta > Magnoliopsida > Solanales > Solanaceae > Solanum > Solanum pinnatisectum. The sequence continues at coordinate 22,404,383 of CM069079.1, forward strand.
CTAACTTTATGACCTGAATAGGTGAAATGATCTTATGGACCCTTATGCTTGTATGAGTTTGTATTCTGGACCCTTCTACTTAATCCTTTGTCAATTGAACCCTTAAACTCAATTAAAACGAGACTTTTAAATTCCTCCAACCATGTGTGTAACTCACTCTCTCTTACATAAATGACATGTCATATCCACGTCACATATATTATGCCATATCATAATTAGTTCATAACAACTTTTAAAATATTAACCAAAAATGTTACTCCACAAAAGACAAAACTAATAAATTTTTTGTTTTAAAAAATAAAGTAAAATAGAATAGTTGTTTCTCTTTGTAACATTCCGAAAAACTAGTAGCCTAAACTAGAGCCTAACGTAAGGATTAGAGTCGTAAATAACTCCCAATACTTAGAATGAAGGTTTTAGGGGTTAAACGTCAAGGTACGACTCCCCAAGGACCAACCAAGGGTCCTTGAGGAGGACCCAAAACAGCCCCTATGAAACTTCCCAAAAAGGGCCACCTACATATGGCACCTACGCCCAGTACGTGAACCCACGCCCCGTGGTTGGGTGTCGTCGGTCAAGAGCAAAGGTGATGAGCTACAGACCACGAACCACAGACCTGTAGACACCTTGTGGACCCACCCAAAGTCCGTGGGTCATGGTCGTGGGTCATGCCTGCAGGCTGCCTTAATTCAGCCAAGGCTAGGGGTTTTTAGGTAATTTCCTTTTTAGTTAATTTGATGTGGGGTCATTTTGTATTATTTTAATAGACCTATATAAGACTTTTTAAGTCATTAACTAACTCATTCACCTCATAAATCCCAAGACCCCAAATACATAACCAATTTTGCCCTAGATAAACTCTCTTTAGAATCTCAAGGTAGAGGAGGAGGAGGAGAAGAAGAAGAAGAAGCTAGGTGAAGCTAGAGTTGAAGAATCAAGCTTTTCTCCCCAAATTCATTGTGAATCTTCAATAAGGTATGGTAGACTTTCATCTCTGGGTAGCCTTCACTCATAGAGCCCCTCCAAAACCCCCAATTTCAGAACTAGAAAACCCAAAAGTTAGGGTTTGACTTCAATCTCATGGATTCTGTTCAAAATCATTTTAAATGATTGAATTATGTTTGTGTATGGACATATATTGATGATTTTATGTGATTTTAAGTTGAATTACTCAAGAATCCATGAATTACCCTATTTTCCCAATTTGGATTTTAAAGTGTGGGTATTGATTGATGATTGTAAAATGCTACAGAATTATGAATGTTATGAATTTATTACTTGAATCATGTCATTATCCATGCCTAATGTAGTGATTCTAGGTGTGTTGACTGAATGTGATCCATGGTCCTTGAAGGGCAAATTAAGAGAATTTTGTATGATCATGATGTTTATGTACATGCTTTATGAATACTTTGAAAGTAATGTGATTATGACTATCATGTAATTGTGGTGGTGTTGAAAGGGTATTCTCAATTACACACTTATGAATGACGATGACATGATGTGAAAGGCTTTCCTCACCTAAATGAATTGGTAGGCTAATGGCATCCCTTTCATGTATGAATAAAAGTAATCAAGATTGATATACCTTGAATCGGTGGGCTAAGGGCATCCTTTCATGGTAATTAAAAGTTATCTTGACTTAATGAACCTTGAATCAGTAGGCCAATGGCATCCCTTTCATGAGTGTCTAATGAAGTATTCTAAGGCTTTGTCTTGAATAGGTAGGCCAATGGTACCCTTTTCATGATGAGTCAATGAACTATTATAATAATAAACCTTGAATCGGTAGACCAATGGTACCCTTTTCATGAGGATTCAATGAGTTATTCTAATGATGTACCTTGAATCGGTAAGCTTATGGCATCCCTTTCATGTTCAATGTTGTACCTTGAACCGGTAGGCTAATGGCATCCCTTTCATGTGTAATAATGTTAAAAGAGAATTAACTACTCCATGGAAATTTAATGCTTAGCACCGAGTGGATATTGTAGGGTGAAAGCTCTCCTATGTACGGCTCGGTTTCTAGTAACAACCTCCTTATCCTATAACTATGTGCCTACATAAATTATTAGCTAGTGGATCCACCTAAGCTTAAATGTTACCGGTTCTACCTTAGGGAAGTAGACTAACTATTTTCGGTATGGGACATGACATCGGATTCCATGATTTTCTCACATGGTCTATGTTGGTTAGGGCTTATTCCCACTATGAACAAGAATATGAGTTATGTACTATGGTTACTCAAGAAGTTCTATGAAGTGTGGGTGGGGGTATGGGACTTTATTCATGCATTGTACAAGTAGGCTTTGAGAGTGATTATGGTGTGTTCCTCAAATGTTATAATGTCTTATGAAATGAATGTGCTTATGATGATGCTACTAAGTATGTTGATGTGAAGGCTAAATATAATGATGAATGCTTAACTTGGATTGTTGCTATATGTTGCTTTACTTGAGATGACTTATTAAATGTGAATGTCTTTGTCTATGAGTATTAACTAAAGATGAGAATAAAGAATGGTGGCCTAAAAGTGGTACTTAGTGTAGATGAGATTATGGGATCTTTATCTATACATTGCACAAGTATAACTTAGGGTTACTTATGAAATGGTTCTATTATGTTATGATGGTCAATATGTTGATTATGCTTGTGACTTATGCTTTTACACTAATGTGCATGATGATTTTCAAAGTTGATAAAGTGGATGCTTTTTAACTAAAATGCCCTTTTTGGCATGTTTTAAAGGTTTTATGCATAGCTATCATACTTAGTGCATTTTTGTACTAACCCATATTTTCTACATTTTTCACAAAGTGTAGGTTCCGATTCTTAAGGTGATCTTCTATTGGTTCAAGCTTGGTTCGACTATTCTCCTAGCTTGTGGTGAGTCCTCAAGATTCGAGTATGTATGAGTCATTAGTAGTTTCTTTCTAGTCATTTTATGTTCGGATTATGTTGAAAGGGCTACGACCCTATTTTTTATTCAAAGATTGTATTAGATGGCTAATTGAGATAAGTTAGACTTCCGCTTGCTTTTATAAAAGACTTCAATTGTATGGATAAAAGATTAAATTTCGCATCATTTCTTTTATCTCTTGTTTATGATATGCTAAGGGGCTTGTATGAGACCTTTCGGGGTTGAGTGCGCCTTGTTACATCTAGGGGGTACCCCTGGGTTGTGACAAACTTGGTATCAGAGCATAAGGTTTAGAATGATTTTAGGATGATGTCTCATAAGCCACGTCTAGTAGAATCTTGTTCATAGTGTGAAGCACGCCACATTTATGAATGAGAGGCTATAAGATGTTAGGAAGCTATACTTCTTTCATTATTCTTAAGTCATGCCATAGAGTTTAACTCTATAAAGTCCATCTCCTAATCAATATTTTGTGTCTTTAGGATATGAATACACAAAGGGTTAACGCAAGGAGAATAGAGGGTAAAAATGTCAATGAAGAATATCCTCAAGAGAATCAAGCTCCTCAAGCTAATCAAGCTTCGATTAACCCTCCAGCTATGTCAGATGTGGAAGTTAGGTCAGCTCTTCTAATGTTGGCCCAAGCTATGACAGCCCAAGCCAATAGAGATGTTAGGACTCATGTGAACCCTAATGTGAATTCCACGACTTCTATATTGAGGGATTTTGTTAGAATGAACTCGGATTTCTTGGTTCCAAAGTAGGAGAGGATCCTCAAGAATTTGTGGATGAGGTTTATAAAATACCTGATGCCATGGGGTGACTTCGGTAGAAAAAGAGGAACTAGTAGCTTACCAATTGAAGGATGTTGCTCAAGTTTGGTATACTCAATGGAAGAAAAACACGCTCGTATGAGCGGGTCCCATATATTGGAAGGTGTTTAAGAAAGCATTTATTGATAGGTTCTTTCCCCCGAGAGTTGAGGGAAGCTAAGTTGGAAGAATTCATTAACCTTAGGCAAGGTAGCATGAGTGCTAACAAGTATTCCTTGAAATTTACCCCAACTATCAAAGTATGCTCTATCTATGGTGGCGGATTCGAGGGATGAGATGAGTAGGTTTGTAACGGGTGTGTCCGACTTAGTTGGAGAAGAATGTCATACGGCAATGATCCATGATAACATGAACATATCTAGGCATATGGTGTATGCACAACAAATTGAGGAGTCCAAACTCATGAGAAATAATAGGGAGGTGAAAAGGGCTAGAACCGGTGATGGAAATTTCTCTAATGCTAGGTATGATGGGAAAGGTTGACAAAAGTTTAAACAAGGGTATTTCGGTCAAGATTCTTTCAACACCCCTAGGTTTAACCAAGAGAAAGGTAGTGGATCTCCATTTCCTAAGCCTACTTGCACCAAATGTGGAAAGAAGTATCATGGGAAGTGCGTAGCCAGTACGGATGGTTGCTATGGTTGTGGAAAGAGTGATCATCAAGTAAAAAATTGCCCTACACTTACGGAAAAAGGAAGAGAGGCCAAGCAAGCTTCTCTTAATGTTCTGGTTCCCATTCCTCCAAATTATGGTCGCTTCTATGCACTCCATTCTAGAGAGGACAAAGGAGCCCTTCCAGATGAAGGCACCAATATGTTGGTATTTCCTTATAGATGTAAATGTTTCATTAATATCCCTATGCTATTTTTTAGACTTTGATGTTAGTCTTAGTAGGGGTTTACTCGCAAGGGGGAGACAGTATGCTTAGATAGCAAGATTGTTGAGAGTTCTGATATCCTCATCTCTTTCTTCTATTCTTATTCTAGCTTGAGACAAAGAGTTCCTTGTGGCTTGTTTCATGTTTTTGGAGTCATGTGTGATTTATGTGTTTCCATTATCTCCTTATGTTATGCATGTTCTTGATGAAATTCTTGTTTAAAAAGAAAATGAGTTTTCATGATTTATGTCCCTCATGTTGATGTGCATTTAGTATGAGTTGTCTATATGCTTCATGAGATGAATCGTCAAACATGCTTTAGTGTGCTTTTGAGAGTAATTGCATAATTTGCTTCATGATATTATGTTGAGCATGCTTTGAGTTGGAGAAGGTAGTTCCTCCTACGAATTTGAGAAATGTTGAAGTCTTCATGCATTATGGGATGTTATATGTAGTTCCTACCTCCTTGTGTTGCATTGAGTATGTTGAGATGGGGTTGATGTTTCCTCCTTTGAATGGTGTCTTATTTTGATGTTTCATGCATGATGGGATGCTAGTCTTGAGTATTTCATTCCGTAAGGTGTCTAGATCGATATTCAAGGATGAATGTTCCCAAGTGGGAGATACTGTAACATTCCGGAAAACTAGTAGCCTAAATTAGAGCCTAACGTAAGGATTAGATTCGTAAATAACTCCCAATACTTAGAATGAAGGTTTTAAGGGTTAAAAGTCAAGGTACAACTCCCCAAGGACCAACCAAGGGTCCTTGAGGAGGACCCAAAACAGCCCCTAAGAAACTTCCCAAAAAGGGCCACCTACGGATCACACCTACGCCCAGTAGGTAGACCCACGCCCCTTGGTTGGGTGTCGTGGGTCAAGAGACAAGGTGAGGAGCTTCAGACCATGAATCACAGACCTGCAGGATGCCTCGTGGACCCACCCACGATCTGTGGTTCATGGTCGTGGGTCATGCCTGCAGGTTGCCTCAATTCGGCCAAGGCTAAGGGTTTTTAGGTAATTTCCTTTTTAGTTAATTTGATGTGGGGTCATTTTGTATTATTTTAATAGACCTATATAAGACTTTTTAAGTCATTAACTAACTCATTCAGCTCATAAATTCCAAGACCCCAAATCCATATCCAACCTTTCCCCAAATAAACTCTCTCTAGAATCTCAAGGAAGAAGAAGAAGAAGAAAGGTAAAGCTAGGGTTGAAGACTCAAGATTTTCTCCCCAAATTCATTGTGAATCTTCAATAAGGTATGGTATCTTTTCATCTATGGGTAGTCTTCACCAATAGAGCCCCTCCAAAAACCCCCAATTTCAAAACTAGAAAACCCAAAAGTTAGGGTTTGACTTCAATCTCATGGATTCCTTTCAAATTCATTTTAAATGATTGAATTATGTTTGTTTATGGATATATATTGGTGATTTTATATGATTTTAAGTTGACTTACTCAAGAATCAATGAATTGCCCTTTTTTCCCAATTTGAATCTTAAAGTGTGGGTATTGATTGATGATTGTAGAATGCTATAGAATTATGAATGTTATGAATTGATTACTTGAATCATGTTATTATCCATGCCTAATGTAGTAATTCTAGGTGTATTTATTGAATGTGATCCATGGTCCTTGAAGGGAAAATTATGAGAATTTTTTATGATCATGATGTTTATGTACATGCTTTATGAATACTTTGAAAGTAATGTGATTATGACTATCATGTAATTGTGGTGTTGTTGAAAGCCTATTCTCAATTATACACTTATGAATGATGATGACATGATTTGAAAGGTTTTCCTCACCTAAATGAATCGGTAGGCTAATGACATCCCTTTCTTGTGTGAATAAAAGTAATCTTGATTAATATACCTTGATTCGGTAGGCTAAGGGCATCCTTTTCATGTGTAATTGAAAGTTATCTTGACTTAATGAACCTTGAATCGGAAGCCAATGGCATCCCTTTCATGAGTGTCTAATGAAGTATTTTAAGGCTTTGTCTTGAATCGGTAGGCCAATGGTACCCCTTTCATGATGAGTCAATGAACTATTATAATGATGAACCTTGAATCATTAGACCAATGGTACCCCTTTCATGAGGATTCAATAAGCTATTCTAATGATGTACCTTGAATTGGTAGGCTTATGGAATCCCTTTCACGTGCAATGATGTACCTTAAACCAGTAGGCTAATGACATCCCTTTCATGTATTATAATGTTGAAAGAGAATTAACTACTCCATGAGAATTTAATGCTTAACACCGAGTGGATATTGTGGGGTGAAATCTCTCCCTATGTACGGATGGGTTTCTAGTAACAACCTCCTTATCCCATACCTATGTGCCCACATAGGTTATTAGCTAGTGGATCCACCTAAGCTAAAATATTACCGGTTCTACCTTAGGCAAGTAGACCAACTCTTTTTGGTGTGGGACATGACACCGGATTTGCTCACATGGTCTATGTCGGCTAGGACTTATTCCCACTATGAACAAGAATATGAGTTATATACTATGGTTACTCAAGAAGCTCTATGAAGTGTGGGTGGGGGTATGGGACTTCATCCATGCATTGCACAAGCAGGCATTGAGAGTGGTTATGGTGTGTTCCTCAAATGTTATAATGTCTTATGAAATGAATGTGCTTATGATGATGCTACTAAGTATGTTGATGTGAAGGCTAAATATAATGATGAATGCTTAACTTGGATTGTTGTTATATGTTGCTTTCCTTGATATGATTATTAAATATGAATGTTCCTTGTCTATGAGTATTAACTAAAGATGAGAATAAAGAATGGTAAGGATGATTATGGTGGCCTAAAAGTGGTACTTAGTGTAGATGGGATTATGGGATCTTTATCTATACATTGCACAAGTATAACTTAGGGTTACTTATGAAATGGTTCTATTATCCTATGATGGTCAATATGTTGAATATGCTTGTGACTTATGCTTTTATACTGATGTGCATGATGATTTTCAAACTTGATCAAGTGCATGCTTTTCAACTAAATGTCCTTTCTGGCGTGTTTTAAAGGTTTTATGCATGGCTATCATACTAAGTGCATTTTTGTACTAACCCATATTTTCTACATCACAAATTGTAGGTACCGGTTCTTAAGGTGATCTTCTATTGGTTCAAGCTTGGATCGACTATTCTCCTAGCTGGTGAGTCCTCAAGATTCGACGACTTATGAGTTATCAGTAGCTTCTTTCTAGTCATTTTATGTTCGGATTATGTTGAAAGGGTTGTGACCCTATTTTTGATTCAAAGATTGTATTAGATGTCTAATTGAGACGAGTTAGACTTCCGCTTGCTTTTATAAAAGACTTCGATTGTGCGGATAAAAGTTTAAATTCTGCATCATTTCTTTTATTTTATGTTTATGATATGCTAAGGGGCTTGTATGAGACCTTTCAGGGTTGAGTACGCCTTGTTACATCTAGAGGGTACCCTTGGGTCGTGACACTCTCATCTTTTTTTCTCCTTCCTCAACCTACAACCACCGTTAACACCATCTCTATTCTCTTTTTTTTTTCTTCTTCAGGCTGTCATTGTCTATTGTCGTAACAAGGCACTTCAAGTTCTTAAAATTCATAGTTTAATTTTTCTCAAAGTTTTTATCAGTCGCAAATCTTAATCGTAACCATCTACCATCATTTGAACCACCATAAATCCTTTTTCACCATTGATGCCAATAAATCACCATTAAAACACTTCAATATATCATAATACTAGTATACGTACCCGCGCGTTGCGCAGATATTTTAAAATATAAATATATTTTAAATTAAAAATAACTATTAAAATTTATATGCAGTTAGTAATGTATATTTTTAAAATAATGACACAATTCATTAAATTATTTATTTGAGCATGTTAAATTATTATTATTAATATACAATTTAATAATTATATTAAATAGTAACTTCTTTTCTTTATTAAAAAAGAAATTAATTATATCTAATTAGTTTATAATTTAAAAGTTAAAAATTAGAGATTAATTGTGGTGATGACATGTGGGCATTATCACCTCTCCTATTATATTTATTTATTTATATATATTCTATTGTCAATGTTTCTGGATAAGTGAAATTCAGAGCAATACTCCATGAAACTCTGATTGATCACTGTAAATAGTTGGGTCCATAATTACTCTTCGAGCATAAAAATCGACCCTTTTGCCCATAATATATCCTTTGATCCAATCTTTTTGGACTTTAATCTACTACGTATTAAAATTTGGCAACCAATTCATACCATCTGTTAAATTTTGCATCTTAAATTCGGCAACCATTTCATACCATCTACCGAAAAAAAATTCGCTATTTTGCGCCACCACCTTTACTCTTCTTGATAGGTGCAACGGTCTTGACCTTATACATTAATTTCATCCCGTTCCATACATTCTGTTTACTTTTTTAGGCATCCAATAAACTTTTCAGCCCCTGCATACAATTACCAACATATATGTATTACTTATCACTTCAAACGCCGAAGATTAATTGTCAAAAACCAATGAAATACAAAAAGAAACATTTGTAAGAATAAAAAAAACAACACGAAAAGCAAAAAAATGTTACCCATGTTCAAGTGGTTGAATAAATATAAGAGAATAATCTGAAATTAGTAGATTTTTAGGAAGATGTAAGTGATGGAGTTAATAATAGTTTTTGTTATTTAAATACTGTGTTATGCGGTTAGATTTTTTCTAGGGATAAGATTAGTTTCTATTTTTTAAAATTTAAAATTTAAAATTTAACTTAATTATTCAAATTTCAAAAACTTACACTTTTGGATATTAATTTAGATAACTACGATTTTAAAAAAAAATTTAAAAATAAATTAAAAAAGGGAGACCTCAAAAGTAGTTAAGTCATTTTTATTTTTATTTTTATTTTTTATTTATTTTTACAAAACCGTATCTTTTTTAGTGTTTACAGTTTTTTTTTTTTAGATTTTAAATTAATTTGATTCATAAATTCTGCATATTAATTTATATGCAGATTATTTTGTTTTGATTTTAAAAAATCTGCAAACGTGGGAGATTTTTTCTTTTTCATTTTAAACTGATTTTTTTAAATATACTACCTATATTATACAATGCAAAGATTAAAGAAAATAGGATAATAATTCTTGTTTTCCAAAAAAAATATTTTTTTAAAAATGTAATAATTGAGTACTTTAATTAGTATAAAATTAATTTGAAATTATAATTAGCTTTAAAATTATTTGTGAGTTTGTAATTTTATATTATTTTAGTTAAATTTTGATTTATATATATATATAATATTATATTCATTTCCCATACTTGTAATAATATATTCCCAAACGTGCCTACCATATTCTACTTACTATATAATATAATAATATAACTAATATATTATAATTTTTGAAAGACTTCTTATATATATTCGTACTATATATATTTATATATTCCCATACGTCCATATATCTACCTACTACTTTACTTATATTTATTACTACTATATATACAACATTATTTTATCTAAGTATCTAAGTGTATTATATTTGGTAGTTAATACTACTTGTATTATACTGTATTTACTGTTTTTAGTGTTAATACTTTACTGTATTTGCTGTATTTACTGTATTTTTTGTATTTCTGTATTTCTAAGTCCTATCTAAGTGTCCATATATTTGGTTCCATTTTTCTGTATTTACTGTATTTTCTGTATTTCTGTATTTCTAAGTCCTATCTAAGTGTCCATTTGATAGGATATATATCAACATATTATATATATATTATATTATATTACATACTTTCTACTACTTACTACCATACCTAATATATATATAATATTATATTCATTTCCCATACTTGTAATAATATATTCCTGCTAATTTATGACTTAGTTCCCTATTTTCCCCATGTTTTATCTTGATTTTTGATTTTTTATTTTTTATTTTTTATTTTTTATATTTTATTTTTGTTTTGGTTTACCCAGTTCATATCTTCTTCTTAACTTTTGTTCTTAACAATTTCATCTTTAACCACACCCCGGACATAAAGACTGGCAACAAATTAGTCCTTTCATCAAGCGGACTATAAAAGCCAAAAATCCTAGGAATTTACAGGTTAATCCATAGTCCTTATTAAGAGGTTAAGAAGATAACCATATACTAAGGGTAAATTTTTAACACATCATGTACAACACTTTACATTTAAAGAACAACTCAAAAAAATAACATAAAAGGATAAAGTAACATAACATTTAACATATTTTTTGGGGGGAATTTAAGAAACTAAATATCATAAAAACTTACATGATTAACAGAGAGAGGTTTCCCTTTCGGGAACCCCCGAGGGACTTTGAAAAAAACTTCGAAAACTTTAACACACAAGCACACTTATTTTTATTTCACAAACTTTAATATGCAAAAGAGGATTTTTGGTACATAAAGGATTATGGAGGGAGGATGGAGGAAGTATGGAGGGAGTATGACAACTTTCCTACTTTATTTCCGTTCTTTCAACTCTACTTTTCTTAATTCTAATACTGTCTTTATATAGGGCTGAGAAGAACCCCCAAAAGATGATTCTAGACATACTACGTGGCCTTTTTTATTAATGGCCGACAACTTGATAAGATTCCTTTAATAATGCAGGTCGGGTACTCATTGGGCCGCATCGTCACATGCATCATTAAGTTCATCTTTTGACTTATATTACAGACTCAATTATTTACTAGACGCGTGTTATGTCAACAGTTTTTCCCTCTTTTGGAGAGTAGTGATAAAGTGACAATACACTTGCGTTTACAGGACACTTAGTAGGTATCCCCACCTAACTCTTACTAATTTGCAATGCAAATAGTGGGTATTTACAAGACACGTAGTGGGTATTCCCACCTACTACTTTTATACATACAAGGTTTTTTGTATTTGAGTCTATTTGTCTTCTTATGGCATTTATTGGAGGAAGAAAATTTGTCATGCCCTTCTTGACTAACTCTTGTGCCCATTTCACTTTTCTCTACGTACCATTCTTGACTAACTGTTTTGCCACTGTCTTTGTTGTCTTTGTCTTCAATGTCTTTGTTGTCTTTGTCTCTTATCTTGTGAATCCCTGCCATATTATCTTTATTCTTTTGCAATTGCATGAATTATTTCAGTTGTTATCTTTTTGTGACTGAGTCTTAAAGATTAATTAAGTATCTAAGTTGTGTAAAGCAACAGTATCAAAACTCATGCCTGAGTCATCATCTTCATAATTGTCTTGTGAGTCTTGAATATTATTTATATGTTCCTCGTCTGATAAGGAAGGATTGTCTTCTGAATCATTACTTGGACTGTGAATGTCTTTAATAATATGTTTGTCTTGACTTTTGTCTTGAAAAAATTTTTCTAACGTTTGTTTAATTATTTTTTCTAATTTTTCATTTTTTTTCTTTTTTAATGAATCTTTCTGAAAGTATTTAGGTAATCTTCTTCGTGAGGAAGAAGACTCCTCTATTTCACTTTTTGGCAAAGTGACAGCCATTAACGGATTTGGTAAGTCTTTACCGGTCACCGTTTGAACCGGACTAGCTGTATCATGCTCCGATATAGTAGAGTTCTTAGCATTCAGAGGGGAATGCAGACCCGTCTCATCCATTTTTAAGTGAGATGGAGAACTCATGTCTTCTTTCTGAGTCTGAGTTGTACTGTCTGTTCTTGGAACATATTTACTCTGGAAAGTCTCGAGCTGTTTAACAAGTCTCATGTTTTCTTGGATAAGGATTTCATTTTTTGTATTGAGTCTTTTGAAACCCTCAGTCATGGAAGAGCAATGATCACAAAATATTATTTTGTCTGAGTCTTTTCGGATATTGTATTGTGGTATTTGGGTTGGGCTTTGTTTCAGGGCTGGTGAAATGTAATAATTAGGCTCAAGTACTCCTCTAGCATAGTCTAAAGCTTTATTAAAATCATTAAAACCTTTAAAAAGTGGATTTTTTACCCCATTTATGGAATCTACTACTTCTATCCATGTCTGAAAAACACCATTAGTTTTACCATGTATTACTACATAATATTTGAATTTATTATCTCTATTTCTTTCTGAAAAATATTGACACAATGCATTTGAAGCAGCAATGAAGTATTTAGAGTCTTGCTTATTGTATGATATCCATAAATTGTCTACTAAGCATTTTTGAGATTTGTCTAAAGTACAATTTGGATTTATTCTAAAAGATAGATTACTCTTTGGATAAGAAATTAAATTATACTTACCAAAATGTATTCTTTCCATTAAGTTATCTGTTGTATTTAGAGGTCTGAAATGTTGTCTGCTTAATAATGTCTGAGCATAAGTATCTGGCTGGGCGATGCCCTTGCCTTTGTCTACTGTCTGTTGGCTTGTTGGTCTCATGCTGTAATAAATATTAATTAGTCTTTAATTGTAGTCTACTTAATTTATCAGCTAAGTCATTGTCTTTTCCTTTAACATATTCAAAAACAATATTATTATATATAGATATTATATCTATAAAGTTTAACCACCGTCTTTTACTACTAGCTTTACTGTTTATTTTTTCATGAAATTTAACTATGGCTTCGCAGTCTGTTCTTACTAATACTTCATTTTTGTTTAAAATGTATAATTTAAAATTATTTAATCCGTATATTACCGCTAATACTTCTGCGTCTATACTACTCATATTACATTTTTCTTTGTATTGTCCACTTTGGTAGGCACATATTTTTTCTTCATTTTTTGGACTATATTTATTTGGTCCTGATTTTAAGATGGCTCCCCATCCTAATTTACTACCATCTGTTTGAACTATTAAATAGTCTGATTCTAGTGGTATTTGTAAGTCTGGTATATTTTTAACTTTTTCTTTAATTTGTTGGACTAATTTAATGTCTTCTTCCTAATTCCCACAGTTTTTGCAGTGCTTCTTCTACCCATCTCGATCAAAAGCTCCTTCTTTCCTCGTCCGAGGGACTTTTTCTTTAGAATTTCTTAATAGAAAGAGGAAATATATATTAAAATGTTTTTGTCCTTTACTACCTGTCTTAGCATATAATGGACCTGCTATTTTTCCTAAGTCTTGAATAAAATTTCTAGCATAATTTTACTAATCCTAAGAATTTTTGTAATTCTTTTGTATTATCTAGTTTATTAGGCATATCTAGAACTTTTTTAGCTATATGTGGTTGTAATTTTATTTTTCCTTCTCCTAATGTTACTCCTAGGAAGTTTATATGCGTTTTACATAATTCCATTTTCTTTTTACTAATTATTATTTCATATTTTACAAATAGTCTAAACACTGTCTGTAAATGTCCTAAATGTTCGTACATGTCTTTACTAAATACTAGAATGTCATCTACGTATACTAATACAAAATTTTTGTAGTCTCCAAACATATCATCCATTTTTCTTTGGAAAATAGGCGGAGCTGTCTTTAATCCAAAAGGCATGGCTAACCATTCAAAATGTCCTTCAGGACAAGTGAAGGTTGTCCATTCTATGCTTTCTGGGTGCATTTTTACTTGCCAATATCCTGATTTACAGTCAAATTTACTAAATATCTTTTTACCTTGTATTCTATTAATTAACTCATTTTTGTCTGGTAATTTATATGCATCTGTTCTAGTATTGTCATTTAAACTTTTATAATTTATTACCATACGAGCTTTTCCTCGTACTTGTTCACTATGATTTCTAACCATAAAAGCTGTTGATCTATGTTTAGATGTAGATCTTCTTATTACTTCTAATTTTAATAATTCTTTAATCATGCATCGAATTCTTCAGTGTCTTCATTATTTGCTTCTATAGTTGCTGTCTTTATTGTGTAGTCTGGATTTATTATATCTAATTTACACATAATTTTATTACTTCCCCAATGTATTAAGGGTTTTTCTCCTATTATTTCCATTTCATCTAGTATTGCTATTATATTTTCTAAGTCTTTAGGCTGTTTTATTGTTCCTATAGTATTTATTCCCTTTTGAAAATTGTAAAATTCTGTTTCTACATTTATTAATGTATAATTTTTTTCTATGTCTACTATATATGTATCTTCTATATAGTTTTCTTCTTATTTTTCTTCATATAGGTTTTTTGAAGAACAACTTTCATTATTTCTACAATTGTCGCAACATGGACTAGAATTATTTGGTCTATTATCTTTGACTTTAATTCCTTTAGTTAGGATTTTATTGGTCTGCACGGGAGTATAGGTTGTATTTCTGAATAACATTATTCCGTCTCTAGAGACTAAACAACTCCCATTGTTTTGTATAAGAAATTGTAGTCCTATTACTAAATCAGTTTTAATATTTAAGTCTCTTACTAGGATTTTAAGCATATTATAAGTTGGTTTATAAATTCATTACATGTATTTATAAAGCTTATTTGTGCTTTTTCTATATATTGGTGGTATAAATTATGAGTTTCATCCATTTGTATGGCTAATACTGGTTCTTTTAAATTCTTAAGGGTTGGTAATATATGTTGTGGTATTATTTTCTTATTAAGAATGCAGCCAGTGCATCCTGTATCAATTAATGCTAAAGTTTCTATTTCTATATCTTTAATTTTTATTCTTACTAGTATTTTTATAGTTCCAAACTTTTTATCTTCATTACATATGAAACTAGTATTTTCTTCTTCTATGTTCATTAGTTCACTTTCTATTTGGTCTAGATGGATTGTTCCTGGTGATTGTAAATTTTCTATGTCTATTTTTTGTTTTCCTTTTTCTATTGAAATTAGTCTTTGTTCTAAATCATTTATTCTTGTTTCTAAGGTTATTAGTCTTAGATTGGTAGTCTGATCTTTTGTTTGAAATTGTTCTTGTTGTTTGGCTACTTGTTGTTTTAATTTATTTTCTATACAACTTATACATGCTTCCATATAACAATTTTTACATTTAGCTCTATTTATTTTACTAGGATACCATTTACATACACTACACTGATTACTGTCTATTCTTTTTTGTCTTTCAAATTCATGATTACAGTCTTGGTATGTGTTCATCATTGTATAAGTTAAATCTTCTTCTTTTCTCTCTAATCTTTCTAATCCTATTTCATTAATTAAATTATCATTTTCTGAGTCAGATGTATCTGAATGACCTCTTTCTTCTTCTGCTGTGTCTAAGCTTATAACTGAATATATACTTTCTGTATCTGACATAAATTCATCTACATTTAGTAAGGTCTCTTGGAAGTCTTCTATTAATTGAGAGTTTCTAGTTTTTATATTGTTTCTTTTAGGGCATATATTTGCTAAATGTTCTAAACTACCACAAGTATAGCATTTTAATTTGTTTTTATAATTTCTATCATTTCTATATTTTCTAACATGTCTATCTCTGTTTAAGTAAGGTTTTCTTGCTGAAGATTTTCTCAAAAAGTATTTTTTATTTTTGTAAGGTCTTTGGTTATAGTTTATTCTTCTTTTATATTTTCTTGGTCTACTGGGTTCTTTATCATAACTTTGTGTTGTATATATCATTGTTTTACAAAAATTCATTTCTTTTTGTTTTAATTGTTTTTGTATTTGTATGTTAGTACATTTTTCTGTTAGTATTTCCATTATGTGTGTTACTTTTTGTCCTATAGACCATGAGATAGTAGGGTCTTGAGTTACACCTTCTCTTTTATACCATTTTTCTTCTATTTCTCTTCCTAAGGCTCATGGTAATTTATTAAATAGTTTTTTTTCCTAATTCTTCATTAAATGTATTTCCACTAATAGTGCAATAGTAAAAATAGTCATTAACGAACTTCTTTATGTGTATCCAATTTGATATACTTAATTGTTCTAATTTTATTAAAGCATTTCTTTGTAGGGCCAATAAGCCACTATTTGGGTCTTCTCCTATTAATAACACATGTATTTTGTTTGTGAAATTATAAGGGTTTGGTCCTAATTCTATTAATCCTTGGAATTCCTGTGGTTTAGTCTGTTTATAAGATTCTCATACTGCTTTACATGATTATCCTAAAAAGGTTTCTAAATATCTATACATAGTCTCTGCGTCTGTTTCTTGATAATTTTTAATAAAATCTGCTATTACTATTCATTTCCATAAGTCTATTACTGTATTCCACATTTGTGGATCGTGTGCAGCTATATTTAATATTTTTCCTTTATTTCCTCCTTCTTGTAATCTAATGGGTTCTTCTATTGGCATTCTTTTTCCTGCTGGTTTAATGTTATCTTTTATTTCTTGATCATGTCTAACCCATGGTTTTCTAGGTAAATTTCCTGTACTATAATTAATCTTTGGAGCTGATGTAGTTCTTTGAAACGGACTTGCACTATACGAGCTAGTTGCTTCATCCATTAGTTCTTTATAACTATTTAAGGATAGGGTATCTTCTTTTTCCTCATTCATGTATTCGGATTCATCTATTCTATAAGCTAAATTATCATCCATTTCTTCACATATTCTAAAGTGTTCTATTGTTTCTATTATATCCATCTTTCCTTTTTTACATCCTTTACATTTAAAAATTTTATTTTTATTTTCAGTGTATTGTCTTTTTGCTTCTTCTATAACATTGTCTACTTCATATCCTTCTTGTATTAATTCTATATTCATAAGTTCTTCTTGTTCTGTTTCTATTGTACTTTCTGCTTCATTATCTTCTAATTCTCTTTGATTTGTATAATTATAATTTGTAAACCTAATAGATGTCTCTCCTTTTGAACTAGTGTACATTAAGTGTTGTTCTGGCGCAAATACTTTGGGTTTACTTAGTTTATCTAAATTTCATTCTAATCCTGCATATTCTTCTGGATTTATCTTTATTGGTTTTATTAATTTTATTCCTTTATTACCCATTACTTCTACTACATCTTTTACTTGGAGTTTAAATTTTGTATTACTACTTAAAGTCATTTTTCCTATAAAACCTACACACATTAATAAATTATTTACATTATTCATTTCTTCATACCCTTTGGTCTGGATTCCTATTTTAATATGTTTACCAAATTCTTTTAGATTTATTAAAAAGTCTGGGCTAATATAAAATATTCCACCATTATTAGTCATATCTACTTCTGTTAGTCCTATGATAAATTTCTTTAAGTCTGACCATCGGTCATCATATACTACTACCATTACTTTAGATCCTAAATTCTTTCTACT
Source organism: Solanum pinnatisectum (assembly GCA_035578085.1). Lineage (NCBI taxonomy): Eukaryota > Viridiplantae > Streptophyta > Magnoliopsida > Solanales > Solanaceae > Solanum > Solanum pinnatisectum. The sequence continues at coordinate 22,422,142 of CM069079.1, forward strand.
TAATCCTTTTATTCCTATAACTATTAATCCCATGTGCATTAGCATTAGTTTAGGATTTTTAACTGTCTTTATAAAAGTAGAGTTTACTAAATTTAGTCTTGCAAAGTCTTCTCCTATAGCAGATATCTGTTCTTCTCTATAGTGTCGGTATAATTGATTATTTTTTGAAAAGTATTTTGTATTGTATAATGTTCTAGGATTTAATAAATTAAGTTGATTTTGTTGAAATATTTGTATATCTTTGTCTATATCAATTATTTCATTTAACTCTTGATTTTCTTCTATGGTTGATGTTCTTCTAGATAATATTCTAGAGATTAAGTTATTACCTATTCTATTTTCTGAGAAACTTGGTCTACTTTCTTGGGCTGTTCGTCTGTTTGAAAGAAAGTCCATTTTTGTGGTCTTTTAATTACCTTTTGTTCTTCTTGTTGAGGGGTTATTTCTACCTTTTTAAGTTGATTTATTAATTTATCTATTTCTGTATTAACTTGTTGTTCAGGTTGTTTTTCTTTTAGTATTTTATCTACTTTTGTATTTAATTCTATTAGTAAGGCTATTATTGTGTTATTTTGTTTGAGAAGTATTTTGTCTGTTAGGCTGGAGGAAATGTGATTGGAAAATCCTACTGGTTCTAGATGAAATTTTTTTGCATATTCTAATGCTTTTTTATAATTTATGTCTTCTTCAGTCATGAAAGTGAAATTTGTTCAAGTCTTTTAATTATTTCTTTTAAATTACTAATTTCACTAGTTATTGTTTCTACCTGTTCTATTATTTTTATTGTTACTTGGTTATTTTTAATGTCTAATTCCTTAGGTTTTTCTACTATGGTTTTTACCAATTTTTCTATTTCTATTTTTGTAGGTATTTTTTCTAAATTAAATTTAGTATTTAGATATTGAACTTTTCTATCTATTTCTAGTTCTTGTGCTTTTAAGAAATCAAATTCTTTTCTAATTTGTCTAATATCTTAAATTGTCTATTTTGTATTACTTCTATAGTTTCTAAAAGTCTTATTATAGTTTGATCTTGTTGTTGAGTTTTTTCACTAAGATTTATTATTAAATCTATTAAAGTATTATACTGTTTATCTGCAGAATGTAATATATGATCTCCTTCTGAAAAATTACACTTTAAAATACTATTTTTGGGTAGTGATTTATATTTCTTTTTTGGGAGTATTCTTAGATCTAAATATTCTAATTGTTTTAGAGAATCTATTTTTCTATCCTATTGAACTTCTAATTGGGCATATTAGTTTATAGTAATTTATCCTATTATTAGTATATTTAATTTTATGTGATTAATTTCTTTTATTACTTTAGCTTTTTCTTTATTCAAAAAATCTATTGTATAAGTTTTAGGTATCTCTTCGTTGGCTAATTCTTCTTTTGACCAGATTAAAAATTCGCTTATTTGTTCTTTTTCTAACTCTGCTTCTATCCAGGTTAAAAATTCTATTGATCTTTTTAGATTATGTTTTAGCTCTTCCTTATATTTTATTTCTGTGTGAAGCCAACTATATCTTAATCTTATTCTTCTAATATATTCTAGAGGCATGTATATTATCCAAATTGTATATTGTTAAGTGTTTTCTTATATATTTTTATTCTTCTTTCGGAGTTTATAACTTGTCTTATTAGTTTTATTATCGCTCAATTTTTCAAAACTGCTTTTAAATCTTTTTAAAAGAATTGCTGATTATTTGATTTGAACTAATACAAAATCGTAAAATAATTTAATAAATGTTAATAATAAAGATACAGTTAACTATGTTTAAAATAAAAAGAATAGAACCAGTTCCTAAAAAAATCCGTTTAATTATTTTTTAAAATTTAAAATTTAAATTATTGAAAATAACTTTCTAACACAAATTAAAACTATTAAAAAAATTAAAATTTTAAAATTGAAAATTTTATGGTACTGACATGTGATACTTTTTCTTCTCCTATTATATATAGATATATTTGTACACAATTATACATAACATATTTCACCTAATTTCACAAAGATATCTAACAATTATTTTTCATCCTTCAAGACTATTGAATCTTTGTCACCTAGTGTGTTGTAAATTACCAAAAAAGTGGAAAGAAAACATAGATCTACATCAACAATACATTATCATTTCTCATAAAGAAAGAACGAAAATATGAAGAAAAAAAATAGAGAACAAAGAAATTGGAGAGGACTGGAAAGAGGAAAAAAGAGAGAAATAAGGGTTGGTGCACAAGGAAAAAAAGAAAGAAGTAAACAAATCATTTTTAATTTTCTTATTTTTGGCTTTTTAAAAAAAATATTTTTAGTTTAAATTTTGATGTTCACACTCCTTTAACGCGTGATATCACGTATTTGTGTCAACTTAATAATTAAGTTGTCACATAAGTTTGATCAATTGTCAGAAGGACTTAAAATATTGAGATTCATTGAGTTTAAGGGTTCAGTTGATAAAAAATCAAATAGAAGGATTCAGAATACAAACTTGTATAAGTATAATGGTCCATCAGACCATTCTGCCTTATTTTTATTAGAGTAATCTAACAAACTGTCGACATTCATATTATTGAAATAATCAAGATTATTAATCATGACCTCATTTAAATTTCTTAAGATTTTAATTCATGATTGTCATTTTAAAGAAGGAATTCATTTAAATTTCTGAAGATTTTCATCCATCGAACAATGTAATTAAAATTAATTAATTGTAATCTTTATTGAATCTCAACACATTTTTTAAATAAATAAAAATAATAATTTATTAATTAAATAATATTTCTATAAAATAATATTATTTCATAATTCCAACCATATTAATTTAGGCAGATTTTACTACCAATCAAACGAGTTTTTACACCACAAAGGATCCTTTTATCTGATACTATAAAGATTTTCTCCCGTGGTTCCAATTAAGACCCTTCGCATCACTCATTAAATTTGATTTGACACTTTCTTTTGTATTCAAACGTTTCATTTTCTACACCTTTTCGGGGGTTTTTTTTGCCTTCTTTTCCTATTACCTCGTTAAATAACAGTGGTTCATTATACTTTTTACGATATTTAATATTCTCCCCATTTTAAATTAATTAAATTATTGAGATATTTTACATCCTTTAAAAAAAAATTAAGACATAAATTAGGTATAACTTTCTATTTTTATCCTTATTAATTATTGTCAAATTTGTGATTAAAATAACTAAACATTAATTAATAACTAATTCCAATACCAACTAATGAATGGTAAAATTGGAAGAACATCTAAAAAATAGTCTTAAAAATTGTACAATTAAGTTAATTTGAAAAATAAAAAATGTCTCAACAATTCAATTAATATGAAATGGAGGGAGTAGTACTTCTTTTGTCCCTAATTACTTGTCCACTTTTTCTTTTATAATTGTCTCTAATTACTTGTCCATTTTGACAAATCAAGAAAAGATAGTTTTTTTTACCTATTATACCCACAATTAATTACTTTGAAAAAGGTAGATTTCTTGAAAATCTTAAATTTTTATTCATTTACTTCATAATTAATAGGGATAAAATGGTAAACTCATTATGTCAACAATTGTTTTCTTAATATGTGTGTCAATTCAAAAGTGGACAAGTAACTATAGAAAAAGGGAGTATGCAAAATCAATAGTGAATAACTATTGTTGAACAGAGAAAGTATGTTGTATGTTATTTTTAATCATTAGATTAAATTTTATATAAAAATAATTTCATCACAACTAATACAATATTATTACTCCCTCCATTTCAAATTAATTGAATTATTGAGGTGTTTCACACCCTTTAAGGAAAAAAAAAAGATTAAGACATAAATTAGGCATAACTTTTCATTTTTACTCTTATTAATTATTGTCAAATTTATGATTAAAATAACTAAATATTAATTAATAACTAATTCCAATACTAACTAATAAATGGTAAATTTGAAAGAACATTCTAAAAATAGTCTTGAGAATTGAACAATTAAGTTAATTTGAAAAATAAAAAATGTCTCAACAATTCAATTAATATTACTCCTCCCGTCCGTCATTACTTGTCTATTATATATATTAAAAATAATTATCCAACAATATTTATTCAGTTTGAAAAACCATGAGATAATCTATCATTTTATGTCTAATTTATTCTTAATATTAAATATTATTTAATATCTAATACATTTTTTAAAGCATTAAATTTAATGTATTTAAAGAGTAATATAATTACTCTTATTATTTATTAAGATATGTGTCAAAATAATAATGAACCACTATTATTAAACAAACGGTACTCCCTTTATATCTTTTTATTTGTTTAATTTTGATTTTTTTACTTGTCATTTTTGAAAAATTAATAAAAGATAATATTTTTCACTATGATATCCTCAATTTATTTAGATAATTAATATATTTTTTAAAAAGAAATAGACCCTATTTAATTAGTAAATTAATTTTAAAATTCTATCATTTAATAGAAATAAAATTATAAATTTATTATGTTAATTACTATTTTCTTAATAATTATGTGTGATAAAAAATAGAGAAGCAATATTCCAGACCTTTTCAAACTCATTTTCACATTAAATTTTGATTTGACACTTCCTTTTTTTTCTTTTTCTTTTTTTTTTTTTTTTTTTTGGTTAAAAGGGCTTTTTATTTATAACACAACTAGATCAACATTACATAGGGGTTATATTCCCCCTCTGTTACAACGTGATCCTGCTTAGTAGTAGCTATTAGAGATACAGATGGATGAGGCATATTTAGTAGTTCATCCTCATCCTCAACTAGCGCGGAATTTAAAATGCTAAGGTTACCAAATTTCGCTAGATAATTACAGCACAAAATATTCTTTTTCCAAGTAATATATCCTCCAAAAGAGTCATTGTTTAAACAGTCCTCAGCCCATGGTGGAGGTTCCATCAAAAACATCACTTCATTTGTTGTGGCTCTCCGATGTCCTTCAGTTGCTAATATATGAGCCACTGTGTTGCCTTTCCGGAAATTATGCTGGATCTGGGGATTCCCCAGTTTCCTCAGTGCATACCTGCAATCATTGACAATATTAGAAAAAAGGGGGGAAGGGTGTTGTATCTATTTGATCACCTCTGTGCATCAATTTCGACCTCAGTAATGGCTAATTCATTGGCAGTAGCCACCTCCAAACCTTGAAGAAGAGCTTGGAGTTCCATATGAATGTGGTTGACACCTTTACGTCGTTTCTAGAAGCCGGCAATCCAGTTCCCACTGTTAGCTCATATGTTTGGATTTTTGTAATTGGACCTATTTTTTAGATTAACTTTAGTTAATGGCTGATTATATAGCCTTTCTATTCTTTTTGTGTTTAGATGAATTGCTTTATATTGCAATGCAACTCTTGTTTCTTGTTCTCTAATAAAAGTAGTTTTATTAACATGATATCAGAGCTAAATCGATTCATGTTCTTTGATTTGTTGGTTCGAACTAAGGTATTTTAATTTTTGTTTTGAAATTGTTCATGTCTTGGTGTGTTTGCTTCTCTTTTGACAATATGACTGAAAATGATGATTCTCTCCAGTCCATTAATGCTCAATTAGATGGTAAAAACTATGCATATTGGAGTTATGTCATGAAGAATTTTCTTCGTGGGAAGAATATGTGGGGTTATGTCACTGGAGTTAAAGTCAAACCTAAAGATGATAAGACTGAGAATTTTGCATTGTTGGTAGACTCATGGGAAACTGATAACTCCAAGGTTATCAATTGGATCAACAATTCTGTAGCTCAGTCAATTGGTATGTAATTGGCTAAGTATGACACAACAAAGGAAGTTTGGGATCACTTGGAAAGACTGTATACTCAGTCTAATTTTGCTAAGCAGTACCAGTTGGAGTATGATATTCGTGCTCTTCAACAGAATGCTATGAGTATTCAAGATTTCTATGCTGCAATGTCGAATTTGTGGGATCAATTGACTCTTACTGAATTTGCAGAGTTAAAAGTTTTTGAGCCATACATTGCTAGGAGGGAAGAACAGTGTTTGGTTCAGTTTTTGATGGCATTACGTTCTGATTTTGAAGGACTGCATGGCACAATCCTTCATCGATCTCCTCTCCCCACAGTTATTCAGTTGTTCATGAACTGATTGTAGAAAAGACCCGTATCAAGTCTCAAGTGGATAAAGGGTCTAAAGCAACTAATATTCCTGCTGTGTTTGCTGTTTCACCTGATCAGTCTAGACCACCACGTTCTCGACAATCTCCTAAAGTTGCATTTGATGAGTGTGCATTCTGCAAACAGAAAAATCATTGGAAAGCTCAGTGTCCGTTGTTACTCAACAAGGCTAAACAACCTTAATCTAGACAGCAGCAGAAGTATGGGCAACAGAAGTATGGGTCACGCTCCTTTGATGCTCGTTCTCCACAGTTCACTGTTGTTGCTGCTGCACTATCTGTAGATACTGAGTCTGTTAGCACTATGCCACCTTCTGCGTTGGATCCTCAAGTTTTCGAACAGTTCAGACAGTTTATGGCTTCTAATCCTACTGTCATGTCAGCATCTATGTCTCATTCAGGTCCAGCTTCTTCTAGTCCCTCAAGTATTCTGTCCTCCCTGTGGATTTTGGATTCTGGTGCGTCTTATCATATGTCAGCTTATTTGTTATCGTTTGATTCTTTGTCACCTATTTCACCAATCTATGTTTTGTTCGCTAGTGCTGCATCTATGACAGTCGAGGGTGTTGGTTTTGTTACTACCCCTAACATTGTTCTCTCCGATGTTTATTACATTTCCAAACTTGCTTTGAATCTTGCTTCGGTCAGTCAGTTGTGTAAAGCTGGTAATTGGGTGTTCTTTTCTGATTCTGTTTGTGTTGTACAGGACCAACACACTCAGAAGGTGATTGGGATTGGCCGTAGGTTGGGGAAACTCTATGTCTTGGAGATTCTCAAAGTGTCTGTTGTTGCTGCCTCTAGTATTGATTTCTCTTCTTTTCGTTTGAGTCCTTTGTCTTATCAGTTTTATCTTTGGCATTCCCGTTTGGGAAATGTGTCAGTGTCACGTTTACGTTTCTTAGCCTCTACTGGTGCTTTGGGTCATTTGAACACTTGTGATATTTCTGATTGTAGTGGTTGTAAACTGGCAAAATTCTCTGTTTTACCATTTAACAAAAGTGTGTCTTATTCTGTTGCTCCTTTTGATATTATTCATTCTGATGTGTGGGGCTCATCACCAATATCCACTAAGGGTGGCTCGACCTATTATGTTTCGTTTATAGATGACTCTACTCGTTATACCTGGGTTTATCTTATGAAACGCAGATCTGATTTCTTTGGCATTTACAGCAACTTTAGAGCCCTTGTTAAAACGCAACATTCGGCTGTGATAAAGTGCTTCAGGTGTGACTTAGGGGGCGAATATACATCTAATGATTTCACTTAGTTACTCCCCTCTAATGGTACCATACACTAGTCATCTTGTACCGACACTCCTGATCAGAACGATGTTGCAGAAAGGAAACACCGTCATATTGTTGAGACAACACGCTCTTTACTCTTATCTACTGAGGTTCCTAGTATTTTTTGGGGAGAAGCAATCCTAACTGTTGTGTATGTGATTAATCGTATTCCTACTGCGTTGACTTCAGGGATGTCTCCGTTTGAGAAATTATATGGTCACCTACCGAATTATTCTGCATTACGAGTTTTTGGATGTACGTGCTTTGTTCTTCACCCTCATGTTGAACGAAATAAGCTGGGGCCAAAATCAGCTATATGTGTGTTTTTGGGGTATGATGTTGGACAAAAAGGATATCGTTGCGATGATCCTGTAAGTCAGAAATTATATGTTTCACGGCATGTCACTTTTTTGGAACATATTCCTTTTTATTCAATTCTAGCTAAATCCCATGATGTAACGAAATAAGATCTTCAGCATATTGATCCCTTTGGCGTTGACATGGAGCTTCCAGTTCCAGATTCATCCATGCCATCTGATGATAGTGCTTCAGTCCCACCTGTGCCTGAGTCTGCTCCTTTGACTGTTGAGACTGGAGACCCACCACCTCTAAGGAGGTCTACTCGTCCTTCTAAATCCACCAAACTACCAGATTTCGCTTACTCTACATACTCAGCCTCATTTGCTTCCTTTATTGCAAACATACATCATTTGTCTGAACCTGAGTCGTATCGAGAGGCCATGACTAATCCTCTTTGGCAGAATGCTATGGCTGAGGAACTCACTGCTCTTTATCAGACACATATATGGGATTTGGTTACCCTTCCACCTGGTAAACATACGATTGGCTGTCGATGGGTGTATAAGATAAAAATAAAGTCTGATGGGTCTGTTGAGCGATACAAGGCCATACTTGTGGCAAAAAGGGTACTCACAAAAATATGGTATGGATTATGAGGAGACTTTTGCCCCGGTGGCAAAGATGACGACTGTTCGCACTATAATTGTTGTTGCATCCGTTCGATAGTGGAAGATATTTCAAATGGACATCAAGAATGCATTTCTGAATGGTGATCTTCATGAGGAAGTTTATATAACTCCTCCCCCAGGTATTGACCACCAGCCGGGTGAAGTTTGTCGGCTTCGAAAAGCTTTATATGGTCTCAAGCAAGCCCCTCGTGCTTGGTTTAAGAAATTCTCCACTGTGATTACTTCTCTTGGATTTGTCCCAAGTAATCATGATTCGGCGTTGTTTGTTAGATGTACGAGTGTAGGGAAAATTCTTTTGTTCTTATATGTAGATGATATGGTTATTACTGGTGATGATCATGGTGGCATTGAGTCATTGAAGCGTGATTTGGCTCATCGATTTGCCATGAAGGACTTGGGCTTGCTACGTTATTTTTTGGGTATTGAGGTGGCTTAGTCTAAGAAAGGGTATCTTCTTTCTCAGTTGAAATATATATTTGACTTGTTTAAACAGGCGCCCCTTTCTGACAACAGGACTGTAGATACTCCCCTTGAAACCAATGCACCATACTTTCCTAGTGATGGTGTTCCGTTATCAGATCTGAGTCTTTATCGAACTATTGTAGGTAGTTTGGTTTATCTTACTGTTACTCGCCCGGATATAGCTCATGTAGTTCATGTTGTTAGCCAGTTTGTTACTGCTCCTACTTCTATTCACTAGGGAGTTGTACTTCGTATTCTGAGATATCTTTGTGGCACTCAATTTCAGAATCTCTTGTTTCCCTCGACGTTATCTCTCGAGTTGCGAGCCTATAGTGATGCTGATTGGGATGCCGATCGCAATGATCGTAAATCCACCATTGGTTTTTGTGTGTTTCTTGAAGACTCTTTAATCTCATAGAAGAGCAAGAAATAGGATGTTGTCTCTAGATCTTCCACGGAGGCTGAGTATCGTGCTATGGCTGTGACTACATGTGAGATTGTTTGGTTACGTTGGCTTCTTGCAGATATGGGGGTTCACATTTCTCTGCCTACTCCCCTGCATTGTTATAGCAAAAGTGCGATACAAATTGCAAATAATTTTGTTTTCCATGAGCGGATAAAGCACATTGAGATTGATTGTCACTTCACCCATCATCATTTACAGCTCGGGACCATATCGCTTCATTTTGTTATGTCGTCCTTGCAGATTACTGATCTTTTTACGAAGGCGCAGTCGGTGTCTCGATTTCATTTTTTGTGTGACAAACTCTCAATGCTTATTGCTATTGCATTGTGAGTTTGAGGGGAGATGTTAGCCCATATGTTTGGGCTTTTGTTATTGGGGCTATTTTCTAGGTTAGCTTTAGTTAATGACTGCTTATATAGCCTTCCTATTCTTTTTGTGTTTAGATGAATTGCTTTATATTGCAACGTAATTCTTGCTTCTTGTTCTCTAATAAAAGTAGTTCTATTAACACCCACGACTATCACGAAAGACACCACCAAGACCATTGTACTGATAATCTTGATTAAAGGAACCTTCGACGTTAAGTTTAATACCCGGAGACAATGGGAAAAACCACATGATCTTAATGTCAAAATATTTATTACAACGGCCAGTAATGCCAGTAGTATAATTAAATTCAAGAACACAGGCGATGAGATTCAGGATTAATGGGTCTGGCACATTTATTAAAAATATTGTGGTTCCTCTGAAGCCAAATATGCCAAAGCGCAAAGGAATAGAAGAAGTCCCAGCATAAGAGATGGTTTTCAAAGGTATGATTTATGGATCGAATGTCTATGAGCCAGGAGCTGCTAAGAGTAAGGAGATTTATATGAAGCTCCGACCAGAAGGAGGTGACAATAGGACAATTGAAGAATATATATGGTAAATATTTTCTTCCTCCTAGTTACAGATGTCGCAGATTGGAGAAGAGGTAATGCTTAGTTTGTGCAAGAAGGAGTTTGTGGGAAGGCATTTGTGATAACAGAGCCAGAGAAAGAACCTATATTTACTGAGAGTTGGAGGTTTCCAAATCCAACTATAGTCATCATGGGTTGAAAGAGTAGGAGAGATGATGTCGTAAATAGAGGAAGTAGTGAACAAACCATTACTGTTTAGTGACCAAGAGGGGAAGTCAAAATTATTTAGCCCCTCCGTAAAGATAACAGAAGAAATTTTATTTTTCAATATCTTCAGGAAAATCAAAGGACTAACCTTCCAAATGCCAAGAGTTGTTTGAATAGATATCACTGATAGTTTTGTTCAAATCATTAAGATGGATCAGACCTTGAATCAGGGCTCTGAGATTGCAATTCGGAGGGATCCAATTAGAATCCCAAATATTTATATGATTACCCACAACAACATTCCAAAAAATGCCCTTCTTACAAATATCCCAACCAAACCTAATGTTCCTTGCAACGGCAGACTTGCAAGATTTATTAGAGCACCCAACATACTTCTTAATCAAACAGCTAGCCCAAAGATGATTAGGGTTAGAGAAGAGTCTCCATGCAAGGCCAGCTAAAGCATCCTTATTTTTTGCCATAGCTTTAGTAATACCCAGACCACCCTCTAACTTAGGTTTAGTGACAATGTCCCAACTGAGGTAATGGAGTATTTTCTTAATAGAGGTCGACCCCCAAAGGAAGTCACGTTGAGCGTTATCTATGGCTTTAAGAGTAAATTTTGGCAACCTGAAAATTTGCATAGCATAGTTAGGAATAGTATTTAAGGTAGCCTGTATTAGGACCACACGTCCAGCAGGACTGAGTCTTTCGGTTAGCCAGTCTAGCACGAATGTTATCTAAAATGTGATTGAAGTCGGGGTGTTTAGGTGCCCTAGAAAGAATTGGGAACCCCAAGTATTTGCCAAAAAGGGAGGATTGTTGAATTCCAAAGGTGGATGTGCATAAGAGATGAACGTAGGGGTGCAGGTATTAGAAAAGATGATTTTCGATTTAGAATGATTAATGGACTGTCTAGAAAGAGAACAAAATATGTTAAGGGTATGACCAATGATGTCAACACTTTTATTATTAGCTCTAGACATAAGAGTAAGGTCGTTAGCATAAAAAGGGTGCGAGAGGGGAGGGGCTTTAGGGCTGATTTTGATTGGTTCCCAAACTCCCAAGTTGACCTGATGGTTAATGTGTATAGACAACATTTCCATACAAAGGATAAAAATATAAGGGGACATCGAGTCGCCTTGCCGGATCCCCCTAGAGGGACTAAAAAAATCAGTTCTAGACCCATTAACAAGAATAGAGATGGTATTGGTAGAGATGCAACTCATAATGAGAGAACTAATGTTATTAGGAAATTTGAAGAACTTAAGGTTTTCATGGATAAAGGACCATTCTAACTTATCGAAAGCCTTTTCAAGGTCAATCTCAAAGACAAAATTATCCCCTTTCCTCTTGGAGTTCTTAAGGTACTGAATTATTTCTCGAATGATAATAGCGTTATCCGACGGTCTCCTACCTTTAAGGAAACTTCTTTGGCACAAGCCAATGAGAGCCTCTAAAATGGGTTTCATACAATTTGCAATAGTTTTTGTAACAATTTTATAAATAGTGTTTCATAAACCGATAGGTCTAAAGTTCTTAAGATGATTAGCATTGGGAATTTTTGGAATAAGGCAAAGATAGGTGGTGTTAAAATTAGGAGGCATGGCAGCATTTTTAAAGATAGAGTGACACGTTTCTAGAACAGACTTACCCATAATCTCCCAATGCTTTTGGTAAAAGGAGGGGTGAAGACCGTCAGGTCCAAGAGATTTGAAGGGTTTGAAGGAGTAAACGGCCTTAATAATTTCGTGGGCTTGGAGTGGATAGTCGAGAGGAGACATATCAATATTGTGAAGGGAAATATTATTAAGTTCAGGGTTATGAAGAAGAGTATGGCGATGAGACGTCGTAAAGATTTCTTGAAAATAGTTTAAAGTATGGTTTAAGATACTAATGTGACTGGAAATCCAAGCACCATTATCATCTTTAAAGAAGGAGATATTGTTCCTTCGTCTATAATTAAGGACAGAGATGTGATAAAACTTGGTATTGGCATTGCCATCCTTAATCCAGTTGATACGGGAGCACATACGCCAATGATCTTTCTCAATCCCAAGGAGGTCATTATATTCCGAAGTAAGTTGAGTACTAAGGTTTTGAAGGAAGATATTAGTACCAAAGAGTGGACTGTTTTGGATACCCTTAAGTTTAACCAGAATGCGATTTTTCTTTTTCCTAAAATCTCCAAAGGTGGTTCTACTCCAGTTTTCAATTTTGGGAACAAAATTATGGTAAGCAGAGACATGATCTCTATTAAGCCAGCAATCAAAGGCAATAGATTTGAAATCTTGGTGGTCATACGAATAGTTTCAAGACGAAAGGGCTTATTATTATTGTGACGATCACTATTATCAAGCCGAATAAGAAGAGGGGAATGGTTAGAATAAGTGCGGGGGAGGTGGGTAATAGAAGCACTATGATAGGACTGGTTCCAAAGCTGATTTGCAAAGCACCTGTCGAGTCTTTCAAGAATAAGACTCCTACCGAACCTATGGTTAGACCAAGTATAGCGACTCCCTTTAAAGCCTAAATCAGCCAGACCATAATAATTGGTACAGTTAACAAATCTGTTAGCCCTAGACCAATTAATAGGGATTCCTCCGCATTTATCTGCCTGACAAGTAATATCATTAAAATCGCCTCCTACAAATCAAGGACCATCGTAGTTATCTTTAATATTTCTAAGATTATTCCAAAGGGTATCTCTATAAAGTAAATTAGGGTTAGCACAGATAATAGACATGAGCCAAGGAGGTTTATTGGGAAGTACCTCAACCATCACATGCAATTCTTGGAAGGTCTGCCTCATACCAGTGATCTTAACTTGATCCTCATGCCACAAAATAACGATAACCCCGAGCGACCAGCAGGGGATTCAACCATACCAGTAAAGTTATAATCATTCTTAAGAAACTCGTGACTTTCCATTTTTATTTCAAGTAAAGCCAAGATACAAAGAGTGTGAGTATTGAGGAGGTCCTTCATATTCCTTCTAAAAGCCACATTGTTAGCAACCTGAATATTCCAAATAATTAAAGTAGGGTTTCTATTCATTATGAATTGATAGATGTTCGGCATTTCTTGGTCCTGGCCCACCAGAGGCATTGTCCTGATAATTGGAGTCACCACCACTGCCAGTTTCGCCGCCCATCTGTTGATCGAAGGACGAATATCTATGGAGCATTTCTTTAGTGTTGGTGGGCATTTGAAAATGTACTTCTTGTCCTCTGTTTCTGGAGACAGCATAAGGGCCACTTCTCTTAGATCTGCTATTTCGGTGAACGAGGGCATGTAAGGTGCCTCGTTTGTTCCCATGTTTATGTTCTCCAGTGGGGGCTCCGGTTTTGAGAAGGGACTGTCATCGGAGGGTTCTGAGGAATCCATGGGAAGAACATAGGATTTTCCTGTATCGATTCTATAGGACTGAAGAACGAAAGGTTCTGATTTGTTGTTGGATTCAGAATGGGATTGAAGTGAGATGGCATTCCCCATAGGTGTTGCATATTGTGGTAGATTAGTGGGGCTACTGCAGGAGCTAGTGGATTCATTATGTTGTTGACCCACTGGTGGTTGAGAAAGTTGTCCATTGCCAAACTTCATTCCTTCCGTAATGAGTTGCGCTAAGAAGTTTGGATTCTGTAATATCACGATCACCTCATGTCCATTCAGGTCCATTTTGAAGAATACTGTCTGGTTCGTTAGTCCCTGTTCGATCCAGGATAATGGGGGTTGGTCTGGCGGTAAAGCATTTGTCACGCAGACCAACGAAGGGTTCAGCGATGGCGGAGGAGGAGGAAGGTCGTTGTTCTCCATTCTTTTGGAGAGAGGGAAGAGTTTGTTCTTTTTTTTGTTTAGTGGGAGGGTGAACTTCCTGGAGCTCATTTGAACTGAGGAGGAGCTCCGGATTTTTAAGCTTGTTTAAGTGCTGAGGTAGGATTGATGATTGAGTGTATATTTCTTGAGATATGTTTTGCATGGGATTGGTAGGAATACGAATGGGTATAGTAGAAGGGGGGGAGGGTAGGCGTAGGGTGAGTTTGCATGCTAAAACATTTGTCCAATATTTTATTAGGATAGGCCACCTGTTCCTTATTAGAAGAAATGTTGTCTATCTTGAATTGTTTACCGCTGTCATTATTAGTAAATAGGAAACACTTTTTCTCTTATATTTATTTTTAATTACTGATCCATTTTGACAAATTAAGAAAGGATAATTATTTTTGTTTGTTATACTCTCAATTAAATGACTAATTATTTTGAAAAATATAAAACTTTTCATTCACTTTATAATTAATAAGAATAAAATAATAAACTCATTATATCATTAATTGTTTCTTAATAGGTGTGCCATGGTACACGTATCTTGCACACTTGTCGTAATGCTGGGAAGAGTATGGGCGGAGGATTGGCCAGCATCATTAGCAGGGGTGGCGATCTCCATCTGATCCAAGATGGAGAGAGAAGCAAATTGATTGGGGGGAAATAAAAAGTGGGGGAGAATTACGTTTAGGGATGAATTTCTTTTCTTTAGACTGTCATATCGATTCTGTAAGATTAAATACTTTAATAACATAATATCAGGATCTTTAATACGATAATCTTACATAGAGATCGTTAGGGGCACATACCTGATACAGAAGACATCATCACACAGAAAAACGGAAGCGTTAGTCGTAAATTGGTTTCTACCTCCTTGCCCTAACTTTATGTTACCACAACTGTCAGTGATGAAATTATTGTAGAAAATATATGGTAACCCTAGTGGGTGGAGGGAGGACCAATTTATAGAGGTTACGACTTAATCTGGTATGTCCATCAAGTAACCAATGAACGGACGAGATCTATTCCTTATTAAATATTATTTATGGTATTACTTGGATTACAAGTAAACTTGGGCCATATGTAAGAAATAATTAATAATAACTCTTACATTCTCCCACTTGGCCCAATGACCATATATAACATTAATATTTAATAAACATTAGTTGCGCATACAATAAATCTCTTCTATAATGTCCATCATACATACCACAATATAACAAACTACTAATGCGAGTTATGGTGGTTCTACATAAATTTTAAGCTACATACTTCCTTCCATATACTACTACATTAGTAACTTATCATACTAGGTTCATAAGCTATAAAAACATATAACATTACGGTCCACAATAATGTCTCATAGAGACTTATCTTGTAATATCTCAAAACAATAATGTGTACACCATTATGAGAAACAAGAAATTCATTAATGTATATCAGAAACACATAATTTGAGCTCAGAGTGTAAAAACATCATAAATGCATCAATCATAAGTACAACTAAGACTCATTCTTTGAACATGTTCTTTAAATGTCTTTGGTTGTATGCCTTTTGTTAACGGATCTGCAATCATGAGATCAGTTCTAATATTCTCAAGTAACACTCTTTATTTCTGAACTTCTTCCTTAACAGTAAAGTACTTTAATTTCATATGTTTGACACATTTGGAGTACTTATCGTTCTTGGAGAAGAATACTACTGCAGTATTATCACAATAAATTTTCAGCGGCTTGGTAATGGTGTCGACAACCCCAAGTCCTGAAATAAAGTTTTGCAACCATAATGCATGAATTATGGTTTCATAACGTGCCACAACTTTCTTTGCCGTTTTTCAGTGATCAATTCTAGGATTACTTTGATATCTTCCTAGTATTCCGACTGAAAAACTAATATTCGGTCTTGTGCAAGTTTGAACATACATCAAACTTCCAACAGTAGAAGATTAAGGAATTGATTTCATTTCCTTTTGTTCAACATCATTCTTTAGGCATTGCATAAGATTAAATTTGTCCCATTTTTTTGAATAGGAACTATTCTTGCTGAACAATTATTCATGTTAAATCTCTCTAGAACTCTTTCGATATAGCCTTTTGAGACAGTACCAATAATCCTTGTGATCTATCACGGAATATTTCTATCCCTATCACATAGGATGTCTCACCCATAGCTTTCATTTCAACGTTCATAGAAAGAAAGTCTTTCGTCTCACACAATATGCCTAAATCATTAGCAGCAAGTAAAATGTCATCAACATACAAGACTAAAAATATAAACTTACTCCCACTAATCTTTTGGTATATACATGAACCAACGGTAATCTCCTTAAATCCAAAAGATGTTATGGTATTATTAAACTTTATATACCATTGTCGTGAGGCTTGTTTGAGTCCATATATTGACTTCTTTAGTTTACACACCATCTGATCTTTTCCTTTAATTTTGAAACCCTCTGGTTGGTCCATATAAACATCCTCCTCGAGGTCTCCATTAAGAAAGGCAGTTTTCACATCCATTTGATGTAACTCTAAATCATAATGAGCTACCAAAGCCAAAACAATTCTTAATGAGTCTTTCTTTGAGATCGGTGAAAAGGTCTTTTTATAATCAATGCCTCCTTTTAGAGTGTATCCCTTGGCAACAAGTCTGGCTTTACATCATTCAATATTACCATTAGAATAGCGTTTGGTCTTGAAGACCCATCTACATCCGATTCTTTTAGAACTTTCTGGTAATTGAACAAGATCCCAGACTTTGTTGTGTTCCATGGATTTTAACTCTTTATTCATGGCATTAATCCATTTATCAGACTCAGTGCTTTCTATGGCCTGTGAAAATGAAACCGGATCTTTATTAATTCCAATGTCAAAATCTGACTCTTGTAAATAAATCACATAATCATCGGAAATGACCAATTTTCTTTCTCTTTGAGATTTTCTTAATGGCACTGTTTGTGATTCATTTGCGTCAGATATTTGTGAGTTCCTTCTTGAAGTGTTTCACCCAAATATTGTTCAACATTGTTAAAGTGTTCTTCAACAAGAGGAACAACATTTGTTATTGGTGTGGAAGTAGGTACATTTATGGGCAATGAAATATTTACCCTCACCTCATTAATTTCCAGACTTTGTCGTTCAACACTCCCACTAACTTCACCATTCTCAATGAATTTTGCATTACCGGTTTCAACAATTCTCGAACTATAATTTGGACAGTAAAACCTATACCCTGTAGATTTCTCTGGATAACCAATAAAGTAACCACTTACCGTTCGAGAATCTAATTTCTTTTCATGTGGATTATAAACTCTAGCTTCTGCTTGACAACCCTAAACATGCAGGTGTCTTAAACTAGGCTTCCTTCCTGTCCACAATTCAAAAGGGGTCTTTGGAAATGTCTTACTAGGAATCCTGTTTAATAAATATACAACAGTTTTAAGAGCATACATCCACAATGATTTGGGTAATGAGGAATTACTCATCATACTCCTAACCATATCCATAAGTGTTCGATTACGCCTTTCTGCAACACCATTTTGTTGAGGTGTTCCTGGCATAGTATACTGTGCACATATATCATGTTCTTCAAGGAATTTTGCAAATAGATCTAGACATTGTCCTGATTCGTTATATTTTCCATAATATTCACCACCTCTATCTGACCTAATGATTTTCACTTTTCTATCTAATTGTCTTTCAACCTCATTAATGTACACTTTGAAAGCGTCCACTGCTTGATATTTTTATTTTTAACTAATAGATAAATCAATAACGTGAAAAATCATCGATAAAGGTGATAAAATATTTTTCTCCACCAAAAGATGGAACATCTAAAGGTCCGCAAATATCAGTGTGTATAATTATAAGAAGTTGAGTGCTTCTTGTGGCACCTTTCTTGGTATGCTTGGTTTGCTTTCCTTTAATGCAATCCAAACAATATCAAGATCAGCAAAATTCAAATTCGGAAGAATTTCATTCTTTACTATTCTTTTTAATCGTTCTTTGGATACATGACTCAAACATTTATGCCATAAATAAGCATAACTTTCATTTAGTGAAGGTGTCCTTCCTTTCTACAGAAACGACACACATCGGCCTTGAGTTCCTTATTAGCATTCTATGAAACTTTAGCAGGTGCCTTTTTTTTTTTTTTCATTTCTTAAATTGTTTGACCTTCACTTTAAGTCCTTTACTAGCGGCTAATGGAATGACCTCCTTATTTCTTAAGTCTTGACTCCTCTTGAGTAAGCATATTGGACAATTCACTAATATCCCACTTATCCTTAATAGTGTTATAGTCATTTGGAATGATCCTTACTCAAGAGGCAACGAGTTCAGAATAAACTAAACCAAGAAGGTGTCATCCATTTTCATCCCCAAGGTCGAAAGTTTTGCTACAATGTTAGTCATCTCGATGATATGATTTTGCATACTTCGCGACCCATCAAACTTCATGGTCGTGAGTTCAGCCATTAGTGTACCAGCGAGAGACTTATCAGCAGAACGAAAACATTCTTCCACAAACTTCAGATATTCCCTAGCACTTTCTGTTTGTGGAATAGTACTCTTAATGTTGTTAGCAACAGTCATTCGCATGAACATAAGGCTTAATCTGTTAGAGTGTTCCCATGATTTATGAAAAGACTTCTCATCCTCACTGCTCTTATCAATAATGGCAGTAGACTTGTCATTCAGCAGAGCTAAGTCAAGATCCATTACACCTAAGTGGAATTGTACTTGTTCATGTCATTTAGAGAAGTTCAATCCATTGAACACAGTAACAGACGAAGCATGCGAATGAAGAGGAATAACTGCAAATAAATATACATGCTCACAAATAAAAAATAATGTGAATTCAGTAAAACGATAAAAGTACATCGTAATTCTCCTTTGGGTAGATACTACGACACACTATCATAATTAAATGTCATTTTTTAATCTTTATTATGCAATTAAATATATTTAACCAAACATATACGACATCTTTGGATATACAATATAAGTTTGACTGAAAATATTAATTTACCTCATAATGTTCACTATTCGTAGAATGATTAATTCACCTTTGGGTAAATTCTTAAGTTCTAGCAATAGTGAAAGTCAATTTATCTATTTATTTTCAATATATAAGCATTTAATTAACTTTCATAGATAAATGAATTTTATGAATGCATATTTTTCTTAACCATACTAATTTGGCCACTTTGGTGACTAACAAACTATATAAATACAAATGCACACATAATATCATAAAATTTTGTGCATGTGAATAATTTTATACATTTTAGTTTGGCCACTTTGGTGACTACAAACTATAGAAACATAATACATACATCAAGTGATCATAAATATGATGTGTGTAGATGTTAATTTATCTAGTTTGACCACTTTGGTGACTAACAAACTATAGAAACATAATACATACATCAAGTGATCATAAATATGATATGTGTAGACGTTAATTTATCTAGTTTGGCCACTTTGGTGACTAACAAACTTTGTTAGAACAAGCATATTTAGAAGATCCATATTTAGAAGATCTGCATGAGGAATAGATCAGAGACTTTTATGGCTTAAACAAAACCTTTCCACGTACAAAGGCTTGAGACACTGATTCGTTCACATTCTCGTGTCAACATTCCATTGCGTTGCATAGTAATTATTTTCATACATATGTAAGATTATCCGTTCAAACAATCCAAGCTTGGATGTCACATGAAAGATTAAATACTTTAATAACATAATATCAGGAACTTGAATACTATAATCTTACATAGAGATTGTTAGGGGCACATACCTGATACGGAAGACATCATCACACAGAAAAACGAAAGCGTTAGTCGTAAATTGGTTTCTACCTCCTTGTCCTAACTTTATGTTACCACAACCGTCAGCGATGGAATTATTGTAGAGAATATGTGGTAACCCTAATGGGTGGAGGGAGGACCAATTTATAGAGGTTACGACTTAATTTGGTACGTCGATCAAGTAACCAATGAACGAACGAGATCTATTCCTTATTAAATATTATTTATGGTATTACTTGGATTACAAGTAAACTTGGGCCATAAGTAATAAATAATTAATAATAATTCTTACATATTCTTGTTAAATTGGACCGTATGCCACATCTCCTTCTTTTGACATGTTCCCGGCGTGTTAACAGTATCAGGTTGAACAACATTTGGTGTCTGGACAGTGGAGCAGTTATGCTGATGTTGAAGACCAATTCTGCCACATTGCGTGCATAATAAATTTGAAATTTCATATTCAATAATTTGCATTTGAAATTTCATATTCAATAATTTGCTTATGACTCCCAATGACACTTCCTTTTATATTCAGACTCTTTCATTTTTGGGAAAAAGGACAAATATATCTCGAACTGTCGTAAATGGTATGTAGATACCCTCCGTCATATTATTGGGACATTGATGCTCTTGCCGTCTAAAAGCTAGAGCATATATGTCCTTCACTCTAACGGAAGACTAAATAGGAACATGTGGCGCAATCTTATCCGTCGATTCGATATTTAATCGGCGGATAAGATTATGACACGTGTATGTCCGTTAGTATAAAGGGTATATATGCTCTAGTTTTTGAATGACAGGGGCACCAATGTCTCAAAAATATGACGAAGAGTATCTGCATACTATTTACGATAGGTGGGGTATATTTATCCTTTTTCCTTTCATTTTTTGCACCTTTCCAACGCTGCTTTTTGTGCACACCTTTTCCTATCTTTGTTTTTTGGTTACCAAAGACATGATTTAGACTTTTAAAATTCTAGACAATCAATTTCAATCTCATTTTTTACTCTTTAATATTATATTATTATTTTAATTTTATTTTAATTTTACTTATTGTTCTATAATAAAATTTTATTTTATTTCAAATATTTACCTTGTAAATTTTCAGGTAATATAAAATTTTATTCTTATCAATTTATGTAGTTAATATAAAATTATATTTTATTTTAAATTTTTAAATAATATAAATTGCAAGTAAATATTATATATTATTCAAATTAATGCACAATTCAAATAAAAATGAAATCGTTTATGTAGCAGCTGAAGTCAAATAAAAAAGAGCATGTTTGTGTAACTATGACTATCTATTATTTTCTATATATATATATATTCTTGTAAAATTTATTTTTATTAATTATTTTTATTACTTACATCAAAATATGTTTATAAGGTTATCACATTATAGATTTGTTAAAATTAATAACATTATTTATTTTGTTTATTTGTTTTATTTATAGAAGGATATTATATTATATACTCAATCAATATTTTTCTCTTTTCTTTTTAGACGAAATTAATAAATTTTTTATTAATAAAAATATTATATTTTAAGAGAAGTATAAAAAAATAAAAAAGTTGATAGCGTAAGGATATAATAGATATTTTAAAAAGTCAATTTGAAAACATGGAGGAGAATGATTATTTCTCTAAGTTAAGGGGAGAAACTCTTAAATTTTTAAAGCAAAGTTCGGAAGTACTCCCACGTCATATTAGTGAATCACTTTTTATTTTATACAGTGCTTAATAAATCATAAATAAGAAGATATTTTTACTTATTCATCTCTTAAAAACTTCTTTGTAATTTTTATAAAGGTATGTGAACATTTAAAAAAAAAAAATTACAATAAAAATATTGAAAAAAATTGATTAACGCCATTTTAATTTAATAAAGTAAACAATTAATATGAAATAATTAGTCACGATCCAACCCACCGGATCGTGCGGGCACCTATATACTACCACCTAAGTAGGAGAACCCTCATATCTCAATAGTTAAAGCATGCGGAAAATTTAAGAGAACAGAGATAAATATAAAAATATGATTTTATAAATACTAACTTTAGACCCTCTTTTAGTTAAAACTTGTAAAGTATTTTAACAACTCTCATAAATCTAGTCTAAACAAGTACAAAAGCTACTAAGAGTACATCTGGACAAGATAATTAAAGACACAGCTCCACCATGCGGAAGGAAGAATAGAAGCTGCTGGAGAGTTCTTCATCTTCACCTAATGAAACGTCACCAATCTTGCATCCAGACTATGTCAAAAGACATAGCAAGAGTAGTATCAGTACAAAACACACGTACTGGTAGGCATCGTCGGTTAATCCGACGCCCACCACACAACATAAGAAACCAACTAGTAGAAATATACAATAGACCACTCGCTCCTCCACCTTTACCCTCTCTTGAAATACCTCCAATATACACTAGTATTCTGACCACTAACATCCTTCTCAATCAGCCTACCTACCAGGTACTTGATCATAGCCTTGCCATTCTAACACATAGAGAAATTCTCAAACACAACCCACGATATTTCAACTAACCATCACGTCATACCCTTACTTCCGCGTCACACTAACCAACCATGGTCACATAGTACATTAAATCAAGCTTTCTTCCCACTAAACCCAATCTCTTTTCCCAAGTGAAATCCACCTAAGCATATTTCATCACACCCGCTACTACTACTTCTCGTCATTACAACACACGAACCACCCTTACTATCCATTACTCGCCCCTTGAACACTTTACCCTTCCACTATATCTAACAAGTTCGCTTAACACAAGAGCTATCCAATATAAACTGTCATAACCTATATCCACCATGTTCAACATATATAAGTCAACCCAACCATATAGTCACAGACATATATCGAACATGTACCACATTATCAACATTTACGAACATCGAACCAGTTCACATTTTATATCAAGTCACACAATTTTGCCACATCATTGGTCCTCTCATGGAACCCAAATCCAAACAGTTAGCACATCGGAACGTGGTACCCGATCCAATAAATTATGCCGGAACGTGGCAACCGATCCAACTTAGTTATGCCGGAACGTGGCAACCGATCCAACTTAGTTATGCCGGAACGTGACAACCGATCCAAGTTAGTTATGCCGGAACATGGCAACCGATCCATTCAACACACCACAATCAAGTCATGTTTATGTCATAGTTATTCGTTGAAGCCAAGTTAAAGGTCATGTTTATAAATTATATCTTTAATAAAGTCGAGTAGCAATAATCAAACCCAAAATAGGAAAGAAACAAAAGCAAAGCATCATGGACGAAAAGGAATTGATGACAATGAAATAAAGAGGTCCGCGACGCAAGAAAGACACTTCGCGATGAGCCACGTATAATTGTTATAGTATGAAAGAGCGTATTGGCTTGTTAAGATATTTATTAAAATTTAATTGTGGTACAACTCGTGTGGTTATTTCTTAATTATTTATTGTTGGCTCACCTTTTATAAATACCACACGTGGCTCATACATTGATCCCAAAAGAGGAATTTTGTGAATGTAGAAAGAAAATGTAGAGCTTGGTTGTGAACATTATAGGAAAAAGGAAACGATCCGTGATGTGGATAGCAATATACTGGTTAGTCTTGTCTAGTTGATACAAATGATATATTGCATGTATTTCACTATTGATCGACGATCATAGGAATATAGAAGTTAGACTATCTCCAATCCACATCTATTTTACTCTTTATTCTTTCTTTATATTTTGAGAGTAAAATGAAAAATGGGCACTCCAATCTCCCTCCATAGTACTTTCTATTCTTCATATTTAGAGAGTTGAATAGTAGTTCTCCAAATTTGGAGAACTACTATTCATACTCTCTATTTCACTTTCTTAATATTTTATTGTTATTTCTATTACTTTCTAATTAACATATTATTTTACATATAATATCATTAATTAAATATCTAATATTCATAATTCTTTTTAAATGTAATATAATATTTTAAAAAAATTATTATTTAATATATTCTATTTTCACCCCAAATTAATAGTATTTTATTGTTTTTCTAATTTTCGTCAATAATATGATTTGATTTTATTATTAATTTTCACTATAATGAATACACAAAATTAATGTGATAAGATGAAAATTTTAATTTAAAAATACAATACATAACATGATAATTTAATTACAAGATAACAATGCAATACAATACATAATAATTTAATTACAAGATAACAATACAATACAATACATAACATAATAATTTAAATACGAGATAACAATACAATACAATACATAACATAATAATTAATTTATCACAACAATAATTTAGTAATTCGGTTGGCCGTTTTCAGATTTAGGACTATTCGAAAAAAAATTAGGGTATGATGGTAGATGAAAATCTCCAGTTTGAACAATTTTTAGCTAGACATAAAAAATTAAGGATAAAAATGCTCATTTTGAACTCCGTAATGCATTAATAGAGCACTTATAGGAGCAACATAATAATTTTGAAAGTTGAGTGCTTATGTAATTGTATATCACTTTTATTTGAACTTGTCCATTAATTTGTATACTCCCTCCGTTTTATTTTATGTGAGGTAGTTTGACTCGGCACAGAATTTAAGAAAGAAAGAAGAACTTTTAAAACTTGTGGTCGAAAATGAATGGGATTGAGCAATGCAGATTATTATTCAAGATGACACTTATAAAGACGTGATTAATTGGAACACAATACCATGTCAATTTCTCTGTAGAGGTGTTCCCAAAGAAGTTGGAGGTTCAGAATCTAATTTTTTTCCCTTAATGGTTGAACCAAATGACAGTATAGCTGCAGTTAAAGCGTATATTCAAGAGGAAACGAGTATTCCTTTTAAAGAACAAAAAATGTTGAATGAAGATGGAGGAGTTGTGAGAGATGCGCAGACTCTTGTTTCTGCTGGAATCACCAAAGGTTCTACCTTAATCCTTCGATATACACCATTAACGCAAATCACTGTGAGGACGCTGTCGGGTCGCAATTTTAAGTTAATGATTGAGTGTGATGACACGATTGCAGATATTAAGGCTGCCATTCAGGAAAAAGAGGGTATCCGATTTCATAAACAGAGGTTAATCTATGCTGGAAAACAACTTGAAAATGATCACTCTTTCATGGACTACTACATTTGCTATGATAGTCAGATAGATCTTGTCTTGAGGATGTGTGGTTGTTGAATATGAGCTAGCTAGTATTATGAATATTGTGATTTTTTTTTAAAATTGTGTTTGTTGAAGGTTTGTTTTTTTCCAATTTGCATATAATCTAGATGTAAATTCAGTTTTGATTATCGTTGGTTTATATTATCGCACTAAAATGATCCGTTTAAATGGTGTTATTTGCCTTTTGCCTCTATAATTTTGTGCATTTGTTCAACTAATTAAATACGTAAAAAATTTCTACCAAACAAACCATATATGTTCCCTCAATTTTCCCTGTTTTTTATCCTTAAAAGTACGATCCTGCTTCAAGTGTTCCTTAATTTCTTACTCCATCCGTTACAATTGATGTAATACAGTTTGGATTTTGAAATTCACATAAGTTTACCTTTGACCGTAATTTTTCATATATCTTTTAAATATTTTGAACTGTTAATTATTGTGATGTATTATGCTTTGTATATAGTTTACAAATATATAAATTTTATTTAAAAAAAAAAAAGATTTAATGCATAAATTGCTTGTAGAATTTCAAAAATAATATTTATCACATAAATTGAGACAAAGAGAGTCATTGGGAAAGAAACTTAAATAAAAGTAGTCACTAAAATGACTTTAATAAAGATTATATAAATATAAGTGTTCTTATATTTTAAAACTTCACATCTAGTCAAATGTAATGAGGGGAGTAATAAAAAAAAATCAAAAACATTAACAATAACCGGATGGTAATTGGTATTTCCTTTGTCCAACAATAGTCGTTCACTATCGACTTGACACACCTCTTAAGAAATAATAAATAATAGAGGTAATTTTACTATATTATTCTGACTTTATTAAATTTAATGTTTTGAAAAATGTGTTAGATGATAAATAATAGTATTTAATAACAAGATTAAAATAGTCATTAACGATAAACTATCTTTTGATTTTTTTAAATTGGACCACTATTAATAGACAACTACTTTTAGTATTATAGACAACTATTATATATTAGGCGGAGGAAATAATAGAAAAGAATGACGAGAATAGAGATGATGAGAATAACGACTAAATTTCTATGTAGATTACTGCACATCAATAGTGAACTGCCTCTTAAGTTGCTGGTATACTTGTTGAACAAGAACATGACAAATAGGACCCCTTTGATCCCAAATATATTCGAAAAAATTTGGAAAATAGTGTTTCGTAATTGGTCATACAGCTTATTATTATTTGACGAATATATTTGCTGAATATCTCAAATTCTCAAATACATGAAAAAATAGTATTTGAGCCAGGTTATAATATTTCGAATTTCTTTAAAATTAAACAATTATCGCAAATTTTATATTTTATAAAAAACATCCATCATTTATTAATTTCAACTAATATTTATCTACCAAATTACTCGATTAATAACTAATAACAAGATTGAGAAAGAAGAAAAATTTGTTTTGAATGTGTTACAATTCATTCTGAATCGGTGATAAATTTGATTATGCGATTAATGTATTGTTCTTGCCCATATTGTTATTCTGTTGTTGTTAATCGTTATCAATTATACTATAAGGTTATTTTTAACGGAACATGTTTATTATAAAATGATAATACAAACTTAAAGATATTTTAAATAATTTTTAAAACTTATGGGTATAAATCACATTTTAAGTCAAATATTTCTTCCAAAATTTACGACGAAACTTCACCCAAAAATAATTTGCCAAAAATATTTGGGAATTTAGGGGCCCAAATACTAGCTTCGACAAAAAACAGAACACTAAGTTGAATTACTACTCCTCTCTTCACATATCCTCCAATTAACTCCCAAACACTACTTAAAGTTATAGACCTAAAGAGGGTCAAATAAATTTAATTTGAGGCTACTCAACTTCTCTCAATTCATATTTCAAAAATATTACGTAAACAACAAGTACGGAGTATCATCCCTGCATCTTTTTCAAGATAAAACCAAAATAAATATTTCTCCCGTCCCCTTAAATGCATCCCCCTCTCATCATGCTCCCTCGATTTCAAATTATTTATTGTGATTTTTAAAAATAATTACTTCAAATTATTTGTCATTTAGGTTCAAGCCAAAATTAATTAGTTTCTTCCACTTTACTCTTACTAGCAATAGTTCTTGAAAATTACGAACACCTCCATTGATGGAGTTGGGAACCGAAACTCCGCATTTTACTCCTGTTTTAGCTTAAGTTTTGAGAATTAACTAGCGTATATTCATGCATTTTGATCATAATTGATGTGGGCAAATTAATATATGCGATGAGATATATTTAGCTTAAAATATAACAAGAATCGACGCTAAATAGTAAAAAAGAAAATTAAAGCATCATGAAAGGACAAGGAATTAATGGCAGCGAATAAAGAGATCTGCGGCGCAAGAAAGACACTTTTACACCACTATAAAAGAATCTTTGGATGACTCTTTAAGGGTTGATCACTTTTTGGCTAGCTATAAGACGTGGAGAAGAATAGATCGTTAGAGTTCTTACTTTTCTATTCTTTAATTTTGCATGCACAATATTAATTCTTGCAAGTTGCAAGTTTGATTAGAATATGAGTAGCTAAACACTCTTGAATTGGGCTTGCGACTAAAAACATGATTGTTTAGTAAATGATTGATTCGACAAAAAATGTATATCATATTACTTGTTCTTAATGTTCTTGAGCTTAGTAGTTTAATACAGAGGCGTATTCCGGAGGGGGTCATGGGTTCACGTAAATTCATAATCCCCTCCTGAAATCATATATAGTAATGTTATATTTTTTCTTAAAATATTTAAAATATAGATATGTGAACCCACATTTGAAGTATCATACCGTGTGATTATGAGTTGGTGCACCTCTCTAAGTGAGGTTAGAAATTTAAATCTTTATTTATCTCATTTTATTTTCCTTTCTAAAGTTGGGTAACGTCTCTCTAAGTGGGTTGGAAAGTTAAAAATAATTTTGGACCTATAATTTTAAAATTTTAATTATTTTTTAGTGATAAAAACCTAAATGTTAAACTAATCAAATTTATATCTTATATCCACCTTTTCGTAATAGCGCACCCATCACCTCAAAATCCTGAATACGCCTCTATTAATGCTTAGCTATCATTACAATAAATATATATTCTCATTGTGCACTCGAGAGAAGAATCATAAGATATATAGAACAAAGAATATTGGAAGTAAAATATTCACTTAAGTAAAATAAAGAATTGATTTTGCAGCTAGGATAGAAATATACCTATAGATAGCTTTATATTTTACTAGGGAAAATGAAATTTTATTTTTGAAACAGTAGTCCAGTAAAAATAAACAGAGAAAGTACTATATATTTATTTAAAAAAAAATGCAAAGTCCAAACTGGATAATTTCATTAATCAATTTGTTTAATAATTAAAAAAAATCCAATCATATTTATCACATCTAATTATATTTTATGAGTTTCAAAAACATCTTCATCTATTTGTATCCTCTACTGTAAAATAAACCTACTCGTCTTATAAGAAACTAGGGAACTTGGTCGCGCGATCATTAAAATAAGTCATATCATTATCTCTTATTTTAATTATATTATGAAGATTATTTTAAAATAATGATTGAAAATGAAGCTTATCAAACTTAGCATCTATTGAATGATGGATAGATGGATAGGTACACAAAATTCCATTCAAAATTTCATCAAGCATAACTAAAAATGGGACATATTTTGTTTTTTTTTCCTGTCACGATGAATTTTTCTCAAAATTAATATGATTATTGGTAGTAGCACTCAGAGAGTCAGAGTATTGGTTTGATATTTCATCTTAACTCATAGCCTATGTCCGGAAATCTAACAGTTCCCTAAACTCATTTAGGGCTCTTTTTTATCCATTAATAGTGTTATATCCCCTTTTAACTCGCGTTAAATAGTGTAGAAAATATTGGTGATTTTCAAATTATTAACTAACTTAAGAAGTCGCTACCTAATTAATTATGGTGAATTAGGACTCCTAAAACGATTAAGTTATTGTCTAAAGTTAACTTCATTTTAAGGTCTACTAAACATGAGATTCTAGTTATCCTAAAGAGAAGGGATAAGACATCCTTTAAGATTAGTTTAAAAATTATTAACCGGCCAAACTTACATTGATAATATTTAAAAAGAAAGAAAGCAAATTTAAAAGGAATATGTTATTAATACTTGATAAAATACTTGTGCTATATTTTGAAAATAAAATCCCTAATATTTTGTGACAAATTAGAAAAAGTAATAAAACCAAATTAGATCAAAGAAACCTTTATCCAAGCAGTGGAAATATTATCCATTTTTAGTAAAAGTTTACGTCCCTTTTTTTTGAATGGTTTAAAATTTTCAACAAAACTTAAGCTCATTAGATAATTTATAACCAAAAGCTTTTCAGTGAAGGTTTAGTCAATTTTAAAGAAAAACTTAATGGATCTAATCGAGGTGTAATTAATCTATATTTATTAAAAAAATAGTTTGCCAAAATAAAATAAGTCCACGAAGCCCAATATAGCTAATCTATTTAAAAACTAAAGGAGCTAGTCTTAAAAAGTAGAATGGAGCAAGGAGCAAAGAGCAATTAAGTATCATACCTCAAAATATCAGCAAGAACACAAACATAATAAGGTAATGACTAAATGGGAAAAGAGAGGAGTCGTTTTTCAGATTTCTTTGCTACTTTGTCATATGTTTATTTGCATGAGCTTTTGAGAAGTGGGAGACACAAAGTGAAAGAGAGGATACGCGCCTTAAAGTCTAGCGATGGTGGTGAGTCCCGAAATGGGACTTCTTGCACGATGAGACTCCTTTACGAAGACTCCAATTAGCTCCGAAAGTGTTCATGCTAATAAAGAGAGTAAGAAGAGATTAGCTAGACGATTCAACTTTAAATGATAGTGAATGAATTAAATATATAGCTATACAAGGTCATAAAACAAATATGCTATCCAAAACATGAAAATGTGCATATGCCTATCAAGATTTTCCTCCTGCAATTAGTAATAAACAAGACTCAAAACAGCCAACACACCATTCATGTCTCTTAAGCAAAAAAAATTGATACTTAAGTTCAACAAGTTTAAGCAAAGAAAAAAAGAAGATTACGTTTCAATCCACATTCCTTCCACATTTTATACAATCACCACTAAATAATTTAGAAGAAAATTTATACATATAACTCTAGTATGAAATATATGATATGCAAGAAACTTTAAACGAATATAAATTGGTACAGGGGATGCCAAGAAATCATGGACTCTTTCACTTATTTTTATTAGATAAATATACATATTTTGTACTATGTTTCTAACTAAACAAGAAATAAAAACAATAGTCTTCTTTACACAAACTCTTACATGAGCTAATAATTTCTTATCACATAAAGATGGCAGATGATCTGAAAATTTAAAGTACAAACCGACTCCATTGAAATATCAAGTCCTAAAACGAAATCATCAATATTTAAGTTCATGATGGGTAAAACGTTAAATAAACACTACTTTGGATATCTAAAAGACTCGGGCTAAGCCTAAACATATTTGAAACATCAACTTTAGTATAGCTTAATTGAGCAGAGACAACACTTTTATCACAATGACAAAGAAAACAGAGGAAGGTGGAGTGAATTCTTTCAGACAATGAGTAAATGAACAGATTTAAGAAACATGGTGTGTTAATGTACTGCAACATTATTTTCATTAACTATGAAAAACTTTCTAAGCCATGACTTCTGATTGATAAAAATTAAGTCAAATATCGAGCAAGATTAAAGAAAGCATGAAGATCTATTGTGTGCGTTCTTGAGTTATGGTTTTTTACATTATTATCAAAGATTGGGAGAGATTTGTAGAGTGAAATCAGAAAGTGATAAATGTGGGTTTGGGGAGTGGAGAGTTATGTATCCAGAATTTTGATTTTGGGAATAAAATAAGGGATTTTGGAAATTTTTAGGAATGATAGGGAATAATGGAAATTATGGAAAATAAAAGTATATAGGTGATTAATCCATTAAATAAAGCATAAAATGTTACTGTGAAACACATTTATACTAGTTTTGTATAATTTTAAAAAATATACTATTTTGATGAAGTGATTTAAATAATGACTTACTTTGGTTAAAAATTTCACTAAAGTGACATTAATAAAGATGATTTTATAAATATAAATATTCTTATATTTTAAAACTTCATATCTAGTCAAACACAATGAGAGGAGTAATAAAAAAATCTAAATCATCAGCACTAACCCAATGTAATTGGTAGTAGAAAGGTATGTTACTAGAAATGATGATAATAGCGACTAAATTATCATGCAGATTACTGTACATTAATAATGAACTGACTCTTAATTGTTGGTATACTTGTTGAATAAGAACAGAACAAAAGTTAGGACTCGTTTGACCACAAATATATTTAGGGAAAAAAAAAATGGTGTTTGGCAATTGGCCATACAATTTGTCATTACTTAGTGAATATTTGTCAAATATTTCAAATTTTCAAATACTAGAAAAAATCCATATTTGGGCCAAATTTCAATATTTCTGAATTTTCAAAAATTAAAAGATCACTCCAAACTTTTATATTTTATAAAAAAAAATACTCAGCATTTATTAATTCCAATTACTTCCTCCATTTATAAATAATTGAATTGTTGAGACATTTTCATATTTCAAATTAACTTAAATGTTCAATCTTCAATACTACATTTAGAATATTCTTCCATTTTTACCCTTCATTTGGATTTTCTATGTGATGAGTTCAAGAAATTTTAATTGCTTTGAATTATTTTCTATGTGATGAGTTTAAGACATTTTAAAATTATTTAGTATTGAAATTAATTATTATGACTAATATTTAGTTATTCTAAAGATTAATTTGACAATAATTAATAAGAGTAAAAATGGAAAGCAATGTCTAATTTATGTCCTAAGCTTCTTTTTTTGAAGGGTGTGAAACACCCCAACAATTCAATTATTTTGAATTGAAATGAGTAATATTCATTATTAAGAGCATGTTTGGCATTGTTGTTGGGAGACCAAAAGTGTTTTATTTTAGAAATAAGTATTTTTCTTGAAAAATCAAGTGTTTGGCAATTTTTTTAAAAACCTCTTTTAAAAGGAAGTAGAAGCAGGTTTCTGCTGTTGAGAAGAAACTATATATATATATATATATATATATCTTATTAATTAAGTGGCATATTTCATAAGTTTGGTTAAATTTCATTCAAGAATTTTTTTTATTTTTTTTTATTTTCCTATACTAATTTTTTTTATTTTATGTTATGTTTATATATATTATTATTATTTATTTTATATTAGCTTATGTTTTATTTTACAGAATTAGAAATAAAAGAACCAACAATATATTTGTAAGATTAAAAATATGAAGGACTTATTTATTTTTGTAGCGAATTTTTCGTATGTAGTTATTTATTTTGTGGAATAGTTTTTAATTTTATTTTTCTTGATATTTTTAATTATATTTAAATCATCATGTTAATATTATATTAATATTTTATTTATTTATTTATTTATTTGTGTATGTATAATATTATTTAAAAATTTGAATATATACATTTTAATTTTCTTAAAATAAAATTTTAATTAAAATTTTGTAATAAATATTTAAAATAGTTTCTCTCTATAAAATAATCTTAATATTAAAAGTACATTGATACTTATCCTTTTTTGTAATTTGACTCTTAAAAGCATTTTTTTTAAAAATTACTCAAACACAATTTGCTTATCAAGGTACTTTTCAATTGAAGTAGCCAAACACAATTTTTTTTTTTTAAAGCTATTTTTTTTAAAAGAAAAATACTTCAAAAAATAAGCAGTTTTTAGCAGCAATGTCAATCATGCTCTAACTATGGGACTATAGAACCCATTTAGTCATAAAAAAAAAGATTTGATTGAGTATTGAGGAGTCAAGGAATTTAGGCCAAAATACCAAATGAAAGTAGATCAATTTTTTTTCATTCTTGAAGAGGTGCATATCTAGACCGGTAAAACAACAGTAGCCACATATATGATTCTCAATCAACAAGGTCAAAATGTAATATATGTTTATGTAGCTATTGAGCAAAAAGCTATGTACCAAATTACTCAATTAATAACTAATAACAAGATTGAGAAAAAAGAACATTTTTTAATGGGTTATAATTCATTATGAATCAATGATAAGTTTGAGTATGCGATTAATCTATTGCTCTTGCCCGTATTTTTATTTTGTTTTTATTTTTTATCAATTATGTTATAAGGTTATTTTTTAACGGAACATGCTCATTATAAAATGATAATACAAACTTAAAGATATTTTTAATAATTTATAGAACTTATGGGTATAAATCATATTTTTTAAAATAGTCAAATATTTCTCCCAAAATTTATGGCTAAACGCAAGGTAAACTTCACCCAACACTTTACCCAAAAATAACTTGTCAAGAATATTTGAAAATTTGGGTCACACTAGCTTAGACAAATAAACAGAGCACTAAGTTGGAATTACTACTCCACTCTTCACATATCCTCCATTAACTCTCAAACAGTACTTAAAGTTAAAGACCTAAGGAGGGTCAAAATAAATTTAATTTGAGGCTACTCAACTTATCTCAATTCATTTTTGTAAACAATAAGTACGGAATATCATTCCTACTTCTTTTTTCAAGATAAAAATGAAATAAATATTTCTCCCGACCCTCACACGCATGCATCCCCCTCTCATCATGTCCTCTCAGTTTCAAATTATTTATCGTGATTTTAAAAAAATAATTATCTCTAATTATTTTTCATTTAAAAATTCAAGCAAAAATTAACTATATTCTTCCTCTTTACTCTTACTAGCAATTGTTCTTGAAAATTACGAAAAATCTCCATTGATGGAGATGACTGATGTTGGGAGTATTTATACACCTACAAATGACTGGGCTTGCAACTAAAAGCATGAATGTTTAATAAACGATTGACTCGACAAAAAATGTTTATCATGTTTTTATATTCTTGAGTTTACTATTTTAATGCTTAGCTATCATTACAATAAATATATATTCTCATTATGCACTCGGAAGAAGAATCATAAAATATATAGAACGAAGAATATAGGAAGTAAAATATTTACTTAAGTAAAAATGAAATATATCTATAGATAGCTTTATTTTTTACTTGTAAAAACAAAAATCTATTTTTAAAAGAGTAGTCAAGTAAAAGTGAACAGAGAAAGTGCTATGTATTTCTTAAAAAATATGCGAAGTCCAAACTGGATAAGTAAAAACATGGAGGAAATATTACTCCATTCATCCCATTTTATATAAGGTTGTTTGACTCGGCACGGAGTTTAAGAAAGAAAGAAAGACTTCTAAAACTTATGATCCAAAATGAATGATAGAAAATAGACATTTTATAGTTAAATTGTTACTTAATATAGAAATGTGTCATTCTTTTTTGAACTGACTAAAAAGGAAAGTAAGTCACATAAATTGGAACAAAGGGTGTATTTATTTCTTCAAAGACATGCAAAGTCCAAACTAGACAAGTATTATTTATCTCCTTTTTTGATTGTTTACTTCAATGCTTTCATTAATCAATTTTTTTAATAACTAAAATATTCAATCATATTCATACATCTAATTATATCTTGTGAATTACAAAAAAAATCTCCATCTATTTGTATTCTCTACTTAAAAAATAAACTTACTCCTCTTATAAGAGATTTGTGCAAGCATTTTATTTTCTCTCTTATCTTGCAAATTTGAGTTGTAGGCTAGAGTTAGCCTTTGTGGTATTGTTGACTAGGGTTGTTGATGTTGAAGGAAGCTTGAAGACTGATGGAACATGTCCATCGAAGCAGGTTGACAAGTTAGAGTTAGAGTCATACTAGGACTAGACTACTAAATCCTAAGTTATGCACGACTAAGCTACTGAATACTGTAAGAGTCGACTAGGATAAGGTATTTGACTTGTAATATAATACTACTCATGTAAACAATTGTGTAGTAGTAGGATTCCTAGTATAACTAGAATAGGACTCTTCCCATATATATGTAGCTTGTAACTCAACATTATAATCATCAATACAATCATTGATTTATCTAATCCTAGACGTGAGTTGGTACATGGTATCAGAGCAATAAAGTTTTTCCGCTCTTTAACGTATTAGATCAAAACCAAAACAACCACAATATCAAACGCAATGGCTCCTTCTACCAACACTCTTTCGACCTCTTCATCTCATCATCTTATTTCGTCTTGCTCCATTAAACTTAAGCCAACGAACTATCTTATATGGAGGACACAAATGTCTCAATTTATTCAAGTGATAAGATTAATATACTTCATCACAGAACCACCTAAAGATACATGTTCCACTGGACAGATTACTAAGAAAGTTGTAGCAGGCGAGAAGGGTGCAGAAGACAGCAATATTGTTGATGAATAGGAGGAGAAGAATGTGTTGCTAAGGAGTTGGATCTCAGGATCCTTGACAGAAGAAAGCATGTACTTGATCGTAGGCTGCTCAACTGCCAAGGAGATGTGGAAATGCTTGGAAGAAGCTTATCTTCAAGCAACAAAAGATAAGGAGTTCCAGCTCAAACAACAACTGCAAAGTGTGAAGCTAGGAACCAAAACAATTGACGAATATATTAAGGAATTCAAAGGCATGTATGATGGCCTTGCAGCCATTCACAATCCTGTAGATGAAGATAACAAAGTGATTAATTTTGCTAGAGGTCTAGGTCTTAAGTACAAGACCTTCAGGACTGTCGTGCTAGGTAAGACACCATATCCTAGTCTTAATCAATTTTTTAATGCTCTCAGGGGTTGTGATATGAGGGAGGATGAAGATGAAGTGCCTCAACAAAACCATAACATGACATTCTCTGCCCAAAGAGGCAAGGGAAAAGGAAACTACTCTCAAAGAAGAGGAAACAATAATTTCAATTCCAAAGGAAGAGGCTTTAATTTTGCTGGACAAGGAACATGTTCTTATAACAACAGAAACAGACCAGGTCCTCAGAATAGTCCTTCAAGTGGAAGTCATGAGAGGAACAATATGGATGCGTGTCAAATTTGTAGTAGGTATAATCATACTGCTCTTAAGTGTTTTTACAGGTGGGATTACTCTTACCAAGCCGCAGATGAGTTACCACAAGCATTGGCTGCTACTAATCTACAAAATACTACTGATGACACCTTGTATGTCGACTCAGGAGCAAGTAGCCACATGATACATAACTCAGGTATCCTAACTGATCTTAAACACTACAATGGACTAGATAAAATTATTATTGGGAATTGATCAAATTTAGACATAACACATGTTGGGAACATATCCGGATCAGGTCTAAAGTTAAAAGAAGTTATTGTAGTCCCTAAGATTAATAAATAATTTACTCTCAGATAGTAAGCTTGCAAATGATAATTGTTGCACTCTTGAATTTGATGAAACTAATGGTGTTGTAAAGGACAAGAAGACAAAGACACTGCTGGCCAAGGGAACTAAAAGGAATGGACTCTATGCTTTGAAAGATAACAATCTCTATGCCTTAACTGTTGCACACGATTGGAACACGTCAGACAACATGTGGCATACTAGATTAGGACACCCTAGTTTGAAGTCTTTAAAAGTTTTGAATAGTAATAGTTGCATCAATATTAGTAGTTGGAATAAAATGCCTACTGTTTGTTCTAGTTGTCAGTGGGGAAAGAGTTGTAAACTTCCATTTGGTTTGAGAAATAAAATTGAGAAAGAACCTTTATTGAAAATCCATTGTGATTTATGGGTACCTGCTCCTATC
Organism: Solanum pinnatisectum; assembly: GCA_035578085.1. Lineage (NCBI taxonomy): Eukaryota > Viridiplantae > Streptophyta > Magnoliopsida > Solanales > Solanaceae > Solanum > Solanum pinnatisectum. The sequence goes on from CM069079.1 coordinate 22,459,198, forward strand.
TATCTTCCCAACACATGAAATAATATGTCATTTTTGTTGATGATCACACGAGATATACATGGATTTATCCTCTGAAAAAGAAATCTGAATTTTTTGAGGTCTTTGTAAAATTCCAGAAAATGGTGGAAAAACAATTTTCTAAAGAGATTAAGATTTTTTAGTGTGATGGAGGTGGTGAGTTTATCCAAACAGACTTCATTAATCATTTGGAAGATTATGGCATTGTGAGACATATTTCATGTCCTAACACACCTGAACAAAATGGAGTTGCAGAAAAAAAACATAGGCATAGTGTGGAGACTGGCATAACTCTACAACTTCATGCTAACCTACCTTTGTTTCTATGGGTTGAGGCTTTCTTCACTGCAGTATTCCTCATCAACAGACTGCTTTCATCAGTCCTAAAGATGGTGACCCCATTTGTTAAGTTGTATGGGGAACAACTTGATTACAACAGCCTAAAAGTGTTTGGGTGTAGATGTTTTCCATATATCAAGGGTAGCAATAAGTTCAGTCCAAAGACCTACCCTTGTGTGTTCATAGGGTACAACACCTACACAGGATATAGATGATATCATCCCTCTACAGGGAGGCTTTACATATCCGGACATGTTGTGTTTGATGAAAACACATTACTCTATATGTCTCCAAAGCAATCTTAGACTAACATTGATGTCTTACCTCATCTTGCTACCTTTGTTGAATCTTTCTCTAAACTGTAGGCACATGATAATTCTGATTCAGGGGAAGTACATGCTACTAGTCCACACATTAATAGTGATAATGCTGCTACAACTCATATACTTCTTGATGATTAGAGTACTATTGACCTCTCAGGTGATCAGATGATGAGGAACAAGTTGAAGGTGATGATCCATACAGTAGTATTGAAACTCCAGCTGCAGATTTTGAATTTGCTAGTAGCATTGAGGAACAGGTTGCACTTACATGTCCAGCCAATGAGCATCATCAAACAACCACTTTAGTTGATGTACCAGTTGACCATCAACCTGACAATGCTACACTCCAGTCAACTACCTTGGTTGATGTATCAGTTGAGGTATTTCCTGCACCACAAGGGCATCATATGATCACCAGGCACAAGGCAAAGGAACATCACATGCCACTTGTTGCTCGCAGCAGCACAAAAATGTTGAGAGAACCAAATACTACTAATGAAGCACTAAGATCACCTCATTGGCTTGCAGCAATGCAAGAAGAAATTGATGATTTACATACTAACAAGACATGAATTTTGGTGCCCAAATCTCTTGGTATAAACTTGGTTGGCTCAAAATGGGTGTTCAAGACAAAATTAAAAGCTGATGGGACAGTAGATAGATACAAGGCCAGACTTGTGGCAAAGGGCTTCTCCCAGCTTGAAGGGATAGATTTTGAAGAAACATTTAGTCCTGTGGTTAAAGCCACAACTATTAGGGTGGTTCTATCCATTGTGGTCAGTTCAAAGTGGGAAGTTAGACAACTAGATGTCAAAAATGCCTTTCTCCATGGCTTCCTACAAGAGGAGGTGTACATGAGTCAACCTCCTGGTTTTATTGATCCCTAGTATCCTCATCATGTGTGTCTACTTAAAAAGGCATTGTATGGTCTTAAACAAGCACCAAGAGCCTGGTTTGATAGGTTTAGCATGCATCTCTTACACCTTGGTTTCATTTGTAGTAACGCTGACCCTTTCTTATTTACTTTGCAAACTCACAAAGGCAAAATATTTCTCTTGTTATATGTGGATGTTGTTATTGTCACAGGAAGTAATCCATCTCATGTCTCAGAGTTGGTTCTACAACTTGGGAAGGAGTTTGCTATGAAAAATCTTGGCCCCTTTACACTTCTTTCTAGGAGTTGAGGTGAAGTATTTCGAAGGAGGAATTCACTTAAATCAAAGCAAGTATGTTGCTGAGCTGCTGGCCAAGATAGAGATGACTTTGGCAAAGGCTGTAGCCACTCCTTTGGCTCAAAAACATGGTTTGCATGAAGCTATGGGAAGTCTTATAGATGCATCCTTGTACAAAATGATAGTAGGGAGCCTTCAATATTTGACCCTCACAAAACATGATATCACTCATGCTGTGAATTTAGCAAGCCATTTTATGCAAAGCCCAAACATTGAACATCTTCAAGGGGTAAAAAGGATTCTCAAGTACATCAAAGGTACTCTACACTTTGGACTCAGAATTATTTCACAATCACCATATAGGTTGTATGGCTACTCAGATGCTGATTGGGGAGGTTGTACCACAACTAGGAGATCAACTACAGGGTATAGCATCTACCTAGGTGCAAATTGTATTTCTTGGACCTCCAAGAAACAGACCACAGTAGCCCGATCGAGTGTTGAAGCTGAGTATAGAGCACTAGCCTCCACTGCCGCAGAAATGACTTGGATTTTGTATCTTCTTCATGACCTTGGAGTGTTCCTTCGATCTGTTCCTACGTTGTATTGTGATAATAGGATTGCCTTGTACATGACAGTTAATCCAGTTATGCATGCTAGAACCAAACATGTTGAAATCACTACTACAAAAACAGTGAATATTGACCTAAAAATTACCGACCTCAAATGGAGGTCGGTAATTTCCGATCTCCGGAGGTTGGTATTCTTAAAAAGAATAAAAAATTAAAAAAACTTTAGAAAACCGACTACTTATGCAAAATAAAGCGGGAAAACAAAATTCCGACCTCTAGAGGTCGGAATTTTTCCCTGGAAAAAAAATGAATTACAATAAAAACCGACCTCTTGATGTCGGTATTAATAAAATAAATAAATAACAATATTTTATTTTTTTCTCAATTAAATATAAAAAACAAAATTGAGAAATATTTTGATTTAACTTTATTAAAATTGTCTTCCGGAGGACGGTTTTGTGTAAAATAAAATACAAAAAATATTATAATACCGACTTCCGGTAGTCGGTAAAATTAAATAGTATGTAATTAAATTAATTTTCATTAAAATATTTATATAGTGACTTCCATAAAATTAACAAATTAATATTTTCAATTAACTTTAAATAATCGTCTTCTGGATGATGGTTTATATAAATTAAAAAATAAATTAATATAAAATACCGACCTCATGAGGTCGGTATTTTTATTTCATCCAAATACTTTAATAAAAGCGACATACGCAGGTCGGTTTGTTTAAAATGTTCCTATTAATCATAATTTTGCTAGCATAATATTAAATTTTCATTTTACACCTACAATTAATTGTTTAAAAAAGTTTAACAATTTTGTATACTTTTATAAATACAAGTTAGAATACGTGGAATAACCAAAAACATCAATAATCCATATTTAGAGTATGAAACTACGTTGATATGAAAACCGACTACAAGTAGTCGATTTTTATGCAAAATAAAGCAGGAAAACAAAATACCGACCTCTGGAGGCCGGAATTTTTCCCGGAAAAAAATGAATTACAATAAAAACCGACCTCTTGATGTCGGTATTAAATAAAATAAATAAATAACAATATTTTATTTTTTCTCAATTAAATATATAAAAAAAATTGAGAAATATTTTGATTTAATTTTATTTAAATAGTCTTTCGGAGGACGGTTTTGCGTATAATAAAAAACAAAAAAATATTATAATACCAACTTCCGGAAGTTGGTAAAATTAAATAGTATGCAATTAAATTAATTTTCATTAAAATATTTATATAGTGACTTCCATAAAATTAATAAATTAATATTTTCAATTAAATTTAAATAAATCGTCTTCCGGATGACGGTTTATATAAATTAAAAAATAAATTAATATGAAATACCAACCTCATGAGGTCGGTATTTTTATTTCATCCAAATACTTTAATAAAAGCGACATCCGGAGGTCGGTTTGTTTAAAATGTTCCTATTAATCATAATTTTGCTAGCATAATACTAAATTTTCATTTTACACCTATAATTAATTGTTTAAAAAAGTTTAACAATTTTGTATACTTTTATAAATAAAAAGTTAGAATATGTGGAATAAACCAAAAACATCAATAATCCATATTTAGAGTATGAAACTACGTTGATATGAAAATCGACTACAAGTAGTTGATTTTTATGCAAAATAAAGCAGGAAAACAAAATACCGACCTCTGGAGGTCGGAATTTTTCCCGGAAAATAAATAAATAACAATATTTTATTTTTTTCTCAATTAAATATATAAAAAAAAAATTGAGAAATATTTTGATTTAATTTTATTTAAATCGTCTTTCGGAGGATGGTTTTGAGTAAAATAAAAAATAAAATTACCGACCTCTGGAGGTCAGAATTTCAAAAATACAAAAATAAAAATACCGACCTCCGGAGGTCGGAATTTAAAAAATACAAAAATAAAATTACCGACCTCTGGAGGTCAAAATTTTAAAAATACAAAAATCAAAATACCGACCTCTAGAGGTTGGAATTTTTCCCGGAAAAAAATGAATTGCAATAAAAACCGACCTCTTGATGTCGGTGTTAAATAAAATAAATAAATAACAATATTTTGTTTTTTTCTCAATTAAATATATAAAGTAAAATTGAGAAATATTTTGATTTAATTTTATTTAAATCGTCTTTTGGAGGACGGTTTTGCATAAAATAAAAAACAAAAAATATTATAATACCGACTTACGAAAGTCGGTAAAATTAAATAGTATGTAATTAAATTAATTTTCATTAAAATATTAATATAGTGGCTTCCAGAAAATGAATAAATTAATATTTTCAATTAACTTTAAATAAATCATCTTCCGGATGACGGTTTTATATAGGTTAAAAAATAAATTAATATAAAATACCGACCTCATGAGGTCGGTATTTTTATTTCATCTAATTACTTTTAATAAATGCGACATCCGGAGGTCCGTTTGTTTAAAATGTTCCTATAAATCATAATTTTGCTAGCATAATACTTAATTTTCATTTTACACCTACAATTAATTGTTTAAAAAAGTGTACAATTTTGTATACTTTTATAAATAAAAACTTAGAATTCGTGGAATAAATAAAAAAATATTTATAATCCATATTTAGAGTATGAAACTACGTTGATATGAATTAAGAGATAATTATACTTATATTTGTAGAGTAATGTACAAATTTTATCAGTCTGTTGTCAAGTGATGAACTTAATATATCATGTCATGATGTACAGGTGAAGAGCTAATTAACATATAATATAATCTATTCGAGTATGAAATGCGAGATAATATTATTATATACGTTCGATCTTGAATGGATGTCAAGTGTAGAGATAATATCGTAGGCAATGATGACATATAAAGGATAATTCATCGGAGTATGAAATACGTTGATTAATTATATATACTCCTCGAGTAGTTTAACAAATCAAGTCTTATATATATATATTAGTGGTTCAGTTATAAAATACATTATCAATTAAAGAAATACCGATGATCAATTCAAGGAGATTTATATATTAAATTTGATATTGATAAACTTTAATTTGTTGATCGATAAAATTAAATTTATATAATTAGGAGGTATATAATTTAAATTTATAAAATTAACTCTATCGATAAAATTAAATTTATTAAATTAAACTTCTATTGATGTGTAGTTAAATTAAATTTATATATATATACATATATATATATACATACATACATATATATGTATGTATATATATGTATATATATATATATGTATATATATATATATATATATGTATATATATATATATATATACATATATATATATACATATATATACATATATATATATACATATATATACATGTATATATATATGTATATGTATATATATATGTGTGTGTATATATATGTGTGTATATATATGTATATGTATATATATATATATATATATATATATATATATATATATATATATATAATATTTTAATTTATAAATGTAATTTTAATTAATAAAATCAACCTCAAGAGATGAGCTTATATTAAAATAAATTAATAAATACCGACCTTAAGAGGTCGGTATATTTAAATTATTATTTTATTTAAATAATATCTACATCCCATGGTCGGTAAATTAAACACTTCTCTTAAAAAAAGAATGATAGTATCAAAACCCTAAGTCATCTCTCACTCCACTCTCAGTCTTCTCTCACCCAACCCACCCCCATCTTTGCCCATCCCCACCCATCCCTGCGCCACGCCACGCCACGCTGCACCACCAAGCTCGAAAAAATGAATTACAATAAAAACTGACCTCTTGATGTCGGTATTAAATAAATAAATAAATAAAAATATTTTATTTTTTCTCAATTAAATATTAAAAACAAAATTGAGAAATATTTTGAATTAATTTTATTTAAATCGTCTTCCGGGGGACGGTTTTGTGTAAAATAAAAAAATAAAAAAATTATAATATGGACTTCCGGAAGTCAGTAAAATTAAATAGTATATAATTATATTAATTTTCATTAAAATATTTATATAGTGACTTCCAGAAAAATGAATAAGTTTTTTCTTTAAATAAATCGTCCTCCGGATGACGGTTTTATATAAATTAATATAAAATACCAACCTCCCGATGTCAATATTATTTAATTAACATGATTACTTTTTATTTATCTTAAAATTTAATGTGATACCGACCTCATGAGGTCGGTATTTTTTATTAAATCTAATTACTTTTAATAAAAGCGACATTCGGAGGTCGGTTTTATGAAATACGTTGATTAATTATATACTCCTCGGATAGTTTGACAAATCAAGTCTTATATATTAGTGGTAATGTACAAATTCTATCAATCCGTCGTCAAATCATGAACTTAAAATCTCATGTAATGATGTAGAGGTGAAGAGCTAACATATAATCCATTCGAGTATGAAATGTAAGATAATATTCGTAGAAATGTTATGATAACAATTAATTATAAACTTTATATTTATATAATTAATTGTTTAATTATTTGTACGTATAACCTTCAATGTCTTATTTCGTTTTATGAAATAGACAATAGAACGTCGTAAATTACTGTACAAAGCAAGTTCTATCAAGATTATTACGTTCGATCTTGAATGGATGTCAAGTGTAGTGATCATATCGTAGGCAATGACATGTAAAGGATAATTCATTGGAGTATGAAATATGTTGATTAATTATATACTCCTTGAGTAGTTTAACAAATGAAGTCTTATATATTAGTGGTTCAGATATGAAATACATTATCAATTAAAGAAATACCGATGATCAATTCAAAGAGATTTATATATTAAATTTGATATTGATAAATTATCAATAAAATTAAATTTATATAATTAGAAGGTATATAATTTAGATTTATAAAAATTAAATTGATCAATAAAATTAAATTTATTAAATTAAACTTTTGTTGATGTGTAGTTACATTAAATTAAATAGATATAATATACATATATAATTTTAATTAATAAAATCGGCCTCAAGAGGTGAGTTTATATTAAAACAAATTATTAAATGCTGACCTCAAGAGGTCAGTATATTTAAATTATTATTTAATTTAAATAATATCGACTTCACGATGTCGGTATTTATTGAATATTTTTAAATATTAATAATTATTTTAAAAGATACCGACATTCTGTGGTCGGTAAATTAACACTTCTTTTTAAAAAAGAATTATAATCTCAAAACCCTTTAAGTCATTTTTTTCACTCCAAGCTCTCTCACTCCTCTCTCACGTCGTTCGACCCATCCACGACCGCCCTAACCCCCACATATCCCCGACCAGCGCAGCAGCAGGAGGTCGCGCCACCATCCCGACCTGTGCGCCGCCTTGATCAGCAGCGATAATAGCAGGTCACAGCAGCAGCATCAGAGGCAGCTCGCACCGGCCAGCAGCAGGAGGTCACGCCGGCACCTCCATCTCGACCGGCGCCGCCTCCATCCCGACCCACTACCCTTCTCCTTTAATTCAAGGTTAGGGTTTCATAATATTATTTTTAATTTCTTTCAATTGGAGTGTTGAATTTGTTAATTAGTGTATTGAATTAGTTTTTTTATTGATTGTTAGTTAATTAGTAAGTGAATGATTAGGGTTTTTGATTGTTAGTTTGAATTAGGGATTATTTGATTGTTAGTTTGTGTTTGTTGATTGTGAATTAAAAATTTTAATATTAGGGTTAGTTTGAATTAGGGTATCTTAGGATTTGTTTGAAATTTGGTATTTCTTGAGTTAATTAATTTGATTTTGGAATTGTAAAATTAGATTGAATTAGGGTATTTAAGGAGTTGTTTGAATTTGGGTATTATTTGAGTTAGTTTGAATTATTATTGAGATTTTAGCACTAATAGTTTGAATTTGGGATTAGGAATAGCTAGCTAGTTTGAATTTAGGATTTTAGCACTAGTTAGATTTTGGGATTTTAGGACTAGTTTGAATTTTTGATTTTAAGACTAGTTTGAATTTTGAATTTAGGACTAGTTTGAATTATTATTGAGATTTTAGGACTACTAATAGTTTGAATTTGGGATTTTAGAACTATAGTTTGGTTTTTGAATTCTAGGAGTACTTCCAATTTGTGATTTTAAGACTAGTTTGAATTTGGAATTTAGGACTAATAGTTTGAATTATATTTGATATTTTAGACTAATTAATAGTTTGAATTTGGACACTAGGTAGCTAGTTTGAATTTGGAATTTTAGGGATTTGAATTAAAACTTAATTAGAACTTATAATTAATTATAACTTGAATTTACTATAAATTGAACTTAATTAGGAATATGAACTTGAAATTAGAACTTGAACTTGGAACTAATTAGCTTGAATATATAACTAATTAAGTTTAGAAATTAGATATGAACTTGAATTTGAAACTTGAACTTATTATATATATATATATATATATATATATATATATATATATATATATATATATAATATTCTTGGATTTGAAGTTTATATTTAACTAATTTAAGAACTTTTCGTGCTAGGCAACTAAGGAAGCTCAACATCTAAAAAAGTTGATACAAGACTATATTACTTCTTTCATCAAAGTTGGAGATAAGGTTGGTGCTTCTAAATTTCTTAAGTTCAAATACAATTGTTTTCAATAATGTGTTTGTGTCCATCTAGTATTAATACTTCGCTTTAATTTTACGAATAATATATTTATTAAGCATAAGCACCAACACAAGTTGATCCTATTGATGACAAAATTGATTTTATTGCAAGATCGATTTGTGTCCATCTAGTGTTGATATTAAGCTTTAATTTAGGAATAATGTGTTTGTTAAGCATAAGTACCAACACTAGTTGATCCTATGGATGACAGAATTGATTTTCTTGCAAGATCGATTTGTGTCCATCTAGTGTTGATATTAAGTTTTAATTTAGGAATAATGTGTTTGTTAAGCATAAGTACCAACACTGTTGATCCTATTGATGTCATAATTAATTTTCTTGCAAGATCGATTTGTGTCCATCTAGTATTGACACTTAGCTTAAATTTAGGAATAATGTGTTTGTTAAGCATAAGTACCAACACTAGTTGATCCTATTGATGACATAATTGATTTTCTTGCAAGATTGATTTGTGTCCATCTAGTATTGACACTTAGCTTAAATTTAGGAATAATGTGTTTGTTAAGCATAAGTACCAACACTAGTTGATCCTATTGATGACAAAATTGATTTTCTTGAAAGATAGATTAGTGTCCATCTAGTGTTGACACTTAGCTTTAATTTAGGGATAATGTGTTTGTTAAGCATAAATACCAACACTAGTTGATCCTATTGATGACAAAATTGATTTTCTTGGAAGATCGATTAGTGTCCATCTAGTGTTGACACTTAGCTTTAATTTAGGAATAATGTGTTTGTTAAACATAAGTACCAACACTAGTTGATCTTATTGATGACAAAATTGATTTTCTTGGAAGATCGATTAGTGTCCATCTAGTGTTTACACTTAGCTTTAATTTTGGGATAATGTGTTTGTTAAGCATAAGTACCAACACTAGTTGATCCTATTGATGACAGAATTGATTTTCTTGGAAGATCGATTAGTGACCATCTAGTGTTGACACTTAGCTTTAATTTAGGAATTATGTGTTTGTTAAGCATAAGTACCAACACTAGTTGATCCTATTGATGACAAAATTGATTTTCTTGCAAGATCGATTTGTGTCCATCTAGTGTTGATATTAAGCTTTAATTTAGGAATAATGTGTTTGTTAAGCATAAGTACCAACACTAGTTGATCCTATGGATGACAGAATTGATTTTCTTGCAAGATCGATTTGTGTCCATCTAGTGTTGATATTAAGTTTTAATTTAGGAATAATGTGTTTGTTAAGCATAAGTACCAACATTGTTGATCCTATTGATGTCATAATTAATTTTCTTGCAAGATCGATTTGTGTCCATCTAGTATTGACACTTAGCTTAAATTTAGGAATAATGTGTTTGTTAAGCATAAGTACCAACACTAGTTGATCCTATTGATGACATAATTGATTTTCTTGCAAGATTGATTTGTGTCCATCTAGTATTGACACTTAGCTTAAATTTAGGAATAATGTGTTTGTTAAGCATAAGTACCAACACTAGTTGATCCTATTGATGACAAAATTGATTTTCTTGGAAGATAGATTAGTGTCCATCTAGTGTTGACACTTAGCTTTAATTTAGGGATAATGTGTTTGTTAAGCATAAATACCAACACTAGTTGATCCTATTGATGACAAAATTGATTTTCTTGGAAGATCGATTAGTGTCCATCTAGTGTTGACACTTAGCTTTAATTTAGGAATAATGTGTTTGTTAAACATAAGTACCAACACTAGTTGATCTTATTGATGACAAAATTGATTTTCTTGGAAGATCGATTAGTGTCCATCTAGTGTTTACACTTAGCTTTAATTTAGGGATAATGTGTTTGTTAAGTATAAGAACCAACACTAGTTGATCCTATTGAAGACAGAATTGATTTTCTTGGAAGATAGATTAGTGTCCATCTAGTGTTGACACTTCGCTTTAATTTAGGAATAATGTGTTTGTTAAGCATAAGTACCAACACTAGTTGATCCTATTGATGACAAAATTGATTTTCTTGGAAGATCGATTAGTGTCCATCCAGTGTTGACACTTAGCTTTAATTTTGGAATAATGTGTTTGTTAAGCATAAGTACCAACACTAGTTGATCCTATTGATGACAAAATTGATTTTCTTGGAAGATTGATTTGCGTCCATCTAGTGTTGACACTTAGCTTTAATTTAGGAATAATGTGTTTGTTAAGTATAAGTACCAACACTAGTTGATCATATTGATGACAAAATTGATTTTCTTGCAAGATCGATTTGTGTCTATCTAGTGTTGACACTTAACTTTAATTTAGGAATAATGTGTTTGTTAAGTATAAGTACCAACACTAGTTGATCCTATTGATGACAAAATTGATTTTCTTGCAAGATCGATTTGTGTCCATCTAGTGTTGACACTTAGCTTTAATTTATGAATAATGTGTTTAGTTGGTCGGTTTAGTTGTTGGAATTAAGTCAAAACTAAACTAGTTAAAGATGTTAAGTTGTTTAAATAAGTTAAAATAAATAATGTCGTTTAGTTAGTGAATTTAGTTGTTGGAATTAAGTCAAAACTAATGTAGTTAAAGTTAAAATGTTGTTAAGTTGTTTAAATAAGTTAAAATAAATAATGTCGTTTAGTTATTGAATTTAGTTGTTGGAATTAAGTCAAAACTAAACTAGTTAAAGTTAAAAAGTTGTTAAGTTGTTTAAATAAGTTAAAATAAATAATGTCGTTTAGTTAGTGAATTTAGTTGTTGGAATTAAGTCAAAACTAATGTAGTTAAAGTTAAAAAAGTTGTTAAGTTGTTTAAATAAGTTAAAATAAATAATGTCGTTTAGTTAGTGAATTTAGTTGTTGGAATTAAGTCAAAACTAATGTAGTTAAAGTTAAAAAGTTGTTAAGTTGTTTAAATTAGTTAAAATAAATAATGTCGTTTAGTTATTGAATTTAGTTGTTGGAATTAAGTCAAAACTAATGTAGTTAAAGTTAAAAAGTTGTCAAGTTTTTAAAATAATTTAAAATAAATAATGTCGTTTAGTTAGTGATTTTAATTGTTGGAATTAAGTTAAAACTAAACTAGTTAAAGTTGTTAAGTTGTTTAAATAAGTTAAAATAAATAATGTTGTTTAGTTGGTGGATTTAATTGTTGGAATTAAAATAAATTAAAATAGATAAGTTCAAAGTTATTTAGTTGTTGGAATTAAAATTATCATTATTGTTTGTGTAGATGGATCCTGATCGTAGTTGGATTTATAATAGAAACAATCCTGGTCGAGCGGGTATGATTCCAGAATTCGCAGAAGGTGTCACTAGATTTATAAATCATGCAAAGACACTTGATGATTTTTTAATTTCAAGGTTGATTAGGTGTCCGTGTGTTAGTTGTGAAAATGTGAGATATCATACAACAGAGAATGTTGCTATGCATCTTATGATGAATGGATTCAAACCATGGTATACAGTTTGGACTAGTCATGGTGAGATTGAAACTGACACTATGTTTAATAACTTTGTTGTCGATGAAAGTAGTAGATCTACAAAGCATAATTATTTCCAAGGTTCTAGAATGTCAGATATGGTTGATGATGCTTTTGAATTCTGATTTTGAACAAGGAGAAAATGTAGAAGAAGCTCCTAATGAAGAAGCAAACATCTTTTATGAACAATTGCGTGATTGTAGTAGTCCTTTGTACAATGGGAGTCAACACTCTAAATTATCTGTTGCAGTTAGATTGTTAAGTATCAAATCTGACAATAATATGTCTCATTGGACTCTATGATAGATCTTATGAGGGAATTAGTTGATCCCAATGTAGAGATTCCTGATGCTTATTATAAAGCAAATGCATTGGTGTCTAAGTTAGGACTCTCCTCGATAAGAATTGATTGTTGTTAAAAAGGTTGCATGTTATACTATAAGGAGGATGTCAATCTAGAGTCTTGTAAGTTTTGTAGTCACCCTCGCTATAAGACTGGTTCTACCGGAAAGAAACTTGCTATTAAGGCGATGCATTATTTACCTCTTATACCAAGATTGAAGAGGTTGTAAGAGAACAAGAGGTATGCAGCGCTTCAGGCCCAACTAACTTTTATTTTTGAATCAGGAAATATTCTTCCTCCATGTCCAACCAGCAGTAATGGATATGATCAAGAGGGTGATGAGAATGATAAGTCTGATAAGGAGAGTGATTAGGGTGATGAGAATGGTAAGTCTGATAAGGAGAGTGAGGGTGATGAGGAGTAGTAGTATCTATTTGACATTTTAGACTTCTATATTTTTGGAATTGTTTGATTGTATTTTAGTTTATTTTGAAGTTGGATGAAGTTTATTTTGAAATAGTTTAATGTATATATTGAAAATATTGTGTTATTTTGGTTGGATGAAGTTTATTTGGAATTCTTTCGGTTGTTTTGGTATAAATATGCAGGTGGGCAACTGAAATTGCAGCAATTTCCTGCCAGTTTTGTAGTAGAAAACTGACCTCCGGAGGTCAGAATTTCAAAAATAAAAAAAATAAAAATACCGACCTCCGAAGGTCAGAATTACAAAACTAAAAAATAAAAATACCGACCTCCGGAGGTCGGAATTTAAAAAATACAAAAATAAAACTACCGACCTCCGGAGGTCAGAATTTCACAAATACAAAAATAAAAATACCGACCTCCGGAGGTCGGAATTTAAAAAATACAAAAATAAAATTACCGCCCTCAGGTCAATTTCAAAATACAAAATAAAAATACCGACCTCCGGAGGTCGGAATTTAAAAAATACAAAAATAAAATTACCGACCTCCGGAGGTCAGAATTTCAAAAATACAAAAATCAAATACCGACCTCCGGAGGTCAGAATTTCAAAAATACAAAAATAAAAATACCGACCTTCTGAGGTCAAAATCTTAAAAATAAAAAAATAAGAATACCGACCTCGGAGGAATCTCAAAATGAAAAATAAAATACCATGCAGGCCTCCAGGTCGGAATTTAAAAATAAGATTATATTAAAAATAAAAAAAAATTAACAAATACCGACATCAGAATGTCAGTATTCCAAAATATGAGAAATAAATATTCTGACCTCAGGAAGTCAGAAATAATAAAAATAAAAAATAAAGAAATATATAAAACTGACCTCAGGAAGTCGAAAGATAAAATAATGAATTTTCCGACTTCAAATAAAAACTGACCTCAAGAGGTCGGTATTGGATAGCGACCAAGCTTTTTTCGACCTAAGCTGGGATGTCGGTTTTGGGTCGGAATTACAGGGAATACTGATCTCCGGAGGTCGGTATTTGTAGGTCGATATTCACTGTTTTTTTAGTAGTGAATGGACTATCATTTTGTTCGTGAGAAAGTGGTCAGGGACAACTTCTTACTCAGTTTGTGAAGTCTAAGGATCAACTAGCTAATATTCATACCAAAGCCTTAACAAAACAGGTTTTCTCTGGTTTTCGCAGCAAGCTAGGAGTTACAGTTCCTCCACTCACTAGCTTGAGGGGAAGTGTTGAAGGAAGCTTGAAGATTGATGGAACACGTCGAAGGAACAGGTCCATCGAGGCACGCTGACGAGTTAGAGTTTGAGTCATACTAGGACTAGACTACTAAATCCTAAGTTATGTACGACTAAGCTACTGAATATTGTAGGAGTCGACTAGGATAAGGTATTTGACTTGTAATACAATAGTACTCATGTAAATAATTGTGTTGTAGTATGATTCCTAGTATAACTAGAATAGGACTCTTATCCTATATAAGGAGCTTGTAACTCAACATTATAATCATCAATACAATCCTTGATTTCTCTAATCCTAGATGTGAGATTTCTACGGTTGATACTCAATTTTGACCGCCCACAATTTGATTTAATTATTTGGTTTATTTAATTTCATGCAATTTTAAATAATTATTATTATAAAAATATTTTCACATCATTTTTAGGTAATTTTATCATTTTTTATACTAATATTTCTATGTGTTTATAATACATATAGATTTATATAATTATTTCTTCTTTTAAATATTTACAAAATTGTAACAAAACATATGGTTTAAAATAAAGTATTCATTCATTAGTTAAATATAAGTAGTGCTTTATTTTCAAGTAATTAGTTGCAGTTCATGTGTCTAATTTCTATAAATTAATAGTTTTTATCTTCTTATATGTTATCTGTATAAGAATTAGCATAGAAACTTTGTACAGAACGCCATGAAATTGAGCCATAAAATTGAATGAAGTTGATGTCTGCGTACTTACTTTAGTGAGTTAAATTTCTTTCCAGTAAATTTAATCATCATAATATTAACAAGACAAAGGTTCAAAAATAAAATACTAAAAAATAACCGACTGTAAAATGAGCCCATTAATGTAAAGATGACTAAAATAAAACTAGTAATGTTCATTCGTTTAATATAATGATCATTATATGATAAACTCACAAAACTAATAATACGTATAGTTCATTAGTATGTTCTCCCAATATATATATATATATATATATATATATATGATTGGAAATAGTCTTGAAATTTTTTAATAAGAAAAGAGGGAAGAAGAAAGAGGCTTAGGGTTAAGGGTGTTTTTTAATAAGAAAAGAGGGAAGAAGAAAGAGGCTTAGGGTTAAGGGTGAAAGAATCGATCAATTTTTTTTAATGGATCTTCTAATTGGATTTGGGTCATGGGGCATGAAATGGGTGGATATGAAAAATTAAGTGGGTTACGATTTAATTTAACCAGTAATAAAATAATAATAATAATAATATTAAATATTTTTAAAAAGGATGTTAGTTTTAAGGGTAGAAATGGACCAAAAACGTAGATTGAGGGGTATGTTTAGTCCAATAGGTGAATGAGGGTATTTTTAAACATTTTCAAATAGTCTAAGGGTATTTTTGATTCTTTTTCGTCTATATGACATTTAATTTATAATATTAATCTTTTTGTCAAAGATGATGTTCATAAAAATCTTATACTTTTAGCTTTTATGATTAATTTAATTAAAATATACTAATTTGAATATCAAGTATTCAATATCATGGTAAATACTTTGGATTTGATTCCAAGGAACTACATTTTACTTAATATTGTTGATTTATTACGGATGTCCCCGATTATTTCGAACCAATCAAGTAGTGTTGAATTTATTTAAAATTGGCCAAACAGAGGGTCAATTTCTTGAAACAGGAAAAATAAAAAAGAACTAGTCCATGTAATCATTCTAAACATGATGAATGGAACTATGGAAATGTAGTACATTTGTTGAACATAATACCAAATTAGCAATAATTTATTTTTATAGCAAACTAGACAAACTTTAATATTTGTGAGACATTATTAATAATCAAGTAGCTGGAAATTCATCTTTATTCCTCCATCCAAGCTTCGAATTCTAAATTTATGGAACAATATATCCTGCAAGGGTACAAAAAAAAGATTTTTTTTACTGATTTGCAAAAGAAGTAATATAGAATCTTAAAAAAAGACCAGTTCTTTTTAATTGAAATTGTACATATTCAACTAAAACTAGAAAAATAAAAGAATAAAAGATTATTGCTCATCAAATTTGAATTTTGAATTTGGTTGGATAGGGTCCGTCTTTTTTTAATTGAATTTGTATCATTAGATTAAAAATATAGTAAAAAGGAATTACCCACTGAAAGTTATATTTTACGGCATATGTGATTTTTGTATTACAAACATACTTAAGTGACTTTAGTGGAAAAATATCATTGTTACGTGACCATCGATGAAATTTGTCCCCTAAATAAATGGCCAAGTAAAGTGGGCTTTTGAATAAATAGGCTAATATTTTAGTTTTTAAGCCCATACATCCCTACACCTTTCCCTACGCTATACCTAACAAAATATCACGAAGATTGGGTTCAATTTGAGCCCATTTTTTACTAAATAGACAGAATTTCCATGGATTTGCATTTTTTGTTTAGAGGTTGAAGTTGACTTTATAAATAAATAGTTATGTGTTTAGATAGAAATCAAGTTGATACTATATTTGTAAAGAAGTATTTTTACATAAAGTTCAAACGACAAAAATAGAGTAAAGAGATAATTAAAGACTATGTTTTAAAGAGCGCATCCGAGGTTAAAAAGACATTAACAATAAAATCTTGAAAGATCAAGTCAAATCAAAAGTGATTACAAGATGCAAAATCGTAAGTCGGGGGTTGCCAACTTGTATTTTAGAGTTGATTTTGATGTATAAATCGGGATGACAAAATTAGTCCATGAAAATATGAACCTTCAAATTTGGGTGAGTCAATATTAGTTCAACTCATTTTGACCCGTCCAATTCAGCCTGTTTAAAACTTGGGCTAATATATAGCCCAAATTAACCAATGAAAACTTTGTCAAAATATTTCTAAAAAGACTTTCTTTTTTTTGTGTGGGTATCAGCGTTTCTTTGACAAATTCAGCCAAGTTACTTTTGGACGGATCATTCATTAAAACAATTCACTTTTTACTTGTCCAAATTCAATCTAACCTGCTCATTTGATATCCCTATTTATAAGTAGATTTGACCAATTAATTACAAGCTTAACCAAACACCCTCTAAGCTACTTATTATGAATCACTACTTGAATTATCTTTTAGATGATTTGATATTATACAAATTCTCATACTACGTGTCCATGAATATATAGAAGTTTAAATTCTTTAACAAAAAAAAAAAAGCATTTGTTACACTTACTTCCACATTTCTTGCCAATAGGCCTATTCTTGATGTTGCACCTTTTAGGGATAGTAACAGCAATAGCAGGATTAGCCCCAGCATTGTTGGCTATTGGTGACAATATTGCAGCACATAGACACTTTGCTGAAGTCTTTAACAATGCCCCAACTTTGCCACAACATATTGGAGGGACTTTGGCCTTAGCATTTTTGGCTGCACCAAGACATGGAACTAAGCTAGCAGCTGGTGCATTTCCACAATTTCCTCCTTCTGCATTTGTTTGTGGGAGAAATGAATTGTTATTAATTGTGGCTAGAAAGTAAATGAGTATGGCTATAAAGCAAATGTTGGAAATGTAATTGGAAGCCATAAAGATTTTTGGTGAAGTGAAGATTTTTTTTCCAAGTGTGTAAGACGTGGTTGGTGGTTTTATGGACTTAGTGGCTTGGGTTTATATAGGGTTTTGGTTGTTGAGGGGTCCTTTTTTTTAAAATTATTTTAGTATCCGGGCATAATGATTCAATTAATTCATATTTGAGTCGCATAGTATCGAATTAATTGACTATAAAAAATAAGTAGAAATTAACTACGAATTTTTTTGATAATCTGTAGCTAAATAGCCCATAACTAGTCAAATAATTTGATAATCAAACGCTAGTCCGTATCAAATCCCTATATTAACATACGATTATTTTTTTAATGACATTATTTATCCGTCGCAAATTTCTTATTTTCTTTGTATTGCAAAAGATGCTTTCTATTGGGGGATTTTCCATTCCTTTCAAAGCCAAAATCTCTAATTAAATGTGGAAGCAAGAATATTTTAACCAAGTCACTCGAATACTCTTTGTTGAAAAATTACATTACGCATATAAAAAATAATATTATGTATATAGATTAAAAACAACAATTTTTCAGAGATTACATTAAACTTTTGAACACTCTTAACAAAATTTCTAGCTTCATCGCCATGCAAGGATCTAATCTTTTATATTGTGGATGAGTCTCTTGTGTGAACTTGAATTTGTGAAAATGACATGAAATTACTTTTTGCTTAGTGGGGTGGTTGAAGCTATACGTGGGGAGTTGGAATGGTTAAGTTTGTGCTCTTAATCATAGTGTTCTAATGATTTGCTTTATAAAAACTTGACACATTTCAATATATATATATGGGGCAAACCGGCAAAGTCAAGTGGGTGAAAGAGGTTTATTCAAATCCTTTTTGAAGAAAAATTATATTACAATATAATTATATTACTTTATATTTTAAATTCCAAAATAAAAATGTTGATTTCGCCTATGATATACATATAGTGGCTTATTATTATCATCCATATAAGAGAACAATCTGTGAAGCAATAGTTGTAGAGAATATAGTTCAATTTTTAGACAACACAATCAACAAAATATACACAATATAAAAAGCAGATGATACTTTCTATCCCAATGTGTCTGGCTGGAAATATTGCTTTTTTACTTTTCATGTTTCACTATTTTGATTAATTATCAAAATTAAATCGAATAGATTAGTTAAATATTTTAAAATTAAAATTAAATATTTTAAAAATTATACGAAAAATACTTTAAATTGTAAAAAAAGGTTCATATTATTATGACATAGGTAAAAGTGCATGCGATTTGCCTGTGGAATTCCAATTATTATTGTACAAACCAAAAATACGAAGAACAAAAGACTTAACATAGTGAAAAATAAATTGAAGAAAAAATCCACAAGAATAATAAAAAGAGGTGTAATGAAACATAGCAATCGTAATATTTTATTAGTTCAATAGAACAAAAGATGATACACCTATCATCCTTCATAAAAAATTGTTAGTTACTCATCAAGATAATCAAAAAGAAAAATCATAATTTTTGTAATTAATAAGAAAAAGTTACTACTAATACTTATTCCTTCAACAATTATTCCTTCCCTAGCAAACAGCTGCTTTCCTAGCTAAAACAAACTTCTTCCAAAAATCAGTAACTTCCCTTTGAACTTCAATTTCTGTTTTCTTTCCATTATTCTTGATCACCAAATTCTCCTCCCCAACCTCCTCCATTTTGGCACTCAACCTAGCCGGAAGCGTGTCGAGCTCGTGTAGGACTTTGACGATGTCAAAGACGAGACGCTCTGCTAGGGTCCGGGAGAAGTCCTCCCGGATCACGACGCGCAACACTGTGACGTGTTGCGCATCAGCTGGCATAGTGTAGGCCGGGACAATCCACCCGAACCTACGGAGCGTCTCGGAGACCTCGAATTCGTTGTGAAGACTATTGTCCTTGAGGGAAAATGCCACCAATGGGACACCTTCATCTTTAGAGACTATGTTGAAACGTCCTGTTTTTTCAAGTCCTTCTCTTAACACAATTGCATTTTCACGACAATTTTTCATTACATTTCGATATCCCTGCAATTTAATTACAAAAGTATATTGGTTATATAATTAAAAAAAATTATATTTAGGAATTTACAAAATCTAATTATTTTTACCTCATAGCCCAACCGGATAAGTTGATAATATTGAGCAATGACTTGACTTGAACCTACATTCGCACAAATTTATATTATATTTCTTGGATGACCAAATTATAATAACATACAAAATTTATATTATATATCTAGAAAATGTCTGAGATAGTCGTAGTCATATATATATATATATATATATATATATATATATATATATATATAAAATGTAAAAAAAGAAGTTAATCCAAATGGAACAAAAAAAGTTTTTAAGAAAGAAATAAAATTTTTTGGAACTTTTGATCTATAACCAAGCCATATATCTTTTTGTGATTATAAATAATCATCTCACTAAAGGTAAAATAAGAAGAAAAAAGTTACTAAATTATTTCTAAATTTATAAAGACAGTAAGCAGAAGGTCTATCGAAATTAGTCTCTACTCTCTACTCTACATTGTGGACATCAACTTCTTCATAATCTACTTGTGAAATTATACTAATTATGTTGTTTTTGTGAAAAGATTTTTTTTGTTTCTTACTTTATAAATAAATTAAATGAGGTAAGAGATTGAAGTTTTTACCTTTGGAGAAATTGAGAGTAAAAGTAGGTTGATCAGCACCAAGATAATTGATGTGAAAAATGAGTTCTTCAGGCAAGTCTTGTTTAGTCCTCCAAATAACCCAACCAATACCAGCATAGACAAGTCCATATTTGTGTCCACTCACATTAATACTTTTCACTAAAGGAAGCCTAAAGTCCCATTCCAACTCTGGGTAGATAAATGGTGCAATGAATCCACCACTTGCTGCATCCACATGAATAGGTGTATCCCATCTACCAAAACAAAAAAAAAAAAAAACATAAATATTCTTTGTTTATTACTATAATAATTGGAGTCTGAGAAGAATCGAATGTACACAAATCGATCTTATCCTACCTTTGTCTATAGAAAAGTTATTTTTGATAGATTCTTGGCTCCAAAAAGTGTTATCAAAAAAGGTTTGAAAACCAAATAAAAGAAGGGAGGAAAAACAAACAAACGGTAGTAAAAATTGGAGGAGACGTATGATTATCATTATTTATTTGATTTTCCACATGTAAGTAAATATTTTAATAGTCGTAAAGTTTAAGAAAGAAAGAAGAATATCTATATAGTCATTATTTATTTAATCATCTGCCCAACTGTTTAAACTTAAATAGTTTAGAAAATATAAACGATGAATTGGATGAATTATTTGTCCAAAACTATCACTTTAAGAAATATAAGAAAACTTTAATATGTAAGTCAAATATATCTTAAATATCAAAATTATCATTTAAATGAAAGGTGATGGTAGTTCCACATATCTTTTTATTAAAACAGGAGGCTAAACCTATATATACATACTTGGACAAACAAACAAAAATAAAATAAAATTACAACAGATAAATTAGAGAGTAGAAGTAGTTTACCCAGTTTGCTTGTTCTTTTCAATCAGCAGATCATTCAAGAGTTTGACATCTTCAAATTCTCCATTAAGAGTTGAACCCAAAATAGCAGCAACACAAATGGTGTTCTCATCTACCATTTCCACAGCTTTCATTGGGTCCATCACATAGTACCCTTCCCTTAGCTTTACTTCTTTCAATTCCACTTCAAAGTAGTTTGCAAATTTCTCCCAACACACCTAAAATTAAAGAATATTTTAAGTATAACAAGTTTTTAAAATTCTGTTACGGAGTCATGAATTTAATCAAGTTATAACACGACTTAATATACTAGAATTTGGATATTTAATCAAAAGTAATATTTAAACCCCTTTTGCTAATACCTCTCAATCTCAAACAAGTGATATTTAAAGATTATTATACTAAACGAGACAAGTAAAATGGTGAGAATGTAGGGGTTATGATACCTGAACATTAGCGCCAGTAACAATATTGGGCTTATCATAAGGCTTTCCCTCAGCTTTGCGTTTGTTTTGCCAGTTCCTCTTGAAGGCTAGGCCCGCTAACATTATGGCCTCTGATGAGCCCACTGTGCCAACACCAATTGCTGTTTCTTCCTCTTTCAAAGGAGCGTTGAATAAACGTGCTATTATATTCACACATCGATTCTGGAGTTTAGAGAATAACTATTTTTAGAAATCATGGCCAAAGATATTTAATTAAATTTTTTAACAATATATCAAATCAATCAATTAAATAAGTAAATAAATACACATGTGAAGTCCACCTGTCATTTCAAAAGTTGAGTCATTAAACTAAAAGATATTTTTAACAACTTTGTAATGACATGGGTGTATTTATTTCGGAAGTATAAGACTATCTATTTTATACTTCATTCTCTATATTTAGAGGATAAAATAGAAAATACTCTCTCCAATTCATCTTCATATTACTCTTTATTCTCTATTTACAGAGATGTGAATACTGAATAGTGGTTCTCCAAATTTGGAGAACCACTATTCACACTTTTTATTTTATTTTTCCATTATTTTATTATTATTTTATTATTTTGTGACGAACATATTATTTTACATATAATCTCATTAATTAAACATTTAATATTCATAATTCTTTTTAAATGTAATATAATATTTTTAAAAATATATTATTTAATATATACTATTTTCATCCCACATTAATAATATATTAATTTTTTTTAAAAATCCGTCACTAATATAATTTGAAAATTTCCAGGTTGAATATTTTTAGCTAAGACATAAAAAAATTAAGGACAAAAATGCTCATTTTTACCTCCACAATGCATTAATAGAGCATTTACAAAAGCAATGTAATAATTTTGAAAGGTGAGTATTTATGTAATGCCTATGTAATTGTATTTTATTAATAATTTTACTTTTATTTGAACTGTCCATTAATTTATTAAATAATATTTTCTTGCGAATATGTTATTTAAAAATTTATTATAAAATATAATTTTATATTAAATAAAGAATTTGAAAAAAAAAGAAAATATTATGTATCACGTGAAAATTATATAAAATGATTATTTGGAAAAAAAAAAGAACGATTTATATTATGAAATAAGAAAATAAGAATGAAATAAAAAAAATAATATTATAATATTGATGAGAGAGAAAAAAAATAATTTTTAGAAATTAAAATAAAGAATTGAGTTGGAGTTGGTTGTTTGGAAAAATAAAAAAATTTATATTTAGAGACTAAAATAGAATATAGGGTTAGAGACACCTAAGGATATGAATATATTTGTTCAAGAAAAATAACGGATATTAAATAAAAAATTAGACAAATGAATTGAAAATAAAAAAAATATATATTAAGAAGGCCATGAGTTTTTCCGCGTATGATGGCCGCCAAAAAAGTCAAATTTAAAGTTCTTTTATTGACATTTTGACCCTTAAACTTCTTTTTTCAGCAAAGTTTGACCAAAAGATTAGTCTAGATATTAGGAAAGAAAAAGAAAAGAATATAGAAAATGTTTTCATCCAGCTGTTTGGCCCGGGCTAAGTACAAACACAACAATAATATACTCTGTGTAAATTCATAAATGAGGTCTAAAAATTAAAAGTTGAAAAATACGTAAAAATAATTTGTATATATGTCGATAGGGTAACGGAAATTATTTACTTAATCATTACATTTAAGTAATTTTATTTAATATTGTTGATTAGTAACTTAAAATAAAATAAATGGGTGTTAAATAATATGCTATAATAAGTTAATATTACATTGATAGCGTAAAATATATTTTTTACACAGTCAATTGGAATTTGACAGAATTCAGTAGCTTTAGAGTGTATAAACAATCCATTAAGCTTGTCCATTATATAATTTAATACTCAATAAACTTAAAATTCTGAATCCGTCATATAAAAGGAAAGAAGAAATTACCTGAAGCTCAGTGGTAACAGGGTATTCATCCATATCAACATAGTTCTTGTTAATTGAAGACATCATAAGCTTATCACATTCTGGTTCCATCCATGTTGTCACAAATGATGCCAAATTCAACCTTGGATTGCCATCAAGCATCAACTCGTCATTAATTATTTGGTATGCTGCCTCTTTTGGGATAGAATTTTCTGGCATCTCAAACCTAAAATAATAATAATAAAATGTCAATTAAAATATTTTGATCAAAATAAACGTGTTTATAAGCTGATATATAATTAAAATAAGAAATTAAAAGATTTGACTAATAATCACAAGTGTTCAGTGGCGGACCCAGGAATTCTATCAAGGGGGTTCAAAAAAAAGTTAAACACACACTAATATTACAACAAAAAAATATGTTGTTGCCTGAAATCGATCCCGCGACCCAAAGCTCATTTTAGAGAAATTTTGAACCCCTCAACAGTTGGGCTATGCCTTTGTTATATATTCAGGTGGTTCAATTTTAAATATATACATGTACAGAAAAAAATCGATCTTATATATATAGTGTAATTTTTTTACCGAGGGGGTCGGATGACCCCCCTGGAAGCAATGTAGTTTCGCCCCTGCAAGTGTTTACTAAACTCATATATAAGTCAAAACATGTCTCAAACACAACTCTAACAATAATTATAATATATTTGTATGTAATTTCATAAGTGGAATCTGGAGAAAGTGATGTGTATGTACACCACCTTACTCCTACATTGAGACGGTAGAGCAATTATGAATAGATTATAGAAGATTATGAATCCACTTAACGAATTCAATAGTCAGAACGTAAGTAGAGATTGAACACATCTAATCAAAATTGTTAACCCACCTCTAATGACATTGTATATATATTTATTAAATCTTGAATGCACACTATAATTAACGAAATTTCTGATTTTGATATTGAATATGATGTTTACCTTGGAAGTGAAGCTCGAACATAGCGAGAAGCAAAGGTGGAGTGTACAGAAACATCAGACTCAGAGGAAGTTTTTGAGAGAACCATTGTTGTAAAAATGGAGAGGAATTAAGAACAAGAAAAATTAATTGAAAAGAATTGAAGTTTAGTTAAACTTTGGTATAATAGAGAGGAAATTATAATGACTTTGTTTAGTTATTTTTGGGTATTTATAGTTGTCCAATTGTTTGGTGACTTTCTTGGAAGCATATTTGTGAAGAACATGGAAATTGACATTGTCAAAGTCTTAATATTATTAGAAATAATATTGAAAAGACTGTGTGAAATATATAACCATGTTGACCATGTTTTTGTGGGCTTGAATTGTTATATACTGAACAAAGTCCAAGAAATATCATGTGCTTTTAAGGAAAAAATACTACTATTCAAAGTATAATTGTTCTATTGAGAAAAGTCCAAGAAATATTTTGTTCTTTCAATAAAAGACTATTGAAAAGTAATACTTTTAATATGTTCGTCTATTAAACAAAAAAGAAAGTTTCTTCGAGGAGAAATGACACAGAGTCGTCAAAATTAAAAGTTTATGAATTTAGAATTTTAAAATATTGAATCTTTTGAGCCAAATTTTAATAATTAAAGTTATTGAGTTCGATCGAAAGCTTCAGCTCCACCTAAGTTGTGTGTTTGATTTTTTTCAAATAGTTTTTTACAAATTCAGTTTTTGAAGTTTTGAAAAAGAAAGAGAAATAATGGATCAAAAAACCCTTAAATAATCGTATTTTTTATAACTGGTTTCATATTTAACTATGTCTAGTTTATATTTATTACTCTCTGAATTATACTTTTCAGATGCTAAATTAACCTCCTTTAAGGCTTAAATTATCACACTCATATTCGTTTCATACTTAACATTAAGTTTAAATTATGATTCTTAACGATTGTTTAACTCTGTTCTGATATCTGTCAAAATAAAAATTACATTAGACACATAAAACATTCATTTTTTTTAAAAAAAAATTAAGTTGACAAGAGAACGCACTATTGTTATATTTGTGGGCGCACTACGTAGAATTTTCTTCAATATAATAGCCTAAAAATGACAAGAGAGATGAATCGTACTAGGTAAGTTCTCTGTGACAAGTTCGATTGAAAAAAAAATACAAAAACTTCAAACCTAATTAAACTCCTCATTTAAATCAACCAACTCAATCACACATAAAAATTTCGAAATTAATTCTTATACTATTAATAATAAAGAATAGTCAAGTCAAAGAGAAAGAAACATATTATTTTCTTTGAAAAGAGAGACAGAGCCACGTTTTACATATGTGAATATTACTTTAAACATTGTCTAGTTTTTGCAGATATTCTTTTATTATATTCCTAGTATAATAATTAACCACCCATAAAAAAAAAACATCCACTGAAATGAATAATTCCGCTGCCTATTTACCTTTGGCTCCATTTGTTTTACGCGTTTGTCTCTCTACCTTGTTATTCTCATTTTGAGACAAACGATTTGCTTGTATTTTGTATCCATCTCGAGTTTTGACTAATTCAAATATACGTGTGAAAAACATTTTTTATTGTGGATGGAGTTAGATAGAGATCAAAGTATATGATTCATTCAAATTTAATAGTTCTGATGGAATTATTGTATTTGTTTTAAGAAATTTATTTAACATGTATAAATTATTACTTCATTTGTTTCAATAATTATTTGTTTTGTATTGATTTGACACCAAGTTTAAAAAGTCAACATTTTTTCTGAATTGCGTGGTTTTTCAAATTAAAGATATAAAAAATGTCATATAATTTTGTAGTCTTAAAAATAACATTAAGAAAGTTAAAATTAAAAAGTTGTTAAAAAAGAAAAGATACATTCTTTTTGTAATGAATTAAAACGAAAAGTACTGAAACAAACAAATTGAAACAAAGAAAATGATTCAGACCCCAACTTAATTAAAAAGGCAATAATCTTTGAATTCATAAGTTTGAATTTTGATTCTTCTATGCTCTTTACTTGAATTGTTTTATTTTAAAATTCAAAATCAAACCTTTAATTAAAAAAATAATATCATTTTCGTGCCACTGTTACCAAAAAAAAATTTAGAGGATAAGATGAGTTGTTTCAAATGTAAGTTGAGAAATTGAAACAAAAATAATATTAATCAACTTATATAGTGTTATTTATCTCTAGTATATGCTCTAGAGATCGATATCTAAATTATAGTAAGATAAAATGTTATTAATAGGAAAATTAAGGTTTGGTAAGAGCCAATAAAGGACAATCAATTTGTCCAAAACTACTGAAAATTGATGAAAAATGGGGACCAAATATTAAAACGTATAACAAACACTAGGGGTTAAAATGTGGGGTAAAACCACTCCCTGTGCAAATTGGCAAATTGATGGTATATTGGTATTGGTTCGATTTTTTTGTTTTTTTTTTTGTTTTTCGTTATATCATTTTGATGTGTAATTAATCTGAATTCATGCTGGAAAATTTCATGAAAGGGTGTAATTTATTGTCTATTAAAGGCGGTTAATTCATTCTCACAATTTGAATTTAAGATCTCTAATTTAAAATGTAGAGGTATTTATCATTCATCTGCACAATAACCGTTGGAGATAATGATGAATTTTATGCGCTTTAAGTCTGACCCGTGGACAATTAAAAATATTGGCTGAACAATACCACCCACCCTACCCTATCACCTATTGATGTTTTGACTTTAGCATCAGAGGCGGAAGCATAAGGTCCAAGGGAGTTAATGACTACTAACATTAACGCTCCATAACTACAGTTTTTTTAATAACACTCCATAGATAGAGTTTCGTTTGCTATTAGTATTTCCGTTTGTATATTTTGCTTCCAATGTCAACATGATAAGTATATACAAATTATGTATTTATACATTTAGAAATTTTCATAACTCTGTTTGTATATTTCGCTTGCCATAGAAATTTTTCAGAAATCCATTTATATATTTTGTTTGCCAATATACAAATAGGGTAATTTATTCCATTTGTATATTTCGCTTGCGAGAAAATGGCCAAAAGATCCCCCCCCCCCCCCCCCAACCTATAGCCGGATTTCCAACTACACACTCATACTTTACGGGGGTCCTATTACCCCCCTGAACATTTTTTTTTACTTATTTAGTCACCCTTATTTGCTGACATGTCCAAGAAGGTGAGACCAACTCCCTTAGGCGCGTAAGAAGTGAAAATCAAACATTAAAAGCTGAAGAAACTACATGTGTCAGTCCAAATCAGCTATATTAAATCTCCAATGGTATAATCTCATCTCTCCCAAAATCTTCCTCTTTTTCTCAATTCTTCTAATAGTTAAAAAATCTCCAACGGTATATTCCTTCATTCTCTCCCAAATCAGCTTAAAACTTGAATTTACTTGTCAAAGTATTCAACTGTAGTTTCAATTTCGAAAAAGCTTGAAGCTTTAGGGCTTGTAATTTCTCTGATTTCATAGTTAGGGTTCAATTTTTTCTTTCAAATTCATTGTTTTTTTTGCTTTGTTAGGGTTATAATGGCAAATGCGGACTTGAATAAGCTTTGTATGGAAGAATCATACCCAATGCTCAAAGCCGTTGTGTGGTGCAAACATGACGTTTTACTGCATATGTAAACTTCTTGGTCGAAGTCAAATCCCGGAAGGCGGTTTTGGTCGTGCCCCTACTATGGTGTATGTGATTTCTCTTCTTCTATTATTTATTTCGTTGAATTTAATTGATGTTAATGTACTAATTTGATATTTCAGTCTAAAAATTGTAAGTTTTTTTGATGGAGAGTCAAAGAAGAAGTCGACCCAAGATCAAAATTTATTCTCCCAAAATTGGTGAACAAAATCAAAGAGTTGGAAGAAGAAGTTTTGAGGATGCAGACACAAATCAATGAGCAAGTGATCAACAATAATAATGGTGTAGGTTCTATTGGAAGGTGTAGGTTCTATTGGAAGATCATTTTGTGTGTTTTGATTTGTGTTGTTGCTATGTTTATCAACAACCTATTCCAAAGTAGTGAATCAAGTATTGATCTAGTTGAATTGGCATAATAAATAATTACGTTTTGCTTTGTCATAGTAAGGTACCCTATGCTAGATTTTTAGATTTTGATGTAACAAGGAATTCTGTTTTTCTTGTAATGCTTTGTATTTATGTCTCTATTTATGTCAATGAAGATTCCAACGGATGATTGTGCAATTGTAAATTAGTTATTCAAGCAAACGAGAAAACAGTCTAAATGCTTTAATACATCGTTTAGTCACAGCCCAAAATCAAAAGGCATAGAGAAAATATTGTCATAGAATGTCATTGACAACCTAAAACAAAAACAGAAGTCGTTTGGTACTAATACATCAACATTCAACATCAAAAACTAAAGGGATAGAGAAAATATTGTCAGTCACAACCTAAAACAAAAACAGAATTCGTTTGGTACTACATTTTCCATGGCTCCTTGGATTGACTTGGATTGTTTGAACTACTTCCTTTTGATTTTTTTTTGTTTCTCACTCATTTCTTGAAGTTTTCTTGTTGATATTGCTGATTTTCCTTTCCATTTAAACTTGCTTGCCGTACTTGGTTTGAAACCAATATCACCAGTTATGTCAGTTGATCTTGTCACTTTGGTTGCACCAGTAGAGAGTATCTTAAAGCTTGGCATGCCAGGCTGCACCCAATTTATAAATTATAGTAGCAAAAACATAATTTATGAAGATGATTGATATAATTAGTAGCAAATACTCACATTAAATGCTTTGAATCCATTTTCAGCTTGAAACACACCCATTCCCATGATTGATGATCTTTTGTATGAGATTGTGCTTTCACTTCCCCTGCCCCTTCCTCTTTTACTAGTAGTTGGCAATGAAGTAGGTGGTGCTGGACGTGCTGGATGTTCAAGATATGCAGGATGTGCAGAAGGTGTTTTTCTTGGTCTTCCTTTTTTACTAGTAGTAGGCAAGGATGTTGCAGTAGGTGGAGGAGGAGCACTAAATGTTGGATATGTAAGAGGTGCTGGAGGTGTAGTAGGTGTTTTTCTTGGTCTTTCTCTTCCCTTTTTACTGGGGGCTCACCTTCTGTTGATGGATTCTAATTATACAAAGAAGAAGTTAGAAAATGATTATAGTTAATATCAATACAAGTAAAAATATTACCTTTGGTCTGCCTCTCCCCCTGCCTGAACTTGATGTTTTGCCTCTTCCCTTACCTGAACTTGATGTGTTGCCTCTTCCATTACCTGAACTTGATGGTTCCTCCCTTGCTGATGATTGAACATTTTGTGGACAACCTCTCTTGTTATGACCTCTACCATTACAATTACTGCAGGTCATGGCAAGTCCAGTTCTAGGTAACTTCCTGATTTCTTTGTCTCTCCATCTTCTTTCCTCCTAAGCTTACCTGGCCTTCCAGGCATGTTTTTAATTTCAGGTGGTGCAACTGTTGGATTAGTAGATATAGGCCACATTTCCATGTTTGTGATTGGTTGAAGAACATTAGCATAGGTTCTCAAGTAAGTTTCCTTACTGTAGCAGCTATCAATATAGTCAACAGTATCACATTTCTTGAAGTATATTGCAGCCACAACATGTGCACATGGTATGCCCATTAATTGCCATACCCTACAGCTACAAGTTCTCCTGCCAAGATCCACAGTGTGTTGATATAGTCCCTCTCTCACTTCAAACCCAGCAACTCCATTAAATTCAATACTACAATTCATTGACCTGCCAATATTTTCTTGTAGTACCTTTAGAGCCATTGGAGAGAAATTGCACTTCCAAGTATTTGGAAACTCCCTTAAATTACCTATCCTTGTCATCATCTTCACTCTAATGTCTTCAAGCATAGTAATAATTGTCTTGTGCCTTGCTGCCAATATCCATGCATTAAAACACTCAGACATGTTATTATCTACAGAATCACATTTTGTTTTAGTATTGAAGTAAACCTTACACCAATACTCTATGTTGTAGTACATTAAGTCATCCATCATTTTTTTTGGACCAAGACACTTCATCTTCTCCACATTGTTTCTTAATTGAGACTCAAAAGTACTTTTGGCAATCCTCCAGAATTGTTGTCTTCTTTGGAGGCCTCTCCAGTCCTTAGCCCAGTTAGCTAAGATGTGTCTAGCACACATTTTATGTTCTGCAGCAGGCAATAAATCTTGAATGGCTGCAGACAATCCCTATAAATATATGTAGTTATGTTATAATAACATATGCAACATTAAAACTAATAAATACAAATAAAAAATTTAAAAGTACACATACCTTTTGCATATCTGTAATCAAGGTGAGATCTCTACCATCTCCTAGTCCCAGATTAGTCTTTAATATCTTGACAAACCATGTCCATGTATTTTTGTTCTCATACTCAACCACTGCCCAAGCTAGTGGCAACATCTGGTTATTACCATCCCTGGCAACAACAACTAACAACTGCCCTTTGCAAACCCTTTTAAGGAAACAACCATCTAAACCTATGCACTTCCTACAATTCAAGAATGCCTTCTTCAATGAATCAAAACAGATATAAAAGCTTTTAAATACAGGCCTACCATGTGCATCAGATTCATCCAATTAAACAACACAAGTGGTTCCTGGATTGGTCCTTAGTAGTTCATCCTTGTAGTCAAGAATTCTTCCAAATTCAATAATATGATCACCCATAATATCTTTCAACACCCTAGCTCTTGCTCTCCTAACAGTAGGCTTGCCAACATGAATTTTAAGCTTCTTTCTAATCAGGTCTTGCAACTTCAAAATTCTTATACCTAGCTGCTCAAGGATTCTTTGTCTAAAGAATGTAGCTATGTACTTTGCATTACACAAATAATTTTTGGTTGTTGAATTACAAGTATGCTTTGGATTGTAAGCTTAATCATGAAATCATTTGTTGTGTTGTCAAGACATGCATACAAAAGCCATGGACAACTATCCTTGCACCTAACTCTAACTCTTTTTGGCTCATTCACCCACTTCTCTACTTGAACTCTTCTTTGGACAGCATATTTAGTTACTGCTCTTCTAAATTCATTCACATCTGAAAAGACCATACCCAACTGCCATACAACTTTCTTAGCAGTAGGGTCATGAACAATTTTCTTTTTTTTTGTGCTTTTCCTTCTTGATGTATTTACCCTTCTAGGTAAATTAACCCAACCAGAATCAGAACTGTCAGCATCAGAATTGTGTTCATCTTCATCACAACACTCATCTTCATCTATTTCAAAACTGTCAGCATCAGAACTTGGATAGTATGGCTCATCACCTCCTAACCTTCCTTCAACACTTATTTTTCCTGTTTCAGTTTCATCAAAACCTAAATCTGGTCCAGCTTCACCTATTGGTACCTCTTCAGGGTCAGCTTGTACTCTCTCATTTCTTTTTCTTCTTTGAAAAGTCCTCTTTTCAGCCCTCAACTCCCTAACCTCCTCATGCACATCACTACCATAATCCTCATCATCATCTCCAACTAATTCACCTTCAGTATCAACACTCTCTTCAGTTGAGTAATCAGAACTATCTCCTTCCACTAAATCAGATCCAACTGGACCTACATCTATATTATTAGGATCTACAGTAGTTGGATCTACACTAACAGGATCTGCAGTAGCTGGATCTGGATCTGGATCTGTACTATCAGGATTAGTAGCAGGATTTGTAGTGGAAGTATTTGTAGTATTGATTGGAGTTGTGGTAGAAGATGTTGTAGCAACAGTAGCAGTTGTAGTTTGAGGTGTTGTAGTAAAAGGGTCCTCACCAGATAAAGTTTCATCACCAACCACAATGTTTGGACCACAATTTGGTTCAGCCCCTTTATTGAAAGTTGAACCAGAATCCTCTCTATTTTCATGGCTAACATTTTCTAATAAAATAAGGTCGGGGTCCACAACTGCTTCATCAATCATGTGTTTCACATATATCTCCACAATATCTCCATCTTCCAAAGAACAACATAGGTCTAAAATATCCATATCATTGTCTATATCTTCCAAAATGCCACTGTCAGGGGGTTTAATACTAAATGTGCAACTTGTGGTGTATACCAATTCTTTAATGTAGCCTCTTAATTCAAAATAGGACATCTTATCCACATCAACATCTAAAAATTCTGTAACTTGCCCACCCTTATATATTGGTTGTCCACTACTTAAATCTAACACCCCACCATGATACGATCTTAAGGTAACCAAAGTGAACCCACTCATCTCCTACCTGAATGGAATGAAAGAACAAAGAATATTTAAACTACACATTGTACATTAAACACACAAACAGTAGGTAAATATGAACATATCATCATTATAACAATGAAAATTGTAAACTTACTATGCCATAGTATCATATCATTACGAACATATATAACATTAAACAAGAAAGGAAACACCACATGGCTAACAATATGAAGATAATATGGTATAAATTCAACAATGGAATGCTATTATACCAAAACCCAGTTATTGCTCTTCATTTTTTTGTCAATTTCATAACCCTAATCAAACACAATAATCAATATCGTTCAAGATCGCTTATAAAGAACTAAAAGAACTAACCATTACTTAGAGAAAACTTCAACCCAACAAACGAAAAAACCTAAACGAACCTTCCCCAACCTTCCCAGCAAACTTCGATTGAAAGGAAATCTTTGATCAAGAAGAGAATGAGGGTGAATTTGGTTAGATCGAAAAGGTTAGGGTTTAGAGAAAGAAAGAGGAAAATGAAAAGATTAAGGGAAATTAGTGGGTTTTAGACTTCTGGGGTCCACTCATTATGTGGCAGCGCTTGTAAACAAACATTTTATTATATCTAGTTTATGTGGACATGTCAGTAAATAAGGGTGAGTAAATAAGTAAAAAAAAATGTTCAGGGGGGTAATAGGACCCCCGTAAAGTATGAGTGTGTAGTTAGAAATCTGACTACAGGTTGGGGGGGCTTTTGGCCATTTTTCCTTTCGCTTGCCATAGAAATTTTTCGAAACTCCATTTGTATATTTCTCTTGCCAATATACAAACATGGTAATTATTATGAATTTTTATACAAATCAAATATATCAACTAATCATATATAAATAGCCAGAGAAAGCATATAAAAAATCTTGATTTATACAATCAAGAATCAAATTAATACAAATTCTAAATTTACGCAATTAAGAACCAAATAACAAAATAAACATCTGAAACGGTAGCTATGAAACATAATATGGTATAAATATTTGTCATTTAATTTTTCCTTTAATTCATCCCTATCATTGAAACTCTCGTTATTTAAATTTCTAATTCCAACAGTATTATAGCATCAAATAGCAAGGAAGTCAACTAGCAAAGTCTTAAATATTTTATTTCGTTAGTTAATTAATCAAGGTGCTCTATTTTAACCAATTTAAGAAATTAATTCAAAATATTTAAAATTATATTTGAAGAACCAAAATTGACCTACTCTCATGAATATAGAATATTTTTGTTAAAACTTGCTACTTTTTCCTATAAAAAGAGAAACAAAGCAAACATCTCTTAACAACGTCTCAGATAAACATGAAGTATAAGCAATTTTATTATACTTTTTTTGTTGAAATTTATGTATATTTCTTTTTTTATGTCTATAAATATGAACATCTCTTTTTATGTTTAATTAACCTTTGATTCTAATGAATTATACCTTTAATAACTCGACCTTATACGAACATGTTTCAAAACTGTAAACCATAAGATCAAATAGTGTGTTTCTAGCTTAATTATGCGTACACACCTTTGCGTTTGGATCACAACAATATTAAACGAAATTAAATGTATATTTAAATTTCATATCCAATTAAATTCAATTACTAATATATATTAACTTAAAATCACTATAAAAACTTATAATATTCTATTCATGAATCCTTATTTGATTCTACAGTTCCATGAATGTTGTATGGAGTCAATTATCAAGTAATATAAATGTTAAAAGGACAAATTTGAAATTCTAAGTTTACTCATATAAGAAAAAACAACTAATTATACAAAACTATAAGTTGTAGGAATTAATGTGACAAAGTATGTGTGTGTATATATATATATATATATATTCATGGAACATGATCTCCAATGAGTCTATGACAATTTACAATTGAATAGAAAGATAATGATTCTATAATTTTTATTTTCATATGAATAATATCATTTAAGTAAAAGTATATTATAATGGACAATATATAACTAATTTTTTTAATTAAATACATTTGGGATATGAGAACATGATCTCCAATGAGTGTATGATAATTTACAATTGAATAGAAAGAAAATGATTTTTTATTTTTTTAAATATTTTTTTCATATGAAAAATATCATATAGCTAAAAATATATTATAATGGACAATTGGCAAATATACTCATCTATCGACCTTAATATTGACTGGAACCGAGAAGTGTGAACTCCATTTATAACAATTTAAAGACCGACTTTACTTTCGAGAGAAAAAAAAGACTTTGATTTTATTTATTTTTTGTTTACAAAGTCAATCATATGCAAACCTAATATAGAATAGAATCATATAGGTGTATCATCACTCATAAGACTCAATATGAGTTTTTCTTTTGGGTGTGGTTTCACACGAGATTTAAATGTTGAGTAAGAAATTGAACAATTGATGACTTTCTGAATATGTTAATACACTTTTTTTTTTTTATAACAATAATATTCTATAATAATATTTCATTATAACGACTTGTTTTGAAATAAATTTTTATAACAGTAAAGAAAAATATTCAAAACAATTTTTATAATAGTAAAGAAAAATATCCAAAAAATGATGTTATTATAAAGTTTGACTTATTATATATATTCTTAAATCTTGAAATGTTTTGCTCACATTTGGATTAGCAAAAGAAAATTATTTCGTTATTAAAATATAACTATTTGAGATTTTATTTTTTCGAGTTGGATCGTAATTTGTAAGTGATGTTGATGTATCATTTGACTCTCAGAGATTTATTATGCATTTATATGGTAAAGTTGCTCGTTGACTAAAAATAAGTAAAAAGTCAAACATCTATTTCCCCAATTGTTGGAGAGTTTATAGATTTTAAATTTTATATGTAACATCATGCCTTAGAAAGAGCCCAATGGATTATAGAACACGAAAATCGGCAAAATGAGGGGTTTACCTGCTCTGGGGCTCGTTTGACCTTGAAAATGGGTCGTTTTGGCCGTGCTAACCAACTGGCTCCATAGCTAAGGTCTTAACGGATATCTATGTAAATTTTTGCCAAAAATGATGTCGGAATTCCAGATCACCAAAAATCTCATGGACTATAGCACACGAAAATCGGCAAAATGTGGGGTTTACCTGATCTGGGCTCGAGTGACCTTGAAAATGGGCCGTTTTGGCCATGGTCACCAACTGACTCCATAGCTAAGGTCTTAACGGACGTCCATGTAGATTTTTGGCAAAAATGACGTCGAAATTTCGGATCACCGAAAATCCCATGGACTTTAGCACACGAAAATCGACAAAATGGGGGTTTACCTACTTTGGGGCTCGTTTGACCTTGAAAATGAGTCGTTTTGGCCGTGGTGACCAACTAGCTCCATAACTAAGGTCTTAACGAACGTCCATGTAAATTTTTGAAAAAAATGACTTCGAATTCCGGATTACCAAAAATCCCATGGACTATAACACACGAAAATCAGTAAAATGGGGGGTTTACCTGCTCTGAGGCTCGATTGACCTTGAAAATGGGTCGTTTTGGCTGTGGTGACCAACTGGCTCCATAACTAAGGTCTTAAAAGGATGTCCATGTAAATTTTTGGCAAAAATGACGTCAAAATTTTGGATCACCAAAAATTTCATGCAATGCACACGAAAATCGGCAAAATGGAGGGCTTACCTGCTCTGGGGCTCGTTTGACCTTGAAAATGGGCCGTTTTGGCCGTGGTGACCAGCTGGCTCCATAACTAAGGTCTTAACGGACGTCAATGTAATTTTTGACAAAAATGACGCCGAAATTCCGGATCACCAAAAATCTCATGGACTATAGTACAAGAATCGGCAAAATGGAGGGTTTACCTGTTTTGGGGATCGTTTGACCTTAATAATGGGCCGTTTTGGCCGTGGTGACCAACTGACTCCATAGTTAAGGTCTTAACGGACGTCCATGTAAAATTTTGGCAAAAATGATGTCAGAATTCCGGATCACCAAAAATCTCATGGACTATTGATTTCACGTATCATGACATTTCATCCAATTCTAAGTGCCAACGATCGTTAGTCAGTACTTATAGTAAGTAATATAAGTACAAACATGTTCAAGTCAATCATAGTTAAATACATTTACGAATGACAACATATTTCAAATTTAGGGGTGACACAAACATCAAATAACATGGGGGTTTTGATTGTAATTATCAACTACGACAACAACAAATAACACAAATGTAACAAGTAAAGAGACGGTTTCTTGGGATGTGATTGGATTATAGGCTAAGGTAGACAAATGGGTAATTACAACTGCTAGTAAATAGCTGTAAATCACTGAATAAGCTAGACTTTAGTGGGGGTAAATTTTCTTTTGAACAATTTACCCCGAATCAAATTGGTTTCTCTAGAACACCAATTAGCAGCAATTAAGAACATCCTACACTTTTAGTTCATTCATTCTCTCGAGCTGAATGTGTGGAAAAGGGTTTAGGATTCACTCTCTCGAGCTGAACCCATGACAACCCAATATCTACAGACCATCAAATTAGTAATCTTGGTTTTAAAGCCTCTCTCTCGAGCAAGCCAAAAACATGAAGGTAGAATTGCATTTGCAACTACAACCCTTTAAATTAAACCACAATTACTGATTGAAATCACCTTTAAACAGCATTTAAATTATCAATTAACAATACCCATAAACTAAATTAACCCATAATCACATAATAACACCCCAAGAATTGGGGTTTTAGCTAGACATCATAAAAAGATAGAATTGTTATCAAATTATGTTTCCATCAACTGGGTAAGATTAATTTCGTCTTTACAAAAGTCTAAATTGAAGAATCTTAAAGACCAACTTCCAATTTCTCAAAAATGGAAAACTTCAATTCTTCAAATCTAAGGAAATGTTTTGTCTCCAAACTCAGAGTTCTATTCTAAAACTTATGAGAAAATCTATATTATGAAAACTCTCTCTAAAACTAAGAATTCAAAAATGTATTTATAGTCGCCAAAAATATGCTGCGAAAGGCCATTCGGCGTAGTAAGTCGAGATTGCCGATCCACTCGGCAATCCGCCCTTTGGTCAGTTCCATCGCCTGTTTGCCTTGGTCATCAGCATCCTCAAGTTCTGTAACTTTGGGCGATCTAACACTGCATCGTGGAACCATTCGGTGACACGCCGACTGCTCCATTCCATCACCGACTTGATTTTCTCCTTCAGGGCTTGTCACACTTGAACTTTAGGCAAGATCATATCCATTTGGCGACTCGCCCAATAGGTTAGGCGATCACCAAGCTTTCTTTTCTTTGTTCTTTCAGCTGCCTTGTTCCTTTTTGCTCATTAGTGTCCATGCTTTGTTCCTCAATCCAAATACCTAGAAATCAAGGATTTACATCAGTTATTTGCACAAAATAAGCATTTGAGGACACTAAATCTATTAAAATGAAACCCTAAATGAGTCAAAATTGTGGACTCATCAACACCCCCAACTTAAACTTTTGCTTGTCCTCAAGTAAAACTCAAGTTCAGCCATTCAAAAAGAATGTCTCAAACAGTGATACACAAGACTCAATCATGAATGCACACAAAAAGACTCAACTTACTCATGCAAGGATCAATTGTGCACTCAAAGATTCAAGT
Organism: Solanum pinnatisectum; assembly: GCA_035578085.1. NCBI lineage: Eukaryota > Viridiplantae > Streptophyta > Magnoliopsida > Solanales > Solanaceae > Solanum > Solanum pinnatisectum. The sequence continues at coordinate 22,498,020 of CM069079.1, forward strand.
TGTGACTTACCATTATCAAAGATTCTCAAGTTTACAATACTTGCTTCAAATACAAGTTCAAGCTCAACAAAGGTACTCAAATGCCCTCACACAAAGAATGATTCCATAATCACACACAATGGTTCAACAATTTAAAGCTCCGAAATCAAATGCAACACTCACACTAACAAAGATGAACACAATGCATGACTTTACCCATAGGTTTGCCCTTATTTTCAAACCTATAATTGTTTCAACTCACTCAAGATCAAAAAGGTCTTTTCAAGGCTTGTAATGGGGCTGAGTGCAAAGGTATGGTCATTTAGGCTTAATGGTTGTAATCCTCATGAAATGTGGTATGAACAATACTTTCTTTCCTTTTCTTAATCATTCTCATTCATGCTCAAAAGTCACCCCATTATTCATCTTCCATGGATTGTTGGACACCCCATTTTCATTGCACTTTCATAACTTTATTCCACAACTTTTTCATTCTTTTTCTTTTTCATTCTTTTCTTCTTTTTCTCTTTTTTTTTGTATGGAGGGGTTCCATCTTTCTCAAAATCATGGGTCAAGGGGACTTCTTTGCATTTCTTGATTTACCTTCTTTTTTCACCACACCCCCAACTTAGGTTTTTGGCCTAAGTTGGCTATTCAAACAAACCACAAATCATGAGGATTATAGGTAATGGATAAAGAAAGGTCACAATTTCATCAAGTTTCTTCCCAGAAAAGGCTAAGGCTCAAAAGGTGTTCAAGCGAAGTTCACACACTCACAAGGTACAAAAAGAGGTATAATGTCAAATTGTTTCACACTCTTCAAAGTTTCCTAAGATCATCTCAAGAGCTTGCATCATTTAGTCAATCGGACCAACGGGGCAAATTCTAGGTGTCATTACACATGGTTCACGGTAAGCTCATCATACAAGGCATTGAAACCAATGTCAAACAAGACTCCACACTTTTGCTAGTGTGCAATGTTCATCAAAAGAGACTCAATTTGATAATTGGCTAGTCACGACGAGATGCAAAAAGTTCACATATTGCCTATGCAACTTCATTTGGCCTCATCGTAGCCGCACAATCATTTTTGTTCGATTATGAGCACTATTCAAGTCATCAGTATTGATCAAGACCAATAATCAAATTTGCAAGAGAACAACCACATTCAAACACAAACAAGAGGTGTCACAATTATTTTTGGAAGGGTCCAAAAATCATTAACAATTAAAACAAGGAGCCACAAGCTCAATCATCCACAAAATGCAGTATCAACACAATTTATAGCTCAAAAATCCAAATATATAGACAAAACAATAATCACAAAAGGTGGGCCTCACCCCACTACAAACAAAGCTATTTATCCTCAAATGCAAGAAATAAAATATCCAAAAGTCAAATAAAAGTAAGACAGAGAAGGAGGTAAAAAGTAATCCTGTCTAAACAGTCGCTTCATCTGTTAGGGCATCAGTACCCGGTGTAGTGCTCTGAATCGGGTCTTAGTACCCGGAGTCACCTCAGAAATACTAGCTCTACTGGACCCACTCATGGTGGTGTCTCTCAAAGAGGTCTGGCGCATAGTCTCGAACATGACATCCTCTAGGTCAGCCAGATTATCATAAACCTCAGCATCACGCATCTCTATCTGCTCCTCATCGGTCTTCGCCTCTGACTCATCAGCTGTTGTGCCATCCCTATATATATCTCCGGTGGTAGCCGGAGGAATCTCAAAAGTCTCTGGAGCATCAACATCGTCAGCGGCCTCTAGTAGTGAAGTGAAGTCAATAGACTTTAGATAGTCCACATCCTTCATCAGATTTGCTACTTCGGCTTTCAAAGCCGTAACCTCGGAGGACTCCCCCTGTCTACTCTCACAAGCCTCAACTCTTGCAGTGAGAGTGTCAATGGAAGTCCGAAGGGGGTTAAGTGCAGCTAAAATGGCAGCCTCAATCATCTATGGCACAACAACCTCTAATCTAGTAGCCCTCACATCAGCCGATTGGGCTAAGTTCCCCATCTTCAGGATTATAGCCTGAGTAATCTTGGTGGACAGGGAGGAGGTGGAAGCACCTGGGGCCTGTGAAGAAGAAGAAGGAGCAGATGTAACTGAAGGCCCAGAGGTCGGAGTAGAAAAAGATGCTTCTGCAGGTATCGAACCAATGTCTACCTCCTGGGATGTATCCACCGGGGCTGCTCTCCTCCTGCTGACCTCCTCTTAAGTGTATTCAGCCTCTATACGTCTAATATATGTGGAGGAGGAGGGGGTAATCTAAATATCTCTAGCAACATCCCCGGGGACTTGAGCACGCCGACACAACTCTGTGATAAACATTGGAAATAGAAGTGAGGTCTGCCTCTGCTTGGCCCTCATGGCCATCTCTTGCTCAATAATAAGCCCCATGTTAATTCTCTTCTTAGAAATAATCGACCCAAGGCAGGCTGCCTTAGGATGACAGAGAACAGACTCATTTTGAGAGGGCATAATCGAGCTGCTGATGAATCCAAACCAAAAATGTGCAACTACACTTAAGTCCCTCTTCTCAATCGGGACTCCTGCCTATATCCACTTTGGGGTGGTGTCTGAGATGAGGGCCGCTAGCCAGCCCTTGAGCTCATCCAATGATGTTGTAGTGGTAGCCAAGTTGGGGTAGTCAAAGTCTGACCCGCTGTCAAGTACTGCATTAATGTGATCACAGCTACAATGCACCACTGTCCCCCGTACCATAATGGACCTCACTGGTTTGAAATCATTGGCCTTCTTATTGCTTTTAGGGACTAGGTCACCATATGCATAGTAGAACTCTCGGACCCATGTAGGAATGTAGGGGCCTCGGGGCCTGGTGAACTGCTCAAAACGATGGTACTGAAGTGTCTCCCTCACCCCGGAGTATCTGCCCTCTAAGCCTTCTGTCGAAAGGAGATTCTCCTCAAGAATCGTTCTCAACCCATCGACTTTCAGTCGGTTTAGTATCTGTGGAGGAGGAACCACTGGTGGTGCAGGAGCTATCGGAGGTGCCGAAGCTGGCACTAAATCTACTGGGGTGGAAGCTGAAGGGACTCTAGTTGAGTCAGGGTAAGATCTAACACGAATCTCAGCCCACCGGGAATGTAAGGGCTGGTCGTCCTCAGGCTCAAATAATGCAGCCTGAGAGTCAGCAAACACTCTCTCCCTGTTGTGCTCTGGAACCTCAGATGCGGGCCTCTTGCCTTTGCCCTTGCCTCCCATTGGAGGCTTTGTTCTTCCCTTTTTAGGAGGATTTGTTCCCTCTTCATTAATCACAATCCCCGTGCTCTTTTGTGGGGTGGCATGTAAAGGTTAGTCCAGGCCATATCTGCAAAGACATCAAAAAGAGTTAGAAACAATTCAATCAAATGCACAGAAAAGGAGTTGCAGACAGACACACCGAACTAGTCGGCGAGTCACCGAATCTTTTTGGCAAGTTAGATCGGGCTCGTCGAAAGGATTGACTCAAAAATCTCAGAAAAATAGGCATGTCAGAGATGGAAAGGGCCTTTCGGTGAATCACCGACAACATTTGGCGAGCAAGGATTAGCCCGCCAAAAGTTACAGTGCAATTAAGGATCAGGGGCGCAGACAAAGGGCTATCAAGAAGGACTTTTGGTGAGTCACCGAGTGCATTCGGTGACCTCATGCTTCTCGTCGAAAGTTGCTGAACCAAACTTCACGTTTAGCATGAAATTAAAGGTGATATGGGATACTTTGGCGAACCGCCGAGTGGTTCGGAGAGCTCGACCCAGCTTGCCAAACGACCCAACCTGCCTACTTTCAACCCAATTCCTCAAATTTAACCCCGCAGCCCCCGAAAACAAAATCAACACATGCACCCATAAAATAAAACAAAGACCCATTACACCCATGCCCCTGGGATAGTCATACTTCTCTCGATTTTTCCAAATTTGCCCATTTGACGACTTTTGCCCTTAAGAATGACGTCAACTGCTCCATCATTGAGCAAAATACGTCATTTGGCACAAATGCGGGCTACTTAGACTTTATCCGACTAGACCCAACAACATGCAAGCACAACCCCATAATTGTTAACCAATTTTAAGGCACAAAATCTCAGGAATTCAACAATAAAGGCATTACGGGCAAAATATTCAAATTAACACAGGCACACACAAATACAATTACGATCAGAGAGGTCCAACACACATCACTAAGATAAAATCATTGCAAATGAGTATAAATTCCTAAATGTAAACTCAGGGTTCGGAAAACCAACCTTAGATGCCGAATAATCAAGATTTGAAAAGCTAGGCGGCAAAGATTCCAACTCTGAGCACACAATCAATGACTCAAATACACTAAAAATGCGAAAATATAGAATACTAAAGTGCGGGTATGAGTTTGGGAAGTTCAAAAGTGAGGGAAAATGAAAGAGTTTGAAAGTTTAAACCTTTGGCCTTTAAAAACCGTCCAGTTCTCGGCCATTTGGTGACATTAGTTTTGCTCGCCGACCCACTCGGTGACACATCGAGTGGGCACTTACCTCACTGAGTTTTACAGAACTTCCAATTAATCTGGGGGTCCAAACGGCAGACTAGGTCGTGATCGCCGACCTGGTCGGTGATTTGCCAAGTTGCTCTTGGGCTCACCGAGGTTTACATATTCCAATTTAAAATTGTCTTGAGTCCAACGGTGATCCAAGTTGGGTTCGCCGACCTCTTCGGCGATATGCCGACTGGGCTTTTAGCTTGCCAACCTGCACTTTTCAAACACCTTCCACACTTTGACCTGCAAAATCAACACACGATTATTTCTAAAACAAAAATAAAGCGATAAAACCTTGGGTTGCCTCCCAAGAAGCACCTTAGTTAATGTCATGGCACTACTTCCCCACTCAATCTTGATTTGTAGGGTAGAGATGAGACAACACATAACCCATTTCGGTCTCCAGAAGCTGAACAAATATGAAATGTGAAGCAGTCATCTCATTCAGCAGTGAGACATTCTCTTTTATCTCATTCAACACTTTGTCGTGATCTTTGACTTTGTGAAGAATGAGAGAGAGTATCTCTTTTATTTGTCCACCCTCGTACACCGTGGGCTTGATACATTCGTGAGGGGGAATGTACCGGTCTTTCTTTTTGGCCGGTGCTTCCAATTCTAAGATCTTTTTGGCTACTAGATCCAGCTAAGTTAACAGTGTGGCCAAGATCTGGTCCTTCTCAGTCTCCTTGTTGGTCTTAGCCATGTGATCAAGGAGCTGGGCTGTTATTGCATATGGTAGTCGTGAGAGACTCCCTAGAGACATTGGGTCAGCCACTCCTCTATTTTTCGGACCAAGACCTCTATGGAAGCAGTTCAATAACATGTTATTTGAGATTCCATGAGCTGGGCACTACAGCAACACTGACTTAAATCTCAGCCACAACTCATGGATTAACTCACCCTCTATTTGCCTGAAACTTAGGATGTTATCCCTAAGAATCATCATTCTCAAAGGAGAGAGGTCTATTTGGTCACCGTTGCTACAAGACATGCTCCTTTATTCTACTCAACAAGATACACAAAAACCAAAACTAAAAATTAAGTAAGTTCAACTATGACTAATAAGAACAAAATTCAACTTAACTAAAGAATCTTAACCAACACCACATCCCCGACAGTGGCGCCATTTTGATTTCACATATCAGGATACTTAATCCAATTCTAAGTGCCAACGATCATTAGTTAGTAATATAACCCAACTAAGTGAGTTGGGGTCGAATCCCACAAGGAGTGGTACGTGTTTAAAATTCAAGAGCTAAGTAAAAACATGTTCAAGTCAATCATAGGTAAAAACATTTACTAATAACAGCATATTTCAAATTTAGGGGTTACATAAGTGTCAAATAACAGGGGGTTTTGATTGTAATTATAAACTACGACAACAACAAATAACACGAAAGTAACAAGTAAAGAGACTGGTTCTTGGGATGTGATTGGATTATAGGCTAAGGTAGACAAATGGGTAATTGCAATTGATAGTAAATAGCTATAAATCAGTGAATAAGCTAGACTTTAGTGGGGGTAAATTTTCTGTCGAACAATTTACCCCGAATCAAATTGGTTTCTCTCGAACACCAATAAGCAGCAATTAAGAACATCCTACGCTTTAGTCCATCACTCTCTCGAGCTGAATGTGTGGAAAAGGGTTTAGCATTCACTCTATCGAGCTGAACCCATGACAACCCAATACCCACAGACCATCAAATCAGTAATCTTGCTTTTAAAACCTCTCTCTCGAGCAAGCCAAAAACACGAATGTAGAATTGTATTTACAACAACAACCTTTTAAATTAAACCTCAATTACTGATTGAAATAGCCTTTAAACAACATTTAAACTATCAATTAACAATACCCATAAACTAAATCAACCCATAATCACATAATCACACCCCAAGAATTGGGGTTTTAGCTAGACATCATAAAAAGATAAAAATCGTTACCAAATTGTGTTTCCATCAACTGGGTAAGATTAATTTCGTCTTTACAAAGGTCTAGATTGAAGAATCTCAAAGATCCATTTCCAATTTGTCAAAAATGGAAAACTTCAATTCTTCAAAGATAAGGAAATGTTTTGTCTCCAAACTATGAGTTCTATTCTAAAACTTATGAGAAAATCTATATTATGAAAACTCTCTCTAAAACTAAGAATTCAAAAATGTATTTATAGTCGCCAAAAATATGTTGCGAAGGACCATTCGGCGCAGTAAGCCGGGATCGCCGATCCACTCGGTGATTCGTCCTTTGGTCAGTTCCATCGCCTTTTTGCCTTGGTATTCAGCATCCTCAAGTTCTGTAACTTTGGTCAATCTAACACTGCATCACGGAATCGTTCGGCGACATGCCGACTGCTCCATTCCTTCATTGACTTGATTTTCTCCTTTAGAGCTTGGCACACTGGAACTTTAGGCGAGATCATAGCCATTCGACGACTCGCCCAATGGGTTAGGCGATCACCAGGCCTTGTTTTCTTCATTCTTTCAGCTGCCTTGTTCCTTTTCTCTCATTAGTGTCCATGCTTTGTTCCTCAATCCAAATATTTGGAAATCAAGGATTTACATCAGTTATTTGCATAAAATAAGCATTTGAGGACACTAAATATATTTAAAGAAAGCTCTAAATGAGTCCAAATCATGGACTCATTAACTATAGCACATGAAAATCGGCAAAATTGGGGGTTTACCTGCTATGGGGCTCGTTTGACCTTGAAAATGGATAGTTTTGGCCATGGTGACCAACTGTCTTCATAGCTAAGGTATTAACGGATGTCCATGTAATTTTTTTGCAAAAATGAAGTCGGAATTTTGGATCACCAAAAAGCCCATGGACTATAGCACACAAAAATTAGTAAAATGGGGGGTTTACATGCTCTGGGCTAAATTGACCTTGCAAATGGGCCGTTTTGGCCGTGGTTACCAACTGGCACCATAACTAAGGTCTTACCGGACGCCCATGAAAATTTTTGCAAAAATGAAGTTGGAATTCTGGATCACCAAATATCTCATGGACTATAGCACACGAAAATTGGCAAATGGGGGGTTTACGTGCTATGGGGCTCGTTTGACCTTGAAAATGGGCCGTTTTGGCCATGGGGACCAACTGGCTCCATAGCTTAGGTATTAACGGACGTCCATGTAAACTTTTGGCAAAAATGACGTCGGAATTCCGAATCACCAAAAATTCCATGGACTATAGCACACCAAAATTGCCAAAATGGAGGGTTTACCTGCTCTGGGGCTCGTTTGACCTTGAAAATGGGCCGTTTTGGCTGTGGTGACCAACTGGCTCCATAGCTAAGGTCTTAACGGACGTCCATGAAATTTTTTGGCAAAAATGACGTCGAAATTCTGGATCACCAAAAATCCCATGGACTATAGCACACGAAAATCTGCAAAATGGGGGTTTACTTGCTCTGTGGGTCGTTTGACCTTGAAAATGGGCCGTTTTGGCCGTGGTGACGAACTGGCTCCATGGTTAAGGTCTTAATGGACGTCCATTTAAATTTTTGGCAAAATGACATCAAAATTCTGGATCACCAAAAATCCCATGGACTATAGCACACGAAAATTGGTAAAATGGTGGGTTTACCTTCTCTAGGGCTCGTTCAACCTTGAAAATAGGCCATTTTGGCCGTGGTGACCAGCTGGCTCTATAACTAAGGTCTTAATGGACATTCATTTAAAATTTTGGCAAAAATAACGTCAAAATCTTGGATCACCAAAAATCCATGGACTATAGCACACGAAAATCAGCAAAATAGGGGGGTTTACTTGCTCTAGGCTCGTTTGACCTTTAAAATGGGTCGTTTTGGCCGTGGTGACCAACTGGATCCATAGCTAAGGTCTTAACGGACGTGCATGAATAAATTTTTCAAAAATGATATTGGAATTAAGGATCACCAAATATCCATGGCGTATAGCACACAAAAATCGGCAAAATTGGGGGTTGACCTGCTCTGGGGATTGTTTGACCTTGAAAATGGGCTGTTTTGGCCATGGTTTCCAGATCAAAACCTTTCCCCATCAATAATTACCCATTAGATTATGTTTTACGGATTGAAAAATGGATTCGGAGAGTTAAAATCTTACCTTTAGCCTCAAGAATGGTGAAAAAATGTCAAGAAAACCCCTGGGTTCGTTCCTTAGCTCTAAAGTTCAAAAATTGCTAAATAAAAAATTTTTGGGGTTTATTTCTGACTTTAAGTCGCGTATGTCCCGCCATGGCAGAAATAATTCTGCCACATTGGCTTGCACGGAACCATTGAGCCGATTTGAGAGTTCCAAACGCCCATTTCACAACACATCTTCGACCAACGATACTCAGAAACTATCCGTTCACGCTAAGATCAATTTTGGGGGTTCTACTCGCCCGAATTCAATTCTGTAAAGTTACTACAAAATAGTTTTCGAGCCCAAAAATTTTCCTGGTTGGTTTTTCTATAACGACGGAACCCGATAATTATAGATTTGGAGGTCCTATAGAACTACATAGCCAGCGTAGGATAGGAGAGCATTGATTCTTCATGCAACTCCTCACTGCCTCTGAGAAGGCCAATTAGATGGACCCATAGTCACGATATCATCCTATACCTCTGGTAAGATATAGGATGGACCCTTGCAATGTGCGGCGGGACGTTGTATCATTGCCGGACTTATGGTAATAGCTGTCAGTTAGAGAAACTCCCCAGAAGTAAAGTATATTATTTTCATGTTGCTTTCATTGTATATTTTATTGTAAAGCTTAAATGTTCACTTCATGTTCATATTTTGATTCAGTTGATTTGCTTTCAGTCATTCAGTTCAGTTATTTGTTTACTTAATCATATTACATACTCATACATTCCATGTATTGATGTCATTAGACCTGCATCCTTTTATGATGCAGATACAGGTGTTCTGGATTATTAACAGGCTCTTCGTTAAAATCACTCTACATTCCTGTTATCTTTAGGTGAGCCTCCTTTATTTCAGAGGACTTCACAATTACTTTCCAGTTAGTAGTTTTGAGGTGTCATGGGTCTTGTCCCGACATCCTTCCTTAATAGTAGAGGCTTCATAGATAGAGAGTTTTGGAGAGTCTTTCAGTCTCACGTACTTTTTTTTAAAACTTATGTTTCATACTTACTATATTCAGTGAAGTTTTGAGATTTAGTAGACTATTTTTAAACATTTCTTTCAATAGGATGAGGGTTCGCTTGGGGACCAGAAATGGTTCTCAAGTGTCGGCCACGTCCAGGGTATAGGCTCGGGTCGTGACATTACTTCTATATCTAAAAGGTCTTTCATCCTATCCATCAACTTATAAATTCGAGACTCCTGGTGGTATACATTCTTTGTTAATCCTTCAACAAACTTTGTCAGATTTGTAAGTTGTTCATCAGTGGAAGAAACATCAGTTATCATGGCTTGCATGATCATTGGGAATGTAGAAGGGTAGAATAGATTGTCATTCAAGTTTATCTTTAACAAACTCATATTATGTGATGCATGTGGAGATGATTCAGTGGTTGAATCATAGTTCCCCTTTATGGTAGAGTACTTTAAACCAGATTGCTTAAGTAGAGCTAAGATTTTCTTGATCTTTTCAGCTATGCTACTTCCACCTTCTTAAGCATTTGTGGAGGATCTTGATCCTTTTGGAGTTGAAGATAAAAAAATAAGAGTTGATATGAACAAAATTTGAAGTATTTGATGTGCCGTCATAGTTGTCATGCTCCTCGTGACAGATCCAAAGCTTTCGAAGGTAACACCGAGGATTTCTTCTTCATCAGTAGAGAATTTGGAGTTAGTGGCTTTAGAGGCAGTTGATTAAGAGTTGTTTTTCTTGGAATTCATCTTGATATTCTTTGGTACTTGAAAAGTTGAGATGAGAGTTAGAGATGATCCCACTAGGTGTGCCAGGATTTATAGATAGAAAAATTTGAGTCGAGAAAATAATGATAAATATCGGAAAATAATGCAATAATTGTATTTAATGATATCTAAGTGGGAATGTTACAATCTTTATGATTCCTCTGATTTATCTTTTTAGAGACAAATTCAAGGGTTCCTGAGCTTGATCTTGAATTTGGAACATGACTTATACTTGCGTTCAAGGGCTTTTGGGCTTGATCTTGTACTTGAATGCTTGAATTCTTGAACTTGTATCTTATAGAGAAATCTATGACATTTGATCCTTCAGCTTTTTCTGACTTCTTCTTTAGAAATTCTAGTCCCTTTGCTCAAATATGAGGACCCCTATTTATAGTCTGTGAATAGATGAATTGTGGTAGGAACAAGTTTCCCTTCTGCCAATTAGATTTAAGTGACATGAAATATTGGACTTTACGAAGTGGGCTTTTCATTTAGATGCATGACATGATCCTATTGACTTTTTCTTTTTTTGACTTGGCATGCCACATCATTTAAACGTAGCACCAAGCTGAAAAATCATTAATTTATTTCATGTAGCAATGACAATCACACTTCTAGTTGTCTGAAGAAGTTCATCTAGAGAGAAAGTTCCATAAAAATCAATACTTGGCTTTTGTGTGAAACTTCTAGAAACCAACCTTGCTTTGTGCTTTTTAATCTCTTTCTTGATTGAGTTTGATTTTGTAAATCCATTTTAGATTTATAACTTCTCTTTCTCTGGGTACAACCACAAAATCCCAACTTTGTTAGTTTTGACAGAGAAGACTATATCCTTTTGTCACATCACTATAACCAAAAATATATTTTTTGACTATGTTTCATCATGTTTTGTTCCTTTTTCAGCATGTATATGAGCATAACAAATACACCGAAAAAATTTAAAATGACTTACAGAGGTTTTAATTCGTTTCAATCTTCAACTGGTGTATTGTCTTTCAGTGCCTTTGTCGGGCACTTATTGAGGATGTACAATGTTGTATGTACTGTTTCTGCCCAAAAATATTTTGACATTGCTTTCCCATTCATCATCATTCTTGGAATTTCAATAATGGTTTTGTTTCTTCTTTCAGATATACCATATTGTAGTGGAGTGTACCCTGATGTAAGTTTCTTATCAATGCCTTATATTTTGTACTACTCTTTAAATTCTCGATTTGTGTATTCACCTCCTATGTCATTGTGAATATTTTGATGCTGCAACCTTTTTGTCTGTCAAGTGATTTAAATTTCTTTAATGTAGGAAATGTTTTTGACTTTTCTTTCAAGAAATAAACCGAAATCATTCTTAAAAAATCATCAATAAAAATTAGAAAATACCTTTGGCATTCTAGACATGGGGTATTCATTGATCCGCAAAGTTTGTAAGGATTAGTTCCAAAAATTCACTGGCTCTCCAAGACTTTCTTTTTGGAAAAGGATTTTTATGTTGTTTTCTCATAATACAACTTTCACATGGATCCATCTCAGTATGTATCTCTGAAAGGCCTTGCACCATGACTTTTTGCTTTGAGAAGCTTCAAACCGTGAAAATTCAAGTGACGAAATCTTTTGTGACAAAATAAAGAATTATCTAAAACATTATTTTTGAATGCATTGTTAAAGAAAGTTTTTTTATCATATTTAATTTAACAATGACTTGATTTGGCTAAATTTTATAGTAAATATTACAATAATTATCTCAAAACACAAAAGAATAACAATATATCATGAATTGGCCAATAGTAAGAAAATTTTCTTTTAAGTTAGAAACAGAAAGTACATCATGAATTTGCTTACCGCTCTTTTTTATGTTGATCAAAATGGTACCTTTTCCTTTTGCATCAACTAATGGTCAATTCCCGCTTCTCACTTTAGTAGTGATTCTATGATTAATTGAGAAAAAGATTTTTCGTCTGTAGTCATATGATTACTTCAACCACTATCAATATACCATTCATTGCTTTTTCTTCAAGCATCAGATTGAGCTAAAAAAAAAGTTTTCTTTCTTTTCTTCCTCCTCCTTTCCTTCATAGAAAATTGCAAATTGCTTGCTCATGTTTCTTGGGCCTGCAATCAATCTTAATATGGCCAAACATTCAGTAAAAGTTACATTGTGGCTTGCCTTTGTGGAAACAATATTCTATATTATGATTAGTCTTCTTGCAAATTTTATAAAAAGGACTAGTACTTTTCTCAACTTTACTTCAACCTTCTTAGTCGACAATTCTGATTTTTTTTGGATTGTACTTCTTTTTGTTAATTTTAAGAGATTTTGAGAATTCCCATTGGTTCTTGACTAGAAAGTTGTCTCTTTGGGTTGATCTTCACAAAAAAATCATCACTTCTTATCTATACGAAATGATCCAGCTAGATCTTTGATGGAAAGCTTAGAAAGATCTTTCGTCTCCTTGGTGATGCAACAATATACTCATAGTTTTCTATTACACTAATTAGAATCTTGTCCACAACTTGTTGGTCAGAAATTTCATCACCGTTATTTCTCACCACATTAATAATATTCATGACTCTTATGCAATATTTATCTATTTTTTCAGATTCTATCATCTTCAAATTTTGAAACTCTCTTCTAAGAGTTTAAAGATTGATAATGGGTACCTTTTCATCACCATACACCTCAGTTTCGAGAGACTCCCTAGCTTGCTTTGTAGTCTCACAAGTAGTAATTTTTGCAAACTATGCTCTTGAGACTTCCATTTAAATTTTGCTCAAGGCTTATTTATGCATCTTAATGATGATTAGCCTTTCAATTTTTCAACTCTTCTACTAAAAGTTCACCAACATCTGTTGTCTCTTCATAGCCATTTGCAACAATAGCCCACAAACCTTCAGCTTTGAAACACGTTCTCATTCTTCTCTTCAAGTATTGAATGTCATTTCGATAAGAAAATGGAGTAAGAACACTTGAAGAATCAACACCTTCATTTCTTTTAGATTCCATAATTTTTCTTCATTTAACCCATGATTAAGAATGAAAAATATCTCTCCAAACCAATTTGAAGGAAAAATAAAAGGAGAATATGTTTCTCAGAGAATGCTCAAGTTGTATTAAACTATTTAAGGTCACTTTAGATGATTACAGTCATCACTAACACTCTATTTATACTACTCAAAATATCAATTCAATGATCTTTCACAATGGATCACAAACTTCTATAAAGTTTCTTGGAAAACTAAGAGATAACACCACAAGATTAAACATCAAGGACAATATCCTTGTGAATGCATTAGTTCCAATAGGCCTTAGCTTAACAACCTCAGGTTTTCACAATGATAGCTTTGTCAATGGATAAAAGAACTCCAATATGGGCTACAATTAGGTTAACAACATCCCAATAATAACAATGTCAGGGAAGCATCGACATGACCACCCAAAATAGGGAAATGGATGTGTTGATCCCAGGAACAAAGTTTGATGTCCATTTCAGAAGTTTCATATGATGTTTGTCGATAACATGAAATCACTTGACGTAGATTAGATTATAATCATACGTATACTCAACGTCTATGTAAATATGTTTAGAATCTCATGAGTAATCTTGACAGCACCTCTGAAAGGAATTTGAGGCATGTTATTTATAAATTTATGTAATATTGTAAACTTGCAGTTCGAGGATAAAGTTTCAAAGTAGTCCTTATGAGAGAAAATAATAGTTGGTTTACCCATCTTTTTTATTTTTTTTTTGTTGGTGAAATCATGGGTTTCATCTGCTGAGGTGGTAAAACATAGTCAATTTGAGTGTAGAAGTATATGAAGGTCCTTCAATATTGGTAAATGAAGAGGGGTTAGATTCATCCATGAGGTTTTTGTTATCCAACTAGGCATTATGCAGAAGAAAATTACATTGATGAGCAAGAAAATTGATGATATATGGTGGATTATGGGTAGGATGGATGGAAATCACACCATAGATCTGGGAGATGCGTGAATCGAGTTGGGTGCATTCAAACAGGGTAACAGAGCAATTATGTTGTTATTACTAGAGCAGTTGGTTACTCCACATCATCTTTTGTTGTATGTGTTACCTACACATTTTTTGGCATCTTTAGTGATTAGTTGAAGAAAAAATATGAAAGACTTTGGTGATATACCACCTTGCATTAGGCATTTTAGATCCTATCCTTTCCTATATTGCAAGTAGCAGTTTTGGGTATAGTTTGAGTTCAAAGAAACTTCATTCAGCGCTTTCAATGAGAGTTATCTGTAGCCTATTAAAATAAATTGGTAACTCAAGGAACCTCAATGAGACTATTGTAAGTATAACTTTGGTCAAAGGAAGGCAGACATAAATCTCTATCCGCAAGGGGAAACAATATAAAATCAATACAAACACCATCATGCTATTTGAACCATGCCATCAATATAAAAAATATGGACACAAAGGAAATTTCTTCCCTCAAGAACCTACATGAAACTAAAAAGTAATAGTCCTTGGGCTCCTGATCGGTATTCACCAATACTGAGGGGCACTGAGCAAAAATAGAGGTCTAATGAATCATAGATGTTATGCACATTCTTGAATCCCTCTAGCTCGACTGATTACATTATGTGAATTTGGAACCTGACATTGACTTAGGAGATCATGTCAAGGTTTCAGAACCTCTACCTATAGGTCTTACCAGCCTCCATATTAAAGAGTGTCTCTTTTGCCTCTCAAACCTTAGCAGACACATTGATGTTGGGCGTATAATTTGTTTTTTGTAACATTTTACCAATTAAGTTATTTAACCTTTTTTTCTTTTGTAAGCTAATACTGTGAAAAATGTGCTCTTTTTCTACATTGCCCCTACATATTATCAAATCACTAGGAGAAGCAGGAGGTTTTTATGTTGTACAACTAAGTTCATAGGCAAAAAATAGTTTTGAATTAAAAATGATTGTACTAATATTTAATCAAACATAACAACCAACCATCTTTTCTTACAATTTATAAATAAAGGGGAACATATAACACATAAAAAAAAACAATCAAAACACGACAAAAGTTATACAACTTACCATGGTCAAGAGATTTCAGACATGTTACTTAACCATGAGTACCATAATACCGAATGAGGGAGCTGCATGGGTCCTACCTCGCTTGTATAACAGGGAGGCAGGTCTATACACTTGGCTTTTGATGGTCCTACTGTATACTTTTCATTCATATGAATTACTTATCATCAATATACTTGTTTGTTGATTGCACCCTCTGGTTTTATGGGGGGCGGTTTGGGTTTTGTTCATTGTTTGTACCTATTAGGCTAATGAGGGTTTAGTTAGGTTATTGTTTGATTATATCCTTTTTCTATGTTATTGTTGATTTGATAAACGATAAATTATGGCTTTAGATTTGTGGTTGTTAGGCCTCCTAGCCTTTAGTAGTTGACTGTTGTATCTTAGTTGCTTGTGAATAGGTTGTTGGCTTGTATCCCTTGTATGTTCTTGACTTGGTTCCTTATTTCTTGTGTCCTACTTCTTCTCCTTATTGCTTGTTTGGCATATTATCTCCTATTTAGTTATCTTTGATACTCTTTCCTTATTTACCTGCTTTTTATACTTTTATTATCTATGGAGCTTAGTCAGTCCAGGCCTGCTGAGTACCATATTTGATAATTAGACTACATTTTTGGTCCTTGTAGACCATTGTTTGAGTTCTTGTCATTGACTTATAGTTAGGAGGAGCATCTTTGAGGTTTGGGGACTAGGATGAGCTCTTGGTGTTCACAACTACCGGTTTCAATCTATTTTGGCTAGGCTAATCTTTATGTTGTATTCATAGACAATATATACTTATATTATATTTGTAAAATCTTTTTACTATAATTTTGATTAGACGCTCGATTTGTGAGTGATGTCAAATCTAGGGGATGGGTTTCTTGTAATATTTCTATTGATCTCTCTTTCTTCTCATTATTATTTATCTTCCACTTCTTACTGGCTATCTTCCGCGTGGTAGCCCATTTCTTATGGATTGTTGCTGAGGGTTATGCTTACATACTAGTGCGGTGTAGTGGGTTCCATTATGGCCTAAGAAATAAAGGTATGACAAGTTGGTATCAGAGTTCTAGGTTCTTCAACATTGTTTGTATGAGAGAAAACGTCTAGTAGAGTCCATTTGATTGGTGCAGACACATTTGTATTCTATCTTTTGGAGGATATATGACATTCTTAGGAAATTATGTTCCTGACCCCTTATCGTGTGCTTTCATTTTCAGTAGCCTATAAAAACTGCTATTGGAATTGTCTCTCTTAGATGGATACCACGGGGTGTTCGATGGACGTGGATGGAGCATTAACATATCCTATTAGAGTTTCACCACTTGTTCAGGCGGTAGAACCTAAGTCATGTAGAGACCTTGAGGTTATAGACATTCTTTAACATTCAAAGAATCTATGGGTAGCCCAGGCTCTAAAAGAGTTGTTGACTATGTCGGTGCCTTGAGATTTAGTGTTAGGAGGTCTGAGCTTCTTTAACGGTATACCACATATGGGTGTGGTTCTTAGTGCAGCGGGTGCTAACCAGGGAAGAATTGGGTTGACTAGTCCCAATATAATTCATAATCTTTTTCTAATTATGTGTTTGGATTTCTTGAGTAGGCCGGGCTTAGTCCCACATTGTTCCATACGGATTGAGAGTTGCGTAAAGAGTTCATCAGATGTTTGGCCTTGCCACTTTGATTAGCGTCAGAGCATTTGATAGTAGTAGGGCCTACCTAGCATCGAGTTTTTTTAATCATGTGCAGGTTGTGGAGCAGGCATGCCTTGAGACTTACAGAGATAGTGGTAAGAGGCCTCGTCATCAGTACAACACTAAAAACATCCCACTTTGAGATGGTTGTCAAGTTCAATGAGGGCCTTCAGGTTCTAAGGAATAATGTGGTAGGTCGTGGAGCCTATGACATGTAGAGTTCAGGTCAGACTTCTCGAGGTGATCAACTTGGACCTTTAGGTATTGGGTCTCATTTTACTCCGATTAAGGTGATTTATGTTGAAGTGATCGGGAAAGTCTGGAAGTCATTGTATTGAGGTAACTTTCGACCAGAACGGGCTGCCTTGTCTATTTAGTTTGAAGAATTTGTGCATGTCATTTGGGTTGTTTTAAGCAACGAATTATGCCCCATTTTTGGACACAAGTTCGATAAGTCGATTGGTACCTTTTGACGGAGTCAATTTTGGGATTCGTGGCA
This sequence comes from Solanum pinnatisectum, assembly GCA_035578085.1. Lineage (NCBI taxonomy): Eukaryota > Viridiplantae > Streptophyta > Magnoliopsida > Solanales > Solanaceae > Solanum > Solanum pinnatisectum. The sequence continues at coordinate 22,515,592 of CM069079.1, forward strand.
GAAGACCCACATTTTTTTTGACTTGATATTGGGCATGCTCCCAATTGTTGTGAATTTGGTGTCTAAATGTGAGTTATGATGTTGGGATAAATAATTTGATAATGAGTGGTATTCAAAGGCATTTTGGATATGGATAGATCTTGTGCGGTGGATTCAGAGTGTGTTTGATCGGCTTTGAGGTAAGCATCGATCTAGTTTATGTATTGGGTTGTTTAGATATTTGGTTGTGTGAATTGCATGTGATTCAGGACTATCAATGTTAGGTATTAGCTCTCCTCATGTTTACTCCATTCTTTATTGACTCTCGTAAGAGCATTGGGCTTATTGTGGGTGACAAAATCCTTAGTTTAGGTTTGTATCCATATATGTAGTATGTTGTAGCATGTGTGTCCTTGTTAGAATTAGTAATTGTGTCCTTAGACTAGAGTTGAGCCTTAGGTACCTTAGTATGTGTACTTCATCCTTGTAGCAGTAAGTTGCTCCTGGTAGGGCTTGATTTTGGGTTGTTGGTCATGTGTTTTGGGTTTGAGACCTTGGTAGCTCTTCTTAGCCATAGGTTGGCACCTGTTGTTGTCAGTCATAGACTAGAGCAATATGATTGGGGTAAGGCATCATTCCTTGAGTTTTTCCCCCTTATGATTTGGTAGCACTTTTTTATCCTTTCGCTTGTTGTTCAATGGTAGGCTTGTTATGATCTTCTATATGTGTTATGCTTTCCATAGTACCTGGTGTTCATACATTGGTATCTTTGGAGCTCACCATTGACTTGGAGTTATGTGGAGCATCTTCGGAGTTCAGAGACTAGGGTGAGCTCATGGCGTTTAGAGCTACCATTTTCCATCTATTTTGACTAGACTAGTCTTAATGTTGTATTTAGACACAACATGTACTTGTATTGTATACTTAAAAGCATTGTACTCTTATTTTGATTAGACTCTCGATTACTGAATGATGTCAGGTCTTGGGGATGGGTTTCTTGTATTATTTCTATTGATCTCTCTTTCTTCTAATTTTTATTGGCTTCCACTTCATATTGCCTATCTTCCGCTTGTTAGCCCGTTGCATACAACTAAGGCTAAGGGTTATGCTTTCCTACTGGTGTTACTACTGAAAGTACACCTAGACGTACATGCCCTACACAAGAAACTTGACATGCATACGCAAGAAAAATTATGATACAACAAAACATAATAGACAAAAGAAGAGAATCTCATATCATTAGAAAAGTTGACATAAAAGCGGTAGTTTAAATGTAGTCTTGATAAACCATTCTAATACTTCAAGAAGTGGTCGGGACGTAACTGTACACCACACACAACATCCAACAACTAAATACACAAGAAAAATATAGCAAAGGTGACATGGTCACCGAATCATGAGGACTCACCAAGTCTCCAATCTACTAAACAATCCACTAACCACGAGCGGGAGCAGGAACATCGTCGAACCCTATATTAGTGAAACAATGTAGGTACAAGTATGCATTAGTACATGAAATGTACAAAGTATGAGTGATATGCATAAAACATCAAAAAAATTATCATAAGGGGGCACAATTGAAAACATGATATGCATGACCAAACTAAATATCATAAAATCATTTAAAGAAGAATCGTAAATCATGAACATAGTCAATAAATCTTAAAACATAAGGAAAGCTTCATCAAGCCTTTGAAAGTAACTTAGTTCATTTTTGTGGGATACTAACTTTAATCAACAATAGACCATGTGAGCCATACCATGTAATCTGATGTAACTCCCACATTGAGAAGGGAGAGTTCAATTATCAAGGTAGAACTCCGTATCATGATTAATATACTATTTGTGGATCCAATAGCTCGGTCAATTAAGATAATTCAACAAGGGCACATAGTTTGGAACTAGAGGTTGCTACTTGAGACTACCCTATTTAAGCCTCCACCTCAAGTTCTCTCGGTTCTAAGTTAAATTCAAATGGAATAGTCATATTCATAAACATTTCATCATACATAGAAAAGGACAATAAATATACTTATCCAAGCCTTGAACATCGTAGAATAGCTTATTAAATCTTTAATCATGCATATGTGAAAAAATCATTACACCAATCATCGTTCCTTAATGTGAGAAAAAATCCTTTCACAGTTTGATGCTCATCTTAGAGCAACCTAGCTCATAATATATTCTTTTTTCATAAATCATGCATAACTCTCATGAAAACAACATTCATAGATTCATAGTTTCTTTATAAATTCATGTCTTTATGAGTACACAGTAAAAATCATGAAAATTGCATGGGTTCTTGTGAAATCAATTGGAATCATGTAATTTAGTCAAAATAATCATAATAAGGTACTAATTAAACAATTTATTCAACACAATTAGAACCCATGAAGAATTGAATGAAAACATAATCAACTTGATGAAATTGAACTTGAAGAATTGAGAAATCCTTGGGGCTCAATGGGTGAATGGAACCCATTGATGAAACCCTACATACCTTATTCAAAGTCCAAAGGGATGGTGAAAAAGGAAACTTGATTTGGATATCCTAACTTTATTTTGTTTGATCTTGGGAAAGACTTTGAAGAAAAACCTACAAGGAATTGGGGATTTGAGTGAATGAGACTATTGGCCAAATTTTAGGAGTAGAAGGGTAGTTATAGGACTTATAAATAGAGATAACATAATGAAGGCCTTTAATACATAGGAAAAGACCCAAATACCCTTAAGAAATAACAACAGAATGTGTCACGCCCTGAGGCTACCCCCTTGACGTAAACGGGACCTACGATTTGAGTCTGGCATATAATAAGCATACTGAAAATAGAGTCAAGCATGAAATATGTGGAAGATAAATCAATTAATATCTGAAGAGAGGAAAAACCCCAACTAGTCTAAATGTCAATCATATAAAAAGAGTTAAGTGATGACCAAAACAACCACTTAACAATTCAACCTAAATCTACTACTATGTCTGAAAATCCTTTAACTGAGTTGAGTTAATGGGACATGCCCCCAGCTAACTGTAACGACCCAAACCGTCGTTACTTATGAAGGGAAAATGTCGTGAGTAACTGGGCCCCACTGTCTCGCCAGGGAGGGGTGGTGCTGTAGCCTCAGTGGGATGGGAGCGCTAGAGCGGGATGGTCGGGGGCAGAAGTTGATAACGCAAAGTCTTATTTCCTCCTTTTTCCCTAAGTACCAAAAGAGGCGAGGATCACCCCAAAAACCCTCAAAAGACTGCTCTAGGCTTGGGAAGGATGGAAAAATAGATTTGTAGCTCTAGGTTGATGACAACTCATTGATTCCTGGCAAAAATCCATCGTCTCGTTGTCCGTAAGCCAGGATTGGAGCTACAATTCCTCTGCAACTGCTTGGTGCCCAGGTAGGCTACATTTACTTACTTGAGTAGTCATAAATTCGTGTCCACTATGTAATGTATTGCTAATTGATGGTACAATTCATATTTACTCCTTCATGCACGAAAAAAGGAACTGTTGTACATGTACTCCTAGATGTTAAATATGATGTGTACCGTGGTGGGAAAGCCTCGTCCTGTGAACTAGGGGCAGGTGATGGTTCGACTTCCCGTTTGTGTTATATATTCTTGTTAATGGATCCATTGTATATGTGCATGTATAGGAATAGAGAAACATGGGTCGAACCTAATGAAACGACTAAGTATGGATTATTACATGCCATGAACCTATTACTTGACTATGTGACTATGTCAACTGTTCATTACGGGTCACTACTAAAAAAACAGTGAATACCGACCTACAAATACCGACTTCTGGAGGTCGGTATTCCCTGAAATATCGTCCAAATACCAACTTCACAACTTAGGTTGGAATAAACTTGGTCGCTATTCGATAGCTTAATGGCGAGGTTTCAGATTGACGACTCGAGGTCAGTTTTAATCTTAAGTCAGAAAATTCATTATTTTATTTTCTGACTTCCTGAGTTCACCTTTATATAATTGTTTATTTTTTATTTCCATCTTCTGGATGTCGAAATATTTATTTCTCATATTTTGAAATACCGACTTCCAGAGGTCGGTATTTGTTAATTTTAAATTTTTTATTTTAAATATTTTCGACCTCTGGAAGTTGGTATTGATGTGTCCACAATTTGGACTCATTTAGGGCTATATTTTGATTGAATTAATGTCCTCAAATGCATATTTTATCTCAATATCTGATGTAAATCCTTAAGTTTCAGGTATTTGACTTGAGAGACAAAGCGTGGACGCTATCTAGCAAAAAGGAACAAAGTTGTTGAAAAAAGGAAGAAAAGATGGCCTGAAGATCGCCTAATCCATTAGGTGAGTCACCGAAAGGCCTCAAATCTTGCCTAATGTTCCAGTGTGTTGAGCCCTGAAGGAAAAGATCAAGTCTGCGAGGAAAGGGAGCAGTTGGCGCATTGCCGAGTAGTTCAGCGAAGCAGTTACATAGCGCCAAATGATTCGAAATGCAAAGATGTTGAAGGCAAAATCTAAAAGGCGATGAACCAGACCTAAGGGCAGATTGCCGATACGACTAACTGCGCCGAATGATCCTTTGCAACACCAATTTTTGAAAATTATAAATACCCATTTAGTTCTGTAGCTTAGTATCAAGTTGTAGAGAATTATTACAGAGACTTAGAATATTTTTAGTTTTTAGTTGTTAGAGTTTTGGAGAGACATTATTCTTGAGCTTGAAGGTTTTGAAGGTTTTTAACTCCAAGAAATTGGAAGTGGGTATCGAAGAATCTTCATCTTCGAAGTGTTTAAAAACATTATCTATCGTACCCACTTGATGGAAACACTTGTTGGTATTAATTTCTATCTTTTTTTTCATGTCTAGCTCAACCCCAATTCTTGGGGTGTGATTTTGTGAATATGGGTTAAATTTCCTGTTGGGTATTGCTTATTGTTAATCTATTTGTTGTTTAAATATGATTTCATATAGTAGTTGTGTTTGAAATTAATGGGATTGTAGTTGCAAATATGATTTCATCTTAGTGTTTTTAGCTGTCTCGAGAGAGAGGTTTTAAAACTAAGACTACTAAATCGATAGCCAGTGGTTATTGGTTCGTCGTGGGTTTAGCTCTAGAGAGTGAATCCTAGACCTTCTCCCACACATTCAGTTCGAGAGAGTGAATGGGCTAAGGCGGAGGCTGTGCTTAAGTGCTGTAACTCGCTGTTCAAGAGAAACTGAGTTGATTCGGGGTAAGTTGCTCGAGAGTGAATGTACCCCTACTAAAGTCTAGCCTAGTTACAAATATTCAACAATTTACTATCAATAGCATTTACCCAATAGTATATTTTATTCCATATTCCTATCACATCCCAAGAATCCCGTCTCCCTATCTCACATCTTTTTATTTTGATGTTTTTGTTCATTAATTGAATACAAACCCCCCCAATTGATAATTGACATTCGTGTCATTTTTTGATTTAATATGTTTGTACTCGTTAATGTTTATAGCTATGATTGATTAGAACTTGATTTTACTTTTCTATTAATTCTTGCAACCACTCCCTTGGGAATTGACCCCAATCCATTCGATTGGGTTATATTACTGCACGCGATCGTTGACACCTGAATTGGAAGTCAGGTCTTTGATTACGTCAAACATCAAATTGGTTCCGCTGCCGGGGAGTGGTGTTAGTTGAGAATTTTTAGTTTAGTAAAATTTTTGTTCTTATTAATTGTAGTTCTACTTACTTAATTTTTTCTATGTTTTGCTTGTTTGAGCTTTGAAACAGAGGAGGTGAATATGTCGAGCAGTACTCGCGAGCAAATGGAGTTTCCTCGATTAGAAGTAATGATGTTCAAGGACCGCATTTTAACCTTAAAACAAATGGAAGGCGAACGGATTCATGAGGCATGGGCAAGGTTGTAAGAACTATTAGTTCAATGTCCAACTCATGAAATTCTCGATATAGTCCTCCTGGATTACTTTTACAGAAGTCTTGGTCCCGAAAATGAGGCAATGGCTGACCAACTCATTTCGGGTAGTATTACACAACAGCCCTATGAGAAAGCAGGCCACCTGCTTAATCATATGGCTGAAACAAACCAAGAAGTAGAGAAGGACTTCATGTTGGCCGTACTGATGACTTAGATGGATGAGTTAGCCAAAACGATAGTGGAGATTGAAGTCCAATGCAAAAGGAAGGACATATACGTCCTTCCTCATGAGCGAAGAAGGCCCAAGGACAATGAGGGTAAATGTATCGAAGAAATGCTCTCAATCATTATCCACAAGGTAAATGTGCATGATAGAGTGCTGGAAGAGATGAAGGAGAACATCGAAGTGAAGAAACAGATGATTGGTTCTCATTCCAGATCCATTTAGTTGCTCAAGAACCTTACAGGTCACGTGATGCCTCATCTCCACCCAGCGCAAAACAGGGGGTTGCCAAGTAATGCTATGGCTAACCCCAAGAATGAAGTATGAGTGTTGACTTGCGTTATGCCACGACGTTAACTAAGGCGCTTCTTGGGAGGTAACCCCATGTTTTATCGTTTTGATTTGTTATTCTAGAATAAATATGTGTTGATTGTGCAGGTTAAGGTGTGGAAATTGTTCAAAAAGTATAGGTCGGTGAACCAAAAGACCAGGAGGTGCATCACCAATAATGTCGGCGACTCTGACCTAGACCCCCATTAGACTCAAGACAAATTCCAATGAAAGTCTGTAAAACTCGGCAAGCTAGTGAAATTATTGGCGAGTCATCAAATAGGTCAGTAATGTCGATTTAGTTCGCCATTTGGACCCTCAATATAATTGAAGGCCCTATACAATTCGGTGAGGTAAGGGATCGTTCCGCGTGTCGCCAAGTGGGTCGGCGATCATGACTAATTTCACCGAATAGGCGCGAACTGGACTGTCTTTAAAAAGGGTTAATGGTTTAAACATCCAACTCTTTCACTTTCCCTCTCTTTAAATCTTCCAAATCTCACACCTATTTAGTATTTTAAATATTTTTGCATTTCCTAACTGTTGTATTCGTTGACTTGTGCTTGGAGTTGGAAAGCATTGCCACCTAGCATTTCAAATTTTGTATTGTTCGGCATAAGAGGTTGGTTTTCCGAACCCCATGTTCATTTTTTATCACATTTTGTACTCATTTACAAATGATCTGATCTTAGTGATGTGTGTTGGGCCTACCTGATCTTAGTTGTTTTGAATATGCCTCTTTTTAAATTTGAAACTCTTTCCCATTTTGTTATGATTGTTGAAATCTCATATCCTTGCGCTTTAAAATGAATTAAGGTTTACGGGGGTTGTGCTTGTTTGTTGTTTAGTTGGTTAGGTGAAGTCTAAATAGCCCTTATTTTCACCAAGCGGCGTAAGTTACCTAATGATAGAGGGGGTGACTTCGTTATAAAGAAAAAGTCGTATTGGCTAAAATTGGTAAAACTGGGAGAAGTCTGAGTATTCCGGGGCAATGGGTGCTATGGGTCTTACTTTAATTGGAGTAGTGCATGGTTTGATTTTGTTTTCGAGGGTTACAGGGTTGAATTCGAGAATATGAGTTGAAAATAGGCACGTTGGGTCATTTGGCGAGCTGGGTCGAGTTCTCCGAACCGCTCGGCAGTTCGCCTAATGCCCTCATCTCGCATTTAATTTAGTGCTAAACTTTTTGTTTTCCTCTATAACTTTTGGTGAGAAACCTGAGGTCGTCAGAGGCACTCGGCGACTCACCGATCGTCTTTTGTTTGCCCGTTGTCTGCACCCCTAAACCCTTGTTGCACTGTAACTTTTGGCGAGTTATTCCTTGCTCGCTGAATGATACCGAGGATTCGCCAAAAGGCCGATCTCATCTCAGACTTGCCATAATATTTAAGCCAATCCTTTCGGCGAGCCCGATTTAGCTCGCCAAAGCAAATTGGTGACTCGCCGAGTAGCTCGGCGAGTTCTTCTGCAACCGCTTCTCTATGAAATTGATTAAGCCCTCCTAATTTTTCTTAAATGTTTTGTAGGCATGGTGAGGACAAACATAGACGAGCCACCCCGTAAGAGAGTACGGGGTGTGACAATCAATGAAGGAGGATCAAATCCTCCAAGAAGAGGAAGACAAGAACAACCACCAGATGATAAAGGAAAGGGAAATAGGCCCATGTCTGACAGGGCTGCTGGTAGTCCCCAGGCCCTGACGACGACTAGCTGTTATGGCCCCGAAATTCTGAGACCAGGGCTAGATCTCACTCCACATCTACCAGAGCTTCTCCAGCTCTAACATCACCAAACTCAGTGCCAGCACATGCACCTCTTGTGGATTCTATGCCACCAACTGTTCCACCACCTAGGCTCCTTAACTGGTTGAAGGGTGATGGGCTACGAACTATTCTCGAGGAGAAGGTCTTATGGACAGAAGGCCTTTCAGGCAAGTATTCCAATGTAACAAGCACACTTAACTTTCATAGATTTGGGCAGTTCACTAGGCCCCGAGGCCCTTATATTCCTTCATGGGTCCGGGAATTCTATACGGCATATGGTGAGTTGGTCCTAAAGAGCAAAAAGAAGGCAAGTGAGTTCAGACCAGTTAAGTCGGTCATGGTTCGGGGAAAGGAGGCTCAATGCAATAGCGAGTACATCAACTCTTTGCTTGACAGAGGGCATGACTTTGACTACCCCAACCTAACTACCACTGCAACTTCATTGGATGAACTAAAGGGCTAGCTGGCACCGTTCATTTCAGACACCACCCCGAGGTGGATCGAGGCGGGAGTCCTAATTGAGAAAAGGGATTTGAGTGTCGCTGCGCATTATTGGTTTGGATTTATCAGCAACTCCATCATGCCCTTCCAAAATAAGTTCGTTCTCTGTCTTCCTTAGGCAGCATGTCTGGGATCGATTATTTCTAGGAAGAGCATTAATATGGGGCTTATCATTGAGCAAGAGATGGCCATGAGGGCCAAGCAGAGTCAGACCTCACTACCGTTCCCAGTACTGATCACAGAACTACGCCGGTGAGCAGGAGTGCCCTGGGATAATACGATGGATATTGGAATTACCCCTTCCACCTCCAGTGATATTCGACGTATTGAGGCAACCCAACTTTTATTTGCTTTCTTTTTGTTTTTATAAATAATCGTGTGTTGATTTTGTAGGTTGATGTGTAGGATGTGTTTTAAAAGTGCAGGTTGGCGAGCAAAAGGTCCAGTTTGCATATCGCTGAAGAGGTCGGTGAGTTTGACTTGGACCGCTGTTGGACTCAAGTAATTTTGAGATTGGAGTTTGTAGAACTCGACGAGCCCAGGAGAAAATTGGTGTGTCGCTGAATAGGTCGGCGATCTCAACTTTGTCTACTGATTAACTGGAGATTCTGTAAAACTTGGCGAGGTAAGTACCCACTCGGCAGACAAAACTTATGTCACCGAATAGGCGAGAACTGGACGGTTTTAAAGACCGAAAGTTCAAAAGTTCAAAATCTTTCACATTCCCTCACTTTTTAACTTCCCAAAGTCACACCCGTACTTTATTTTCATACTATTTTTGTGTTTTTACTACCTCTTGGTCATTGATTGTGTGTTCGGAGTTGGATTCTTTGCCGCCTAGCTTTTCAAATCTCGTATTCTTCATCAAAGGTTGGTTTTTTGAACACCGAACTCGTATTTAGCGATATTACTCATTTGCAATTATTTTTATCGTAGTGATGTGTGCTGGGCCTCTCTGATATATAATTGTGTGCTTATTTGCCGAGTTTAATTTGAATATTTTGCCTGAATCGATTAATTATTGATTTCCTAAATTTTTCGTGCTTAAAATTGATCTAAATTGTTGGGTTGTGCTTAAATGATGTTGGGCCTAGTCGGGTGAAGTTTGAGTAACCTTTAAATGTGCTAAATGATGTATTTTGCCCGATAATGGATTGTTTGATGTCATTCCTAAGGGCGTAAGTCGTCAAATAACCAACTTTGGCCTAACCGGGAGAAGTATGAGTATCCCGGTGGCATGGGTCTTATGGGTCTAGGTTTAATTGAGCATTTGTTGATTTTGATTTTGGGAGCTGCGGGGTTGAATTTTTGAAGTTAGGGTTGAGAGTAGGCACGTTGGATCATTTGGCGAGCTGAGTCGAGCTCGCGAACCACTCGGCGGTTCGCCGAACCCTTCTTATCGTCTTTAATTTTAAGCAAAAGTTGAGTATGGGTTCTATAACTTTTGGTGAGAAGCCTGAGTTTGCCGAGTACACATGGCGATTCGCTGAAAGTCTTCCTTGATTGCCCTTTCTGCGCCCCTAACCCTTAAAATACACTGTAATTTTTAGCGGGCTTGTCCTTGCTCACTGAATGCTATCGGTGATTTGCTGAATGGCTCCTCCCATCGCCGATATTGTAACAACCCGAAAAACTAGTAAGTGAAACTAGAGCCTAACGAGTTTGTTTTTGAGTTTGGTATGGGGTTAGAAGTTGTAAAATAATGTCCCGAGCTTAGGTTGAGGATTTTAGGGGTTAAACATCAAGGTACGACTCCCCAAGGACCAACCAAGGGTCCTTGAGGGGGACCTTAAAGCTTAACCCCCAAAGCTGCCCAAGAACCAAACCTTGCAAAAATTAGTGTGACCTACGTATGGCCATCTACTGCCAGTAGATGGACCCACGCCCCGTAGGTGGGGGTCGTGGGTCAGGCCCCAAATTGTCAAGTTGCAGCCACCACCTACGGACCTGCAGGATGGGGCGTCAATGCACCCACGGTCCATAGGTCCATGGGGCATAAGTTGGTAAATTCCTTTTAAGGTTAGTTAAGTTAAGGGATGGTTATTAATGATTTATTAAAGTATTTTAAGGTTTTTAAAGGTATTAAACTCCTTTTTTAGAACACATTACTCCAAAACACAAAATTAGAAACCTCCTCTCCTCCCAAAATATTCTCTCTCTAGAAACCACCATTGGAGAAGAAGGATTCAAACTTTCAAGCTCAAGATCTCACCATTCTCACTCAATTTTCATGGAGTTTCTTCCCTAAAGGTATGGTAGTCTTCATCCTTGATTAAGTTTCATTCAAGGAGCCCTATCAAAAGATGAGTTCAAGTTTCAAAAATCCCCCCAAAACCTAAGGTTTTCAATCTATGCATGGGTTCAATTCCAAAAAATTTTCAAAGGTTTATATATGATGAATTATGAATGGATTGTTGAATTAAGGATGAATTATGGTGAATTTCTCTTATGAACCCATGTTTCCCCCAAAATCCTAACTTGTGAATTGTGATTGAGAATTGATTGATCATGAAAGCATGTTGAATTGTTTTTGTTTATACTGAATTAGCTATTGAATCATGTTAATTCACTTATCTAATGTGGTATTCTATATGTCTGGGTTGATATTTATTTATGGCCATGGAGGGAAATTTCATGAAGGATCTATGTATGATTATGATGTAAAATATATGTGTGTGATCTCAATGAAAGAAGTATGATCATGTTTAGAATGTAATTGTGTTATTATTGAAAGCATATTCTCAATTGACACTCATGAATGATGATGATAGAATGTGAAGGGTTTCTATAATGTGAATTTTTTATCTTGAATTGGTAGGCTTAAGCATCCTCTCCTATATAAATGAAAGTAATGTGGATTGAAGCACCTTGAATTGGTAAGCTTAGACATCCTATTCTTGTGTAATGAATGTTTCTTGACCTAATGAATATGAATCGATAGGCCTATGGCATTCCTTTCATAAATGACTAATGAATGTGTATTGACTTGATGAAAATGAATCGATAGGCCTATGACATTCCTTTCATAAATGACTAATGAATGTATCTTGACTAAATGAACATGAATCGGTAGACCTAATGTTGGTTGCCCTTTCATAAATGAATGATGAAGTATTCTAGGCTATGTCTTGAACCGGTAAACCTAATGTTAGTAGCCCTTCATGATGAGTCTAGAAACTAATGTGATGATAAACCTTGAATTGGTATACCTAATGGTGGTGGCCCTTTCTTGTGTGAAATGATGAAACTTGAATTGGTAGACCTAATGGTATGGGCCCTTTCTTGTGTGAAATGATGAAACTTGAATTGGTAGACCTAATGGTATGGGCCCTTTCTTGAGGATTCAATGAGCTATCTTTATAATGTACCTTGAATTGGTAGACCTAATGGTAGTGGCCCTTTCATGTGTAATTTACCTTGGGTCGGTAGGCCTAATGTTGGCTGCTCTCTCAAGTACAATAGTGTTAATGTGAATGAACTACTCTATGGGAATAAAGGCTAAGCACCAAGTGGATATGGTAAGATGGAAACTCTCCCAACGTTACGTTAGAGCTCCAATGAACATCTTCCTATCCCATAACTATGTGCCCACATAGGATATTAGCTAGTGGATGCACCTAAGCTAAAATGTTACCGGTCCTACCTTGGGCAAGTAGACCACCTCTTTACGGTGTGGGGTTAGATGACACCGGATTCTATGTCAAGCTCACATGGTCTATGTCGGTTAATGCTTATTCCAATCATGTGAGATGTGCACTATGGTTACTTGAGAAGTTCTATGAAGTGTGGGTGGTAGTATGGGATGCCATCCATGCACTGCATGAGTAGGCTTTGAAAGGGCTATGGTGAGTTCTCTAATGTCTTAATGGCTAATGAATGAAAGTGCTCTTAATGAAGCTAATGAAGAATGTTGACTTATATGCTTAATGTGATGAAGCATGCTTTACTTGGATTGTATTATGAGTTACTTCCTTGTCATGACTTATGAAATGTTTATGTTCCTTGTATGAGTATTGTTAAAGATGAAAAGGAAGAATGGTAAGTTCACTTTTGGTGGCCTTAAAGTGGTACTTAGTGTGGATGGTGGTATGAGACGCTATTCATACATTGCAAAGAGTATAGCTTAAGGGTTACTTAAGGTGAGAGTTCTAATGTGATGAAATGGGTTATATATTTATTATGTTCTAGTGTGATGGAATGACTTATGTGTTGATTTTGTTGTATCTTATGCCTCTTAAACTTATGTTCATGAAGCTTTCTCAAAATTGGCATATGCATGGTTTTCAACGAAATTATCAGTTTTAAGCATGGTTTTTGCATGGCTATCATACTTACTACATTAAATGTGCTAACCCATATTTCTTCATTTTTGCCAAAGTGTAGGGTTTGGAGATTTGATGTTCTATACTTGAAGGATAGGTTTCTAAGGAGCAAGGAGATGAAGATTTGGTGAGTCCTCATAGTTTCGAGGACAAACCCACTATTTCCCTTTATGTCTTTTACTTTATGTTTAGAGCTTTTGTATGGCCTAAGTCCCAAAGTTTTATTCAATGTGTTGTAGATGGTTTGAGACAAAGTATAGAAAGACTTCCGCTTGCTTTTATGAAAAAATGTCTTCGATTGTAAAGAAAAGTTTTGAACTCTACATTATTTTCCTATGCTGTTATGTCCATAAATGCTATGAGGCCCTTATGAGACTTTTCAGAGTCTTGTACGCCATGTCACTTTCAGGGTGCAGGCTTGGGTCATGACAAATATACCAATTTTTTGAGAAATTTTGTGCCAATCCTTTAGGCGAACCCGATCTGACTGGCCAGAGTGATTCGGCGACTCGCCAACCAGTTCGGCGAGTCTTTCTACAACTATTTTTCTACAATTTTTTTGAACTATTTCTAACTATTTTTGATATTTTTGCCGATATGGCTAGAACCAACATTGATATACCGCCCCGTAAAAGAGCATGGGGCATAGTTATAAATGAAGGAGGAGCAAACCCTCCTAAAAAGGGAAGAATAGTGCCTCCAAAGGGAGGCAAAGGCAAAGGGAAAAGGCCCGTATCTGAGACCTTGAAGCACAACTCCGATACGAATAAAGAGTCTGTTGACTCCCAGGCTACACTCTTCAAGCCGGATGATGATCAGCCCCTACAGTCTAGGACAGCGGAGATCCATGGTAGGTCTCGCCCAGACTCATCTAGAGCTCCAGCAGCCACTTGTCTAGCAGTAGGCACAGTACCAGCTCTGGCACCACCTATGATTCTAGTGTCACCAAGTAGTTCCTCCTCCCCGGCTACTTAACAGATTGAAAGCCAATGGGTTGTAAACAATTTTAGAGGAGAAGCTACTATCCACAGAGGGCCCAGAGGGCAGATACTTCACAGTACGGGACACCCTCCATTTCCACCGGTTTGAGCAGTTCATTAGGCCCCTACATTCCTACATGGGTCTGGGATTTTTATACAACATACATAGAGCTGATGCCCAAGGGGAAGAAGAAGGCCACCTCTTTCAGACATGGTCTGGGGGATGGAAGTCGGGTGTAGTAGCGATCACATTAATATTGTACTGAATAGAGCTCTAGGTACTACACTGGCATATGAGGGCTTGCCTATTACTTAGTCCCTGGATGAATTAAAGGGATAGATTGTACCATTGATTTCTGATACCACCCCGAGTTGGATCGAGGTAGGGGCCCCGATCGAGAAGAATTACCTGAATATTGCTGCTCAATTCTGGTTTGGCTTTATCAGCAACACCATCAGTCATCCTAGAACAAGTCTATCCTCTGCCACCCTAAGGCGGCCTGCCTTGGGTCGATCATATCCAGGAGGAGCATTAACTTAGGACTCCTCATAGAGCAGGAGATGGCCATGAGGGCCAAGCAGAGACAGACCTCCCTACCATTCCCAGTGCTGATTACAGATCTATGCCGACATGCTGGAGTGCTTTGTAATGAGATGAGAGATTTTGAGGTCATCCCTACATCCTCCACTGATATCCATATACTCGGGAGAAGGCAGACAGGTGGATAGCAGCTGTGGTGGACACATCCCCAGAGATTGACATAGAGAGGATTCGTACAGAGGCATCCTTGCCTACTATGGCCTCCAAGCCTTTAGGTATATCTGCTCCCATATCTTCCTCCCAGGCTCCTAGTACTTTTACTGCAGCAAGCCCGCCAAGATTACTCAGGCTATGATCCTGAAGATGGGGAACTTGATCCATTTGGCTGATGTGAGGGCTACCCGATTAGAGGCAGCAGTCCCATGGATGATCGAGAGTGCCATCCTTGCTGCCTTGATCCCCTCCGGACTTCTATTGATGATTTGACTGTGAGAGTCGCGGCTTGTGAGCGTCGATAGGGGGAGTCTTCTACGGTGACTGCTTTGAGAGCTGAGGTGGCGGATCTGATAAAGGATGTAGACTATCTCAAGTATACAGACTTCACCTCTTTGTTTGAGGCAGCCGAGACAGAGGGTGCTCCAGCTACGTTTAAAATTCCTCTTATTAGCACCAGATTTGCAAAGAGGGATGACATAGTAGCTGATGCATAGAGGAGGAGACTGATGAGGAGCAACTTGGGGAGTGAGATGCTGCTGTTTATGATGACCTGAAAGACCCTTAAGGATGTGATGTTCGAAACTACCCGCCAGACTTCCTTGAGAGACACCACCATGGTTGGGTCCAGTGGAGCTAGAAATGCTGATGTGACACTGGACACTAATGCCCCGATAGATGAAGCGACTGTTTAGATAGGACACTTTTTTACCTCCATCTCAATCACTTTTATTGATTTTTGGATGTTTTTATTGCATTTGAGGACATATTGCTTTTTGTTTGTGGTAGGGTGAGGTATTTCCATACCTACCTCTTGTGAGTAGTATTTTGTTTATACATTGGGTTTTGTTATGTGAATTGTGTTTTAGCACTGGTTTTGTAGATATTTTAGCTTGTGGCTCCTTGTTTTAATTGTATATGATTTGTGGGACCCTTTCAAAAGATTTTGCCACCTCTTGTGTGTTTAATTGTGGCTGTTCTTGTGCAAATTTGAGTGTTGGTTCTGATCAATACTGATGACTTGAATAGTGCTCTCAATCGAACAAAAATGAATGTGTGGCTACAATGAGGCAAATTGAAGTTACATAGGCAATATGTGAACTTTTCGAATCTTGTTGTGACTAGCCGGTTATCAAATAGAGGCTCTTGTGATGGACATTGTACACTAGAGAAAGTGTAGAGTCTTGTTTGATATTGGTGCCAATGCCTTGTGTGATGAGCTTATCGTGAACCATGTGTGATGACACCTAGAATTTGCCCCGTTGGTCCGGGTGACGAAGTGATGCAAGCTCTTGAAATGATCTTAGGCAACAATTTTAAAGAGTGAAACAATTTGACATTATACCTTTTTTGTGGCTAGGCTTGTGAGTGTGTGTACTTTGCTTGAGAACTCTTTGAGCCTTACCTTTTTCTTGGAAGAAATTTGATACAATTGTTACCTTTCTTTATCCCTTCACCCTTAATCCTCATGAGATGTGGTTTGTTGAAATAGCCAACTTAGGCCAAAAGCCTAAGTTGGGGGTGTTGATGAAAAGAGAAGGTAAATAAAGAAATGTGAATCAATTCCCCTTTACCCATGGTTTTGAAAAGGATGGAACCCTGCCATCTAAAAAAAAGAGAAAAAGAAACGAAGAAGGTAAAACAAAAAGAATGAAAAAGTTTTGAAATAAAGTTACAAAAGAAATGGGGTGTCCAAAGTTCCATGGAAAATGAATAATAGGGTGAGTTTTGAGCATGAGTGTGAATGTTGAAGAAAAGGGAAGAAAGTGTTGTTCATACCATATTTCATGAGTATAGAAGCCACTGAGCCTAAATGACCATACCTTTACACTCTGCCCCGTTACAAGCCTTGAAAATACCTTTTTGATCTTAAGTGAGCTGAAACAAGTATTGATTGGAAAATAAGGGCAAACCTATGGGTGAAGTCATGCATGTGTTCATCTTTGTGAGTGTGAGAGTTGTAGGTGATTTCGAAACTATAAATTGTTGAACCATTGTGTGTGAATATGGAATCATTCTTTGTGTGAGGGCATTTCAGTACGTTTGTTGAGCTTGAACTTGCATTTGAAGCAAGTATTGTTAGCTTTAAAATCTTTGGTAACGGTGAGTCACAACTTGAATCTTTGAGTGCAAAATTGACCCTCGTATGAGTAAGTTGGGTTTCGTTGTGTGCATTCATGATTGAGTCTTGTGTAGCACTATTTGAGACATCCTTTTTGTACTACTGAATTTGAGTTTTACTTGAGGACAAGCAAAAGTTTAAGTTGGGGGTGTTGATGAGTCCGAGATTTGAACTTATTTAGGGCTTTATTTGTATAGATTTAGTGTCCTCAAATGCTTATTTTGTGCCAATAACTAATGTAAAATCCTTGATGTCCAGGTATTTGGATTGAGGAACAAAGCATGGACACTAATTTGAAAAAAAGGAACAAAGCGAGCTCATAGAACGAAGAAATGAAATCCTGGTGATCGCCAAGTCCCTTTGGCGAGTCACCGAATGGCCACCATCTCGCCTAAAGTTCCTGTGTTTCAAGCCCTGAAGGAGAAAATCAAGTTGGCGAGAGAAAGGAGCAGTTGGCGTGTCGCCGAGTGGTTCCGCGATGCAGTGTTGGATCGCCAAAAGTTATACAACTTGAGGATGCTGAAGGCCAAAACAAAAAGACGATGGTACTGACCAAAGGGTGAATCACCGAACTGATTGGCGAGCCCGACTTACTGCGCCGAATGGCCCTTCACAGCATATTTTTTGCGACTATAAATACATTTTCAAACATTAATTTTAGTATCAAATTTTATTCTGAACAATTAGTAGAGTAATTTTGAAGTTTGAAATCTGAGTATTGAAACTAAGTTTTCCTTAGCTTTGAAGAATTGAAGTTTTTCACTTTTGAGAAATTGTAAGTGGTCTTTGAGATTCTTCAATTTGGACCTTTGTAAAGACGAAATTAATCTTACCCAGTTGATGGAAACACAATTTGGTAACGATTTCTATCTTTTTTATGATGTCTAGCTAAAACCCCAATTCTTGGGGTATGATTATGTGATTATGGACTGATTTAGCTGATGGGTATTGCTAATTGCTACATTAACTGCTGTTTAGAGGTGATTTAAATCAATAATTGTGGTTTAACTTAAGGAATTGTAGTTGTAAATACAATTCTACCTTCGTATATTTAGCTTGCTCGAGAGAGAGGTTTTAAAACAAAAATTTTTGATTGATGGTCTTTAGGTATTGGGTTGCCATGGGTTCAGCTCGAAAGAGTGAATCCTAAACCTTTTTCCACACATTCAGCTCGAGAGAGTGAATGGACTAAGGCGTAGGTTGTTCTTCTTATTGCATGCTTATCGATGTTCAAGAGAAATTGACTTGATTCAGGGTAAATTATTTGAGAGAAAGTTTACCTCCTCTATAGTCTAGCTTAATCACTAATATCTAGCTATTTTCTAATAGTTGCAACTACCCATTTGTCTATAATAGCCTATAATCGAATCACATCCCCGTCTCATTATTGTTATTTACTTGTTGTTTGCTGCTGTTGTAGTTGATAATTTCAAACCAAAACCCCCTTATTTTACATTCTTGTCACCCCCTGATTTGAATTATGTTTTTATTCAATAATGTCTATTCCTATGGCTGATTCGACCATGTTCGTACTTTGCTATTGATTTTTAAACACATACCGCTCCCTGTGGGATTCGACCCCAACTCATTTAGTTGGGTTATTTATTGACTAGCGATCTTTGACACTTAGAATTGGATGAAGTGTCCTTGAAATGTTAATTAGTTTATTGATGATATCTTGATCTACTCAAGGAGTGAGAATGAACATGTGGACCATATGAGGATTGTATTGCCAGTTCTTAAGGACCAACAACTTTTGGCAAAGCTTAGCAAGTGTGAATTTTGGTTAAGGTCCATAGCTTTCCTTGGTCATGTTATGTCAAGTGAGGGTATTGAGGTAGATCCTAAGAAGACGGATGTGGTCAAGAGTTGGCCTAGTCCTCTAACTCTTTCTGATATTAGAAGCTTTTTGGATTTGGCCGGTTACTATAGGAGGTTTGTTGAGGGTTTTTCCTCCATTGCTTCTCCTTTGAAGGCTTTGACTCAAAAGAAAGCTAAGTTTGAGTGGTCAGAGGCTTGTGAGAAAAGCTTCCAAGAGTTGAAAGATAGACTTACTTTCGCTTCGAAGTTGACCTTACTAGAGGGTACCGTTGGGTTCGTGGTGTATTGTGATGCTCTAGAGTGGGGTTGGGATGTGTGCTCATGCAACATTGTAAGTTGATTGCCTATGCTTCAACGCAACTTAAGATGCATGAGAAGAATTATCCCACCCATGATCTTAAATTAGCGGCGGTTGTGTTTGCTTTGAAAATATGGAGACATTACTTGTATTGGGTCCATGTGGATGTCTTCACCGATCACGAGAGTCTCCGATATGTTTTTAGTCAAAAAGACTTGAATCTCCGACAAAGAAGGTGGTTAGAACTTTTCAAGGATGATGACATGAGCGTCCTTCACCACCCCGGCAAAGCTAATATTGTAGCGGATGCACTTAGTAGATTGTCCATGGGTAGTGTGGCTTATATAGAAGATGAAAAGAAAGAGTTAGTCTGGGATTTGCATAGATTGGCCCGACTAGGCATCCAGCTAGTGGACTCCACCAAGGGTGGTTTCACGGTTCATAATGGCTCCGAATCGTCCTTTAAGGTGGATATGAAATCTAAACCAAATCTTGATCCTTTATTGATGGAATTGAAAGTGTCGGTACTCAAGAAGTCTGTTGAGGCTTTCTCCCAAAGGGGAGATGGGGTACTTAGGTACCAAGGTCGATTGTGTGTTCTGGATGTTGATAGTTTGAAAGAGCAAATTTTAGAGGAGGCTCATCTGGGTATTCTATTCATCCGTGAGCCACCAAGATGTACCATGATCTACATGAAGTCTATTCGTGGAATGATATGAAAAGGGATATTGCGGAATTTATAGCCAAATGTCCCAACTGCCAACAAGTTAAGGTTGAGCACCAAAGGCTGAAAGGCTATTTGCAAGATATACCAATTCCCACTTGGAAGTAGGAAGAGGTGAATATTTATTTTGTGGAGGGTTTACCTCGTACCCGAAGGCAACATGATTCCATTTGGGTCATTATAGATAGGATGACAAAATCAGCCCACTTCATTCCGGTCAAGGTTTCTCATTCGGCGGAAGACTATGCCAACTTGTACATAAGGGAGATAGTGAAGTTACATGGAGTTCCTTTATCTATCATTTCGGATCGGGGGTACTCAATTTACTTTACACTTTTGGAAGTCATTCCAAAAAGGGCTTGGTACTAAGGTCAAGCTTAGCATGACTTGTCATCCCCAAATAGATGGTCAAGTAGAACGTGCCATTTAGACCTTAGAGGACATATTGAGGGCATGCGTGATAGATTTCAAAGGTGATTGGGACGACCACTTACTGTTGATAGAGTTTGCCTACAATAATAGTTATGATTCTAGTATTGGCATGGCTCCCTTTAAAGCCTTGTATGGTAGGAGATGTAGGTCTCCGGTTGGTTAGTTTGAGGTAGGTTTAATTGCTCTTATTGGTCCCGAAACAATTTATGAAGCTATTGGAAGGTTCAGCTCATTAGAGAGAGGTTGAGAATGACTCAATGTAGACACAAATCTTATGTCGATGTGAGATGAAGGGATCTATAATTTTAGGTTAATGATTGGGTTTATTTGGAAATCTCACCCAAGAAGGGTGTGATGAAGTTTGGCAAGAAAGGGAAACTTAGTCCTCTGTATGTAGGCCCATATCAAATTTTGAAGCGTATTGGGAAAGTTGCTTGTCAGTTGGACTCACCAAATGAGTTGGCTCCAGTTCATCCGGTATTTCATATTTCCATGCTTAAGAAGTATATTGGAGATCCAGTATCCATTATTCCCCTAAAAGGGTTGGGAGTTGATGAAAGCCTTTCCTATGAAGAGGTTTTGGTAGAAATCCTAGATCGGCAAGTCAAGAGATTAAGAAATAAGGAAGTAGCTTCCGTGAAGGTTTTATGGACTAATCATTTATTTAAGGGTGCTACTTGGGAGGCCGAGGCCAACATGAAGTCCCGATATCCTTATCTCTTTCCTTGTACTCCTACTCAAGCTTGAGGTAAATAGTCCCTCTTGAGTTTAGTGTTTTGGAAGTCATGTGTTTCCTTAAATTATGTATGTTCTTGATGAAATTCATGTTTAGTGAGAAAATGAGTTTTCATGATTTATGTTCCTCATGTTGTTGTGCATTTAGTATGAGTTGCCTATTTGACCTCATG
Organism: Solanum pinnatisectum; assembly: GCA_035578085.1. Lineage (NCBI taxonomy): Eukaryota > Viridiplantae > Streptophyta > Magnoliopsida > Solanales > Solanaceae > Solanum > Solanum pinnatisectum. The sequence continues at coordinate 22,536,649 of CM069079.1, forward strand.
AGATGTGTTGATAAACATGCTTTAGTATTCTTTTGAGAGTAATTTCATTTTGGCTCCATGATGTTGTGTTGAGCATTATTTTAGTTGGAGAAGGTAGTTTCTCCTATGAATATGAGAAATATTGAGTTTCATGCATATTGGGTTGTTAGATGTAGTTCCTACTCCCTCATATTGCATTGAATGAGCTTTGAGAATGAGTTGATGTTTCCTTGTTAGAATTGTGCATTATTTTGATGTTTCATGCATGATGGGCTGCTAGTCTTGAGTCTTTAGTTTCGTAAGGTGTCTAGATCGTCATTTGAGGATGAATGTTCCAAAGGGGAGATATTAGAACATTTCGGAAAATTATAGACTAAACTAGAACTAAAATGAGAGAGTAAGAGTCAAGGAGGTGGGCAAGGGCCAAGGGAGAGGACCAAAACAGTCCACTCTCCCCTAGACACCGCCCTAGTGACAACGACCACCCCACGACTCGTGGTGGGGACCACGGATCGTGGTGTGGTACATGGTAGCCTAGGCAGTGAGTTCCCCAAAATCAGCCCAAAACAGGCACTCCTTCACGAGCCACTTCACGGCTCGTGGGCAGGCTCATGGATAAGAGTTGGGTGTGTGAGGGTGGCATGAAAGTGGCCTAGACACTGCCTCAAGGTCCACGAAAGTAACCATGGCTCATGGAGCCCTTCGTGGAGTTGCCTTGGGCATGTGATCTTAAGGCACAAGCTTTCTAGCTACTGCCCCAAGACCACGAGAGGGACCACAACTTGTGGTCATGACCACGGCTCGTGGGACCCCTCGTGGCACCTAGGTAACTCACTTCAAGTGAGGGTTATTTTTGGTATTTCCTTTTTATGCCCTCTCAAAGTGAGGTCATTTTGTATTATTTTTAAACAACTATACAAGGCATTTTAAGTCAAAATACACCCAATTATTTCATATTTTCCAAATACCCAAATCAAAATCCCAAAGTTGATCTCCTATACAAAATTTCTCTCTCTAAAACTCAAGGATGAAAAAGAGTTAAAATTGGAGCTAGGGCTTGAAGAATCAAGGCTTTTCACTCAGTTTCTTTGAAGAATCATTACTAAGGTATGGTAGTCTTTCATCCTTGGATAATTTCCATCCAAGGAATCCCTCCAAATTCAATTTCAAAACTAGTGAATTCCTCAAAGTTAGGGTTTATCTTTAATCTTGTGGGTTCTTTTCAAAAATATTTTTAATGGTTGATTTATGATGGATTATGATTGAATTGATGATTTATGATGAATTCCCCAAAGAACCCATAAATTTCGCTATTTCCCTAATTGGATCTAAAAGTGTGGGTGAATTGTAGAAAGAAGAGTATTATTATATCATGCTTATATTAATGATAGTAATTGAATCATGTCATCATTCATGTCTAATGTGGTAATTCTAGATATGTTGATTGAATGTGATCTATGATCCTTGAAGGGCAAAGCATGAAATGTACGTATGTTTATGAGAGTTATGTATATGCATTTAGATCACTTTGAGAGTGAAGTGAATATGATTATGACCTAATTGTTGTGTCGATTGGATGATTATTCTCATGTACATAGTTTTGGTTGAATATGATATGATGTGAAAGGTTTTTCACATGTAGTGATTCTAAAGATTGGAAGACTAGTCTCACCTCTTGAATCTATGAGTTTTTATATGAATTGTTTATTGGATTGAGTGTCAAGACACCTTTCCATGAATATGCTCTTAATTCAAGACTTAAATTGTAATCTATGGGAATTAATGCTCAGCACCGAGTGAATATCAATATGAGATGGAAGCTTGTACGATAGTTGAGTCCGACTTCCCAATGAAAACTTATACACTAGTTGAGTTCGGCTTTCCAAATGGGTTCCTTATACCTTAGTTGAGTTCGGGTTCCCCAAAGTAGGGATCTCATGAGATGATAACCGTCTACCTTAGTTGAGTCCGGGTTTCTAGAAGAAATCTCCTTATTGAATAAATTATGTGCCAACATAGGTCTTTAGCTAGTAGATCCACCTAAGCTAATAGTTTAGTTCTACCTTAGGCAAGTAGAACAACCCTTTTTCGATATGGGGTAGACATCGGATTCCATAGTTAGCTTACATGATCTATGTCGGTTAAGGCTAATCCCACTATGATAGTATGAAAAATAGTAAGAATTATGAACTATAGTTACTCAAGAAGTTTTCCATAGTATGGGTAGGTTTATGGGATCTTATTCATGCATTGCACAAGGATGCTTTGTGAGCATTTATGGTGAGTTTCCATTATGATATGATAGTCTATATGTTGAATATGCTTAAGTCACATGCTTTTACTCTAATCTTCATGGTGAGTCTTAAACTTGGTAAAGGGCATGGTTTTCAACTAAAATGTCCTTTTTAGCATGTTTTCAGGATTTCTTGCATGGCTCTCATACTTGGTGCAATTTTTGTACTAACCCATATTCTCTACATTTTTCTATAAGTATAGGTTCTGGTGTTTGAGGTGATCTCCTTCTTGTGCAGAGTTCGGATTGAATATTCTCCTTACTAATTGGTGAGTCCTCAAGGTTTGAGGACGGATGATGATTTTATAGTTTTCTTTCTTGTACTTTCATTTAAGAACTATGTCGTTAAGGGCTGTGACCCTATTTGAGACTTTGATTGTGATAGATGGCTAATTGAGACAAGTCTACACTTCCGCTTAATTTTATGAAAAATTTTACGACTCGAAATGTGTTTTTACTCTTTATTGTTCTTTACTTATGTTATGATATGCTAAGTGGCTTAAATGGTTCCTTTTGGGGTCCTATGTGACATGTTACATCTAGGAGGTATCCTTGGGTCATGACAAAAGGTAACTCCCAGAATATACTCTGTTTAGTCCAATTATGTGCAACACCATACCCATCTAATTTGTATGGTGGTTCCTGAGTTACCTTTGGAAAATTTTGAACCCTTTCCCAAATATCATCTCCCGTTAATATTGGGGGTGGACCATCTCGTTCAGTTATATTCTTTCTAAATGCATATTTCTTATCATAAACTCATGATCAGGTGGCAAGAACCGACAGTGATAGTCAAACCATGAATTTTTTCGGCCATGTTTCAATGTGAGTGATTTATTATCTTCCATTCAGTAGGGACATGCTAACTTTCCCGTTGTCACCCATCCAGATAATATATTATAGGTAGGAAAATCATTAATAGTCCACATTAAAGTAGCATGCATGTTGAAATTTTGTTTACGAGAAATGTCCCATGTTTCTACCCCCTCAGACCACAACAATTTCAACTCATCAATCAAAGGGTGTAAGTACACATCAATCTTACTTTTTGGATTACTCAGACCAGGAATGACACAATTCACAATTATATATGGACTTGTCATACACATCTCAGGGGGGAGATTATGCGGTGTATTAAACACAAGCCAACAAGAGCATGGTTCAGTCCCAACTGAAAAAGTGGTGAAACCATCCGCACACAAACCCAGCCTAACATTCCCTGGTTTAGCGGAAAAATCTGGATAAGTTCTATCAAAATGTTTCCAAGAATCTCCATTAGATGGATGACACATGACACTAGGTGGCCTTCTATTTTCACGGTGCCATCTCATATGAGGAGCAGAGCTATTTGATGCATACAACCTCTTCAATCTTTGTATAAGAGGTAAATAATGCATCACCTTAATAGAAAGTTTCTTTTCGGTAGAACTAGTCTTATAGCGAGGGTGACTACAAATCTAACAAGAATCTAGATCAACATCCTCCTTATAGTATAACATGCAAGCTTTTTAACGACAATTAATTCTTACCGAGGAGAGTCCTAACTTAGACACCAATGCATTTGCTTTATAATAAGAATCAAGAATCTCTACATTGGGATCAACTAATTCCTTCATAAGATCTATCATAGAGTCCATTGCTCCCTGAGATATATTATTGTTAGAGTTTATACTGAACAATCTAACCATAACAAACAATTTTAAGTGTTGACTCCCGTTGAATAAAGGACTACTATGATCACACAATTGTTCATAAAAGATGTTTGCTTTTTCATTGGGGGCTTCTTCTACATTTTCCCCAAATTCAAAATGAGAATGTTGTCACAACCAAGACCGTCGTGACAGGCACCCACACTAACTCTCCGGTGGGAGAACCATTACTACAACCCAACTAACCATAAAACTACACAACTAAATCAAACTAAGGCATTTAAAGTTACAGAAGCAGATTTAAATGCTAAGGAAAAGAAATAGAGTTCCCATAAACTCCAAAAAGTCTAACAAAACAATGTGAAAAATAACGCCTAGAACCTCAAAGTCAATGTACCAAAACATACACATCATTAGGATTCATTTGAGTACAATTGAGAATAGCTTTTCAATAAATACTGCATCATTAACATAATTATTGAACCTCGTTCATTATTCATTCAAGAGTGTGTGTGTATGTGATAATAGCCTTCCACATAATCATCTTCGTTCACAAGTGTTAGTAGAGAGACAACCTCCAATCCTAACACAATTAACTTCTAGACATGATCATCATTCTTTCATTGAAACCACATGTACATCCTTCACATCACATTCATACATACAACATCATGATAATACTTCAATTCCTCACACTGTGCCTTCAAGGCCATGATAACAATGTACATAGTAAGTAAATACCTCCACAATTCAAGTGGATCAACAATTCAAGCACAATTCTACTTTAACGTGAAATTAGGTCAAACTTTCCCTTTCAAGGCTATGATCACAAATCCTTAATTCAACAAATATTCAGCATAATTAGGCATAGATGATGATACAATTCAATAATCTAAATCGATCTAAGCATAAATCCACCATCATTCATTCATAATCAATAGACCCACATCATAAGTCACAATTTATAAATTGAGAGAAATCATGGGTTCATAGAGTAGTTTCATCTTAAATCCTCAATTAAACATCAATATAATCATAATTTATCATTTGAAAACGTTTAATGCAAGAATCCATGAGATTGAGCGAAACTTAGGGTTTTTGTTAAACTTGAAAACTTTGAAACTTCTTTGACATTGACTCTAGGGTGAAAGCTAACCCTAGATGAAGGATCACCATACCTTTTTACTTGAATAATACCTCAAAAATATACCCAATAGCCTTCCTCTTCAAGCCCTAAGTCTTCTTTTCCTCTTGGTCTTCAATGGAGTTCTTAGAGAGAAGATATTTTGGGAGAGAGGGTTTTGATTTGGGGAAAAGTGAATAATGAAATCTAAAATACCATTTTAATGTTTTAATACTCTTAAAATACCTTAAAACACTTAAAATAACCGTCCATACATTAATTAGGACTTACGGTGAATTTACCAACTCACCCCTAGCTTGGTCGCACCACTTGACAGCAAACAGTCATGGTTCACGAGACCCCTATCCATGGTCCGTGGATGGGGTCACGGACTGTATTGTCCTTCTGTCAATGGTGGCTTTGCCTTAGTTAGGGGCCCCTTGACCTACGGAGGCCATCCACGGGGCATGGATGGACTTACAGGGCGTGGACCCCTTACGTAGGTAACCGTTTTTTGGCCCACTTTATGATTTCCTTGGGGTCTTGGGGTGTACACTTAGGGTCCTCCTCAAGGTCCCTTAAGGTGGTTCTTGGGGAGTCGTACCTTGACGTCTAACCCCTAAACAACTCAACCATGACTCGAGACAACATATAACACCATCAAATCTCATGACAAACAAAAACGCACACACGTTAGGCTCTAGTTTCACTAGTTCATTTTTAGGGTCGTTACATTATCCCCCACTTAGGAACATTCGTCCTCGAATGAAACCTTAAATACATTAAGGGGTAACGACTCAAGACTAGCAATCCATCATCATGCATGCAACATCAATATAAATGCATAAACATAGTAGGAAACATCAACTCCACATCAATAAGTTCAAAACACAACAAGAAGGTAGGAACTACAACGACAAACTCATTATGCATTAAAACTTCACATTCTTCATGTCATTGGAGGGAATTCCTTCTCCAAATCACATCATGCTCATAACAACATCATTAAGCACATTTGAACAATTTTCTCATAAAAGCATATTATGCATCTTTCCAAAAAGAACATTTAGGCATGTTCAATATTTAACCTCATGAAGCATATAAGCAACTCAAACTAAATGCACATCAACATGAGGAACAATAAATCATGAAAACTCATTTTCGCAACTAAACAAGAATCCAACTAGATCATGCATAATAAGGAGAACATGGAAACACATTGTCACACATAACTCTAAAACCATGAAACAAGCCAAAAAGGAACTCTTTTTCTTAGGCTTGAATAGGCACATAAAGGAAGAGGTAAGGATATCGGAACTCTCAACAACCTTACTACTCAACATACTATCCCACACTTAGGAGTAAACCCAACTAAGGTCAACATGAACACCACAAGGGAACCTTAATCAAGACATCCACAACTTACAAGAAACCATCAACATACCAGTACTTTTAAACTAGGAAGGTCTTCATTAAGCGCTCTTTCTCACCATCAACCTTACCATATCACTCAAGGTCTCATATGAATCTACTACACCAGGTCTTAAACTTCTCAACCTACTATAACTCATAAGGTGCGAACATCAATCAAGCCTAACTCATGAACATTAAGGACACTCAAAGGCCTTACCACCTAAGCAAATCGTCCCCTACTTGGGAGAAAGCTTATACTACATCGTTCAAACTTCACTTCTTTCCACTCTAAGGTCGGAGAAAAACATCACTAAACCGTCATACGCATCACACCTAGGCATTCCTAAAAACACCACATTTCATTTACTCTTTCAACATACCACAAAACTCAACATTACCGTCTGCCAACAACACACATAACCAATAAGCAACTCATTCATACTAAAGTCACATCACAAACTAACATCTTACATCTATCAAGTCATATAGCCATAATTGGCATCACAACCAACCTTTTCTTCCCTTAACCCTTGTAACACACTCCTTTCAAGTGGTCAAACACTAAAGACCATCACATCAAGAATAAGGGAAAGACATTATAAAGTTAAACTCTATGGCATGACTTGAACAATGAGGAAGTGAAACTTTCTTAACACCTAATAGCCACCTATTAGTAATGTGGTGCGTTTCACATTATGAACAAGACTCTACTAGATGTGGTTTGAGACATCCTAAGACCATTCCAAAATCTTGTGCTCTGATACCATAGTTGTCATGACCCAGGAGCACCCCCTAGTCGTAACATGAGGTACTTGACCACGAAGGGGTCTAATACAAGCCTCATATCATTCTTGAACATAAGAACATAGGAAAATAGAGAAGAATTAAAAACTTTCTTTACAATCAAAGACATTTTCATTAAAAGCAAGTGGAAGACTTTCTAGACTTTATATACTATGTCTCAAACCATCTAATACTTTGAATACAACATTGGGACTTAGCCAATACAAAAGCTTTAACATTAACTACAAGACATAAAAGGAACATAATGGGTTTTGTCCTCGAAACTATGAGGACTCACCAAGTCTTCATCTTCAAGCACCTTAGAAACCTATCTATCAAGCATAGAACACCAACATCTCCAAAGCCTACACTTTGGTAAAAAGGGAAAAGAATGGGGTTAGCACATTAGATGTACTAAGTATGATGACAATGCAAAAAACATGCTTAAAAGGGACATTTGAGTTGAAAGTCATGCTTTTATGCCATTTTTGTAAAACTTCATGAACATTGAAACAAGAGGCATAATAGAAGTCACAACAAACATACAAAGTCACATAATTTACATTTAAACAAGATCACATATAATCCTTTACCTTCACCTTGAGCCTTCACCTCAAGTAACCCTCAAGTTATACATTGTACAATGTATGGGTAGCGTCCCATACCACCACCCACACTAAGGCACCACCTTAAGGTCACCAAAAGTGAACTTACCATTCATCCTTTCCACCTTTACACAATAAAGCATTTAAGAGACACAAACATTTCATGAGTCACATCATCACATTAAGACCACACCTAAGACAGCTCTAAGTCATACTTGTACAATGTTCAAATAGCATCCCATACTACTACTCACACTAAGTACTCCTTTGAAGTCACCCTGGACAAGGCAAGTTCATATACCATAAGTCATGAAAAGGAAGTACTCATAATACAATCCAAGTATAATATTCATCTTTACAATTAAGCATTTAAGCCAACATTCTTCATTAGGTCATTTAGGACACATTCATGCATTTAGATGACTTTCATACATTAGTCATTAAGACTTAGAGAACTCACTATAGCCCTCTTGAAGCCTACTCGTGCCATGTATGGATAGCATCCCATACTACTACCCACACTTCATAGAACTGCTCAAGAAACTATAATGTACATCTCACATGATGGGAATAAGCATTTAACCAACATAGACCATGAGAGCTAGATCATGGAATCCGATGTACTATCCCACATCGTAAGGGTTGGTCTACTTGCCGAAGGTAAATCAGTATTTAGCATAAGTGGATCCACTAGCTATCCTATGTGGGAACATAGTTAAGGGACATGAAGATTGCTACTAGATACCCCGCCTCAAATCACGTGAGGGCTTCCATCTCCAGAGATTGCTACTAGAAACCCCACCTCAACTCACGTGAAAGCTTCCATCTCATTCAATATCCTCTCAGTGCTTAGCCTACATTCGCATAGAGTATTTTAACATTCATTACATTAAGGGATAAGAGATTGTTTCTAGACACCCTGCCTCAACTCACGTGAGGGCTTCCATCTCAACCCAAGATTCATTCATTGGATAGCTCATAAATTCAAAAATGAGAATAGCCTTTCATCTAAGAATCCCATTATCGTTCATTAGTACAAGATCGAGAATATGCTTTCAATCAACATATCATTAGCATTCATTAGAGTACAATTGAGAATAGCTTTTCAATAAGTACTTCATCATTAACATTATCATTGAACCTCGTTCATTATTCATTCAAGAGTGTGTGTGTATGTGAGAATAACCTTTCACATAATCATATTCACTCACACAAGTGTTAATAGAGAGACAACCTCCAATCCTAACACAATTAACTTCTAGACATGATCATCATTCATTCATTGAAACCACATGCACATCCTTCACATCACATTCATATAAAAAACATCAAGATAATACTTCAATTCCTCACACTATGCCTTCAAGGCCATGATCACATTGTACATAGTAAGTAAACACCTCCACCTTTCAAGTGGATCAACAATTCAAGCACAATTCTACTTTAACATGAAATTAGGTCAAACTTTCCCTTTCAAGGCTATGATCACAAATACTCAATTCAGTAAAAATTAACCATAATTAGGCATAGATGATGATACAATTCAATAATCTAAATTGATCTAAGCATAAATCCACCATCATTCATTCATAATCAATAGACCGACTTCATAAGTCACAATTTAGAAATTGAGAGAAATCATGGTTTCATAGAGTAGTTTCATCTTAAATCCTCAATTAAACATCAATGTAATCATAATTTATCATTTGAAAATGTTTGATACAAGAACACATGAGATTGAATGAAACTTAGGGTTTTGTGAAACTTGAAAACTTTGAAACTTCTTCGACATTGACTCTAGGGTGAAAGCTAACCCTAGATGAAGGATTACCATACATTTTTACTTGAAGAATACCTTGAAAATCTACGCAATAGCCCTCCTCTTCAAGCCCTAAGTCTTCTTCTCCTCTTGGTCTTCGATGGAGTTCTTAGAGATAAGATATTTTGGGAGAAAGGGTTTTGATTTGGGGAAAAGTGAATAATGAAATCTAAAATACCATTTTAATGTTTTAATACTCTTAAAATACGTTAAAACACTTAAAATAACCGTACATACATTAATTAGGACTTGGGGTGAATTTACCAAATCACCCCTAGCTTGGCTGCACCACTTGACAGCAAATAGTCATGGTTCACGAGACCCCTATCCACGTTCCATAGATGGGGTCACGGACAATATTTTCCTTCCATCAATTATGGCTGTGGCTTGGTTAGGGGCCCCTTGACCTACGGAGGTCATCCACGGGGCGTGGATGGACCTATGGGGCATGGACCCCTTCCGTAAGTCACTCCTTTTTGGCCAACTTTATGGTTTCCTTGGGGTATAAGGGTGTATACTTAGGTACTCCTCAAGGACCCATAGGGTGGTCCTTGGAGAGTCGTACTTTGACGCCTAACCCCTAAACACCTCAACCATGATCGGGATAATATACAACACCATCAAATCACATGACAAACACAAACGCACACACGTTAGGCTCTAGTTTCACTAGTTCATTTTTAGAGTCGTTACAAGGTCGTCCTGCTAGGTGAAACGTTGAGGAGCAATGGGTACCAAATGCACCTGAAGTGTAACCTCAAGGAGAGGTAACCAATGCTGATTTTTTTTGAAGCAATCCGAATGCTAAGTTAGGTTGTGACCAACCAAGTTGGGCAACAAAGAGGGGCTTGACAGAAAGAGGCTGATACTTCGAGGATCCTAGAGTTCTTGATGATGAATCCTCCGAGCTTCACTGGTTGAAGCACTACTGAGGATTTGGAAAACTTTGTTGAGGAACTTCAAAAGGTATTTGAGGTTATGCACGTTTCCAATAATAAGCAAGTTGAACTAGATTCATATCAACTAAAGAATGTTGCTAGGACTTGGTTTGACTAGTGGAAGAAGGGTAGAGTTGAGGGTGCACCGATTCTGAGTTGGGCTATGTTTAAGGAGGCTTTATTGGGGCATTTCTTTCCTTGTGAACTGAGAGAAACCAAGGTATGGGAATTCCTTACATTTAAGCAAGATTCACTAAGTGTTCATGAGTACAACTTGAAGTTTTACCAACTTTCCCGATATGCTCCGAAGATGGTTGTGGATATGAGGAGTATGATGAGTTTGTTTGTTACTAGGCTTTCTTGTTTGTCGAGTAAGGAATGTAAGGCTTCGATGCTAATAGGTGAGATGGATATAACAAGGTTGATGGTTTATGTGCAGTAGGTTGAGGAACAGATGCTGAGTGATAGGGATTAGTTTAGAAACAATAAGGATAAGACAGGGAATGAGTCCGGGTAGCAAAAGAAGTAATATGAATAGTTATTCCTTTCAACAAAAACAAAAGGGACCTGCTCCATCATCTGCTAGTGCATCCACACCTAGGAACAAAGGTGAGTACAATAGTCAGAACTCCTAGCACTATAGAGCTAGACCAGTACAGTCTCAGGGTAGTATGGTACAAAGAGGTAACTAGGCTCCTGCATGTGCTAAGTGTGGTAGGAACCACCCAGGTAAGTGTCGTGATGGCTCCACAGGTTGTTTCAAGTGTGGAAAAGAGGGTCACTTCATGAAAGAGTGCCCCAAGAATAGGCAAGGTAATGGGAATCAGGGAAATAGAGCCCAATCTTCATCAGTTGCTCGACCAGACAGGGCTGCACCTAGAGGAGCTACTTTCGGTACTTGTGGAGGAGAAAACTGCCTATATGCAATCACTAGCCGTGAAGAGCAAGAGGCTTCGCCAGATGTTGTCACTGGTATGATCAAAGTCTTTAGTCTTGATGTTTTTGCTTTGCTAGACCCAAGAGCGAGTTTATCTTTTGTAAACTCCTATGTTGCAATGAATTTTGATATTCTTCCTGAGAAACTTTGTGACCCCTTTTGTGTTAGTACACCCGTTAGGGAGACTATTCTAGCTGAGCGAGTCTATCGTGATTGTGTCATTTCCATCAATCACAAGAACACCATGGCTATTTTGTTGAGTTAGACATGGTAGATTTTGATGACATTCTAGGAATAGACTGGCTTCATGCGTGTTATGCCTCCATTAATTGTAGAACTCGAGCTGTTTGGTTCCAAATTCCTAATGATCCAGTTATAGAGTAGAGTAGCAGTTAAGTAGTGCCTAAGGGTCATTTCATTTTGTACCTTAAGGCAATAAAGTTAGTTTCCAAGGGTTATGTCTATCACTTAGTCCTTGAATGACTCTAGTGTTGAGGCACCTCTTATTGAGTCAGTTCCAATTGTGACTGAGTTTCCAGAAGTCTTTCTAGATGATCTATCCTGAGTCCCTCCTAAGACAGAGATAGACTTGGGTATAGATATTCTTCTTGATACTCGTTCAATATCTATTCCGCCATATAAAATGGCTCCAGCAGAGTTAAAAGACCTAAAAGAACAATTGAAAGATCTCCTTGATAAGGGTTTTATTCGACCAAGTATCTCACCTTGGGGCGCTCTGGTCTTATTTGTGAGGAAGAATGATGGTTCTCTTAGGATGTGTATAGATTACCGCCAGTTGAACAAGGTTACCATCAAGAATAAGTATCCTCTTCTGAGAATTGATGATCTTTTCCGTCAGCTTCAAGGTGCTACCTGTTTCTCTAAGATAAACCTCAGATCAGGCTACCATTAGTTAAGAGTAAGGGATTGTGATATTCCAAAGACAACATTCAGGACCCGTAATGGTCATTATGAGTTCCCAGTTATGTCCTTTGGTTTGTCCAATGCTCCTGCAACATTCATGGACCTTATGAATAGAGTATTCAGTCCTTATTTAGATATGTTTGTTATCATATACATTGATGACATACTAATCTATTCGAGGAATGAGGAAGATCATGCTAGCTATCTTAGAATAGTTCTCCAAACTCTAAAGGATAGGGAGTTGTATGCTGAGTTCTCTAAGTGTGAGTTTTGGCTTGAGTTTGTGGCATTCTTAGGTCACACTGTTTTCGTGATGGGATTAGAGTTGACACTAAAAAAATAGAGGCAGTGCAGAATTGGCCTAGACCCACATCTCCAACTGATATTAGGAGTTTCTTGGGGTTGGCTGGATATTATAGAAGTTTCGTAGAGGGGTTGTCATCTATTTTGTCCCCTTTGACCAAGTTGACTTAGAAAACAGTGAAATTTCAATGGTCTGAAGCTTGTGAGAAAAGCTTTTAGGAATTGAAAAAAAGGTTGACTACTGCCCCAATATTGACCTTACCAGAAGGTACTCAAGGTTTTGTTGTGTACTGTGATGCATCTAGAGTTTGTTTGGGTTGTGTGTTAATGTAGAATGGTAAAGTTATAGCTTATGCCTCCACACAGTTGAAGGTTCATGAGAGGAACTACCCAACCCATGATCTAGAATTGGCTGCTGTAGTATTTTCTTTGAAAATATGGTGCCATTATCTTTATGGTGTTCATGTGGATGTGTTCACCAATCACAAGAGTCTTCCGTATATGTTTAGTCAGAAAGAGCTTAATATGAGACATCGAAGGTGGTTAGAGTTATTCAAGGATTATGACATGAGTATTCTTTATCACCCAGGTAAGGCTAATGTTGTTGCTGGTGCCTTGAGTAGATTGTCTATGGGTAGTACCACCCATTTTGAGGAAGATATGAAGGAGTTAGCAGAAGAGGTGCATAAACTTGCACGATTATGTGTTTGACTATTTAATTCCATAGAGGGAGGAGTACTAGTGATGAAATGGGGTTGAATAATCATTAGTGTTTTAAATTAATGAGAAACAAGACCAAGATCTTATTTTGCTTGAATTTAAGGCAAATGTTCATAAGCAAAAAGTGATGGCTTTTGAAGAAGGGGGATATGGCGTGTTGAGGTATCAAGGTAGATTGTGTGTACCAAGGGTGGATGAACTCCAAGAAAGGATCATGGAGGAAGCTCATAGCTCCATATATTCCATCCATCCGGGTACCACGAAGATGTATCGTGATTGTAGAGAAGTTTACTTGTGTAGTAGTATGAAGAAGGGCATTGCAGAGTTTGTTGTTAAGTGTCCAAACTGTCAACAAGTTAAGGTAGAGCACCAAAGGCCTTGTGGTTTGGCTCAAAATATATAACTTCCGCAATGGAAGTGAGAGATTATTAATATGGATTTCATTACTGGGTTGCCACGGTTTCGCAGGTAACGTGATTCTATTTGGGTGATTGTTGATAGAATGGCAAAATCAGCCCACTTTTTGTCAGTAAAGACTACCCATTCAGCAGAAGATTATGCCAAGTTGTATATTCAAAAGGTAGCTAGACTTCATGGGGTTTTGATATCAATTATTTCAGACAGAGGATCTCAATTTACTGCACAGTTCTGGAAATCTTTTCAAAAAGGCTTGGGTTCAAAGGTGAACATAAGTACTATTTTTCATCCTCAGACTTGTGGTCAAGCAGAACACACTATTCAGACCTTCGAGGATATGTTGAGGGCTTGTGTGATTGATTTCAAAGGTAATTTGGATGATCACCTACCTCTTATTGAATTGCTTACATCAATAGTTACCACTCTAGCATCCATATGGCTCTTTATGAAGCTCTTTATGGGAGAAGGTGCAGATCTCCTATTGGATGGTTTGAAGTTGGTGAACCTGGGTTGATAGGACCATATTTAGTTCATGAAGCTACGGAGAACGTTAAAGTTATTCAAGAAAGATTGAAAACAACGTAGAGTCATCAGAAATCATATAGTGATGTTAGAAGAAGGGACATCTTGTCCTATGAGGAGATCTCTGTTCAGATTCTAGACCGTCAAGTTCGCAAGTTGAGAACCGAGGAAGTAGCATCAGTCAAATTCCTTTGGAGGAATCAGTTTGTTGAGGAAGCCTCTTGGAAGGTTGAGGAGGATATGAAGAAGAGATATCCACATCTCTCTAAACCTGGAGAAATTCCTAACCAAGGTACTAATTCTCTTCTCAGTACTCTTTAATTTATATACTTGATGTGTTAGATATGCTTGTTGGGTGTTTGAACTGGATGATAGATGTTACACCCTTAGCCTAGTAAGAGAAATCTCATTCGAGGACGAATGTTCCCAAGGGGGAGATATTGGAACATCTCACTATTCGAAAGAACTAGAAATAGCTAGAATTAGAAAAGAGTCATTTTTGGAAAGAATTAAAAATCTGAATAATTGGTTAAGTTATGTTAAGTTTGAGTTAGGTGTGCTACAAGAAACCGTAGGAAATATCTTTGAATTATCTTTCCAAATTCGCCGATTTTGCTCAATTCTGAGTTTGTATGAGTGAAATATGGTCATTTGAAGTTGGGCTGTCTAGATAAGGAAAGTCAAAATTGGATTTTGGAAGGGTAGTTTGGTCTTTTCCATACCCAATTATTTTAATTCATTTTTAGTAATTTAATTGGGGTCTAATCAGAATTAGGTCAGTTTACGCATTTACCAAAACATGCTAGGGCTTGGAGAAAAGAGAAAAGAGGAGAAAAGAGAAAAAAGGTTCAAGATTCGTCAAGATCGTGCAATTTTGGTTGTGGATTTTGCCAAGGATTCAATCCTACGAGGTATGTGAGATTACATAGCATTGGGTTAGTTCACCCACATGCCAATCATGATTTAGTTCAGCGTAATTGTGTTCTTTTGAAAGAAAGTATTATGAGTTCTTGATGAAATTCGTTTAAGTTTCTTGTAGGTTCTTGTTGTTGAAGTTTCTTGAGTCTGATTCATGAATTTAGGTGTGATTTCAAGTAGAATCTTACATATATCGAGGATATAGTCGATTCTAAGTGTTTGGGAAATAACTAATTGAACTTAGAGGGTTTAGAGTTGAAAAACAAAGAAGAAAATTTGGGATTTTCTAGGGAGGGGACTGGGTCGCTGCGCCTCTCAGAACACCTAAAAAGGGGTTTGAAATTTTTTCTCTGGGGTGCCGCACCAGCGAGAGCGCCCCAACCTAGGTTCTGAACTTCACCCTCTAGCACTTTGTGCCTCTCTGAGCGCCTGGGACGCCAGTTCTTCCACCTTTTCCCACTTCTTTCTATACTAGTTCCGTAACAACGTACCTAAGTTTTCTAGTTGATTTCTACACTCTAAGGTACGTCCAAAAATCATGAAATCATCCATAAACATGAGATCATGAACCTTGAATCCATAATTCAATTCAAGGAAAGTTAAGAATCAAGTCAAGAAAAGTTCATAGAGTTTTCAAAGTCTTTTTCAAAATGCTTTAACATTTTTTTAAGGCTTGAGTTCTGAGTTGAGTAAAGAGTAAGAGTAAAGTTCATTTCTCAAAATATTATACGGGAACTAAGTATTCCCAAGAGTTGAAATGTTTTCACATTTAAACAAGAGAGGAAACACCGATTTCCAAGACAACCTTTGAACAAGTTTTTGAGTAACTATCTCGAATCATAGAAAGAGTTTTGTTTTTAAAACATATGAACTGAGTATATTTTAGGAGTAGCATTGAGCACCGATATGGGGACGAGTTCATTATAACTCAAGTCTCCATAAACTATATAGCCATCATGGGTAGAAAGAATCGTACTTTTGAGATGATTCCTTAGTGGGATTTAGCATAGACTAGTGGATCCACTTTGTTGAGGCGTTCTATTTCACGGCAAGGTATAGGAAAATTCTGGCAGCATGGGCGAGACGTTGTATCATAATTTAGGCTCATAGTTATGGTTGTCGGTTAGAGAAAATCGCACAGTATTATATTACTTTATATTTAAACTAAGTTCTTATCGTATTTCTTTAATACATTGAGTTGTCATTTACTGTTATAAATCCTTCCTAGAAACTGCACTTTTATTGTTGTTTTTACTTTGCATTTGAGTTGAGTAAAGCTAAGGTAAGTGTTCTTTTCATATTTCTTTCAAGCATATGTCATGTTTAGTTTTCCCCTCGCATGCTCGTTCATTCAATGTACTGACGCCATTTGGCTTGCATCATTTTATGATGCAGACAAAGGTAACAATTATCAGCACCCAGCGCCTCATTGATCCAATTGAGCACTCAGAGTCAGTTGGTGAGCCTCCTTGCTTTCTGGAGGATCCCTTATTATCTTGTTTTAGTATTTCAGTTGTTAGGATGATTGGGGACCTTATCTCGACATCTCTCATTATTTTAGAGGCTTCATAGACGAGTAGTTATAGTTCTTTGGTCTTGTATTTCAGATGTTTTGATATAAGACTTGAGTTGCCACTTTGGCTAATTTGAATGTTTATCCTTAAACGTTCTAAGTTTATTTCAAACAGTTGTTTTTAAAGTGAAATTGAATCCTTGTATTAATGCTTTAGTCTTCCTCTATAAGTTAAGCCAAGCCAAGGGTTCGCTTGGGGTCAGCAATGGTTATCGAGTGCCAGTCCCGCCTAGGGTGTAACTCGGGGCGTGACAACTGACCGGACTGGGTGTGATGCTCCGACACATATATTGGACCGAGTGTCACATTCCGACACATATGTAAGATCAGGTGTCAGTTCCGACATATTTATTGGATCGGGTGTCAGGTTCTGACACATATATATTAGATCAGGTGTCACGTTTCGACACATTAACAGTTTGGGTGTGGGTTCCATGAGAGAACCATTTGTGACTATTACATGCATATCTACCAATCATTGATATTGGTGAATTGTATATTGCTCCTAAAATGATATTTGAATTATGTGCCTGGTATATTTGTGTTTACAGTGCTGTAATTACTTTTTTATATTTTGTTTACAAGAATTAACTGTGAATGATCAGGCCCAATCTGTATGTATGTTGTCTGGTAAGTAGAGACCGAGGGTCCTGGTGTTACTATTGACAACCTTTAGAAAGGCTGCTTATGTTCTTAAATAATGAGAAGTGGGGTAATTTTCATGGTGCAAAATGTAGTTAGGTCCTACCTTTGAAAGGGGGTTCATATTCGAAACAGTTAGCGAGTCTTGATAGAGCATATCATGTGGTCAAGGGCGGAATGGTGATGCAGAAGAAGCGAGGGCATGTCGTAAGTGGTTGGCCGTGTTGGTAGTGGTTGTGTTCAGGAACTCCTCTATGAGATAGAATGGTTAGGCAATGATCAAGAATAGAGTGAGCAGGGTGATAGAGTAGAGGGTTAGAATCAAGTGTACTAGTACATTTAAGGTATACGAGAATGGAAAAGGAAGGAGAATAAAGGTTGAGGGGTGTACTTTCTTATTGCATATTTTCCTGTTGGTTGATTTCTTTATATTATGCGGTGGGCATTGGGTTGACCGATAATGCCTACCAGTATGTGTGGTTTGTACTGATACTACTCTTGTTATGCCTTTTGGCATAGTTTGGTTGCATGGTCGATGATGTTTAATAGATGAAGACGAAGACAATCTTCAACAATTTCTACTCTTCCTTCTCTGTGGTGGAAGCTGTGTTATTAGTTACTGTATTTTATACCCTGATATCTTAGAAGCTCTTGCACCTGTTTAGAGTAGATCCATAGGGGCGTTATTTATTTTACAAATTCCACTTGGATTGTTTAAACTCTTTATTATGTAAAAATCTTATAAATTCCTTTTATCTCCAGTTTTCCTAATATTCCGCATGATTTTAATCATTTAAGGATCAAGGGTCCTCTTACTTACGTGTTAGAGTAGGTGCCAGCATGGCCCAGTGGGTTGGAACGTGAAAAATTGGTATCAGAGCCCAGGTTGCAGGTCTCCCAGTAGAAGATAAAATGTGGAATAGACTCATGCAAATTGGTATGTTGACGTCCACACTTAATCTTCAAGAACTTATGAAACATTCTAGGATGTCGTTCCATTTCTTCTCTCCTCGTGTGTAGGTTGTCACTTGTGGAATGGGTTAAGTCCAATTGGTATCTCAACAAATTGAATTGGATGTCGTAGTTGCGGCTGAAGGGACACAAGTAAGGTAAATTGGAATCGAGAAGGTACCAATTGGTATCTAGCCTTAGAGGCTATATAAATGCATGGATGATCAGTTAGTGGTTATCCATGAAGCGAATTAATTAATAATTTTGACTTGCCTGTGTGATGTAGCTTGAAATTGTGATTATGTGCATTGTGTTGCCTGTCTAGATTTTGGCATGCAGTGTACTTGCCCAAATGTTCGATATTATTAGAGTTATGATTGTTAAAGTGAGAACGGAGAAGCAATTTGAAATGTTAAATTTTGGAAAGATGAAATATTTTTTGGAGATGGAAGTATACCAATCAGAGGTTGAAATTTTTTTCAATAGAAAAAGTATGCTTTGGATATTCTGAAAAATTTAGAATGCAAAATTTGCAAATCAGTTCCTACACCATTGGTTTTTAGTACAAAAATTTCAAAGGAAGATGGAGTCAAAAAGTGGGATGCTTCATTTTATTGAACTTTGATTGGAAGTCTCTTGTACTTGACGACTTCAAGACCAGATTTAATCTATTGTGATAACCATTTTTAATGAAGGGTTAATTGGTAATTTGAACTCATAATAATTATAAAGAGAATTAACAGGTGTGGGTCAACCCTATTCTCTTATTCTTGTTGTTGCGTATGTTTAAGCGACTAAAGGAGTAGAAAACTAGGGTAATTCCAGGAGAAAGACAAGCAGTTGTATTCAATTTTCTTCATGGCTTGGACACTTGAGAGTTAAACACATTAGTTGTAAATTAATTGAACTTTTTTGAAGTTGGTAATAGGTACCTGTAACTTAACTTTATTCCTCAAGCTTACTACTTAAAACTTGGTGGTGCCATGAATATTTAAACCTTATAATGATTAGCCTAATCATTGGAGACAACATAATTGAGCAAGGATTAAAGTGGATTAGTAGAATCAGATGTGAAACTTTGAGTTTGAATATGTTACAAGAAAGATAAAACTTTCTTTTTATATTATTGCATATTTTTATCTTATTGATTAGAAAATCATGAGGAGGGGGCATATGATTAAATTAATGAGATACTAATCATTAATGGAGTAATCATCAAGAAATTACGGGTCTAAAAGCATTTAAGGAATTTGGAAGTTCCTCCACTAGTAGAGGGCGGGTTTCAAGAAGAAATCTCCTTATCCCATAAACTATGTGCCCACATAGGTCTTTAGCTAGTGGATCCACCTAAGCTAAGAGTATGGTTCTACCATAGGCAAGTATGACAACCACTTTTCGGTAAGTGGTAGACATCAGATTCCATGATTAAGCTCACATGGTCTATGTCTGTTAAGGCTAATCCAACTATGGTAGTATGAACAAGAAATATGAATTATGAACTATAGTTACTCAAGAAGCTTTCCTTAGTGTGGGTAGGATTGTGGGATCTTATTCATGCATTGCACAAAGATGCTATGAGGGTATTTATGGTATGTTTCCATTATGTTATGATGATCTATATGTTGAATATGCTTATGACTTATTCTTTTACTCTAATATTCATGGTTTTCAACTAAAATGTCTCTTTTAGCATGTTTTCAAGGATTTTGTGCACGTCTAGTAGAGTCTTCTTCATGAGTGTGAAGTGCGCCACATTTATGAATGAGAGGCTATAAGATGTTAGGAAATTTCACTTCTTTCATTATTCTTGAGTCGTGCCTTAGAGTTGAACTCTATAAATGCACCTCTCCTAATCATTCTCTTGCGTCTTTAGAAAATGAATACATGAAGGGCAAATGCAAGAGGAACGGAGGGTGACAATGTGAATGAGGAAGCTCTTCAAGGTAATCAAGCTTTGATTAATCCTTCGGCTATGTCGGATGTGGAGGTTAGGTCGGCTTTTCTACTGTTGGATCAAGCCATAACGGCCCAAGCCAATAGAGATGTTGGGACTCATGTGAACCCTAATATGAATTCCGCGGCATCTAGACTGAGGGAGTTTCTAAGAATGAACCCTCTCGAGTTTCTTGGTTCCAAAGTGGGAGAGGATCCTCAAGAGTTTGTGGAGGAGATTTATAGAATACTTGATTCCTTGAGGGTGACCTTGGTATAGAAAGTGGAGTTAGCTGCTTATTAATTAAAGAGTGTGGCTAAAATTTGGTATACCCAATGGAAGAAAAATATGCCGATAGGAGCAGGTCCCACAGAGTGGGAGATGTTTAAATCTGCATTCTTTGACAGATTCTTTCCCCGAGAGTTGAGGGAAGCTAAGGTGGAAGAATTCATTAACCTTAGGCAAGGTAGCATGAACGTTAAGGAGTGTGCATTGAAATTCACCCAACTATCTAAATATGCTCTATCTATGGTGGCAGATCCAAGGGATGAGATGCGTAGGTTTTTGGCTGGTGTGTCCAACTTGGTTGAAGAAGAATGTCGCATGACAATGCTTCATCATGAAATGAATATCTCAAGGCTCATGGTATATGCTCAACAAATTGAGGAGTCAAAACTCAAGAAAGGAATCGAGATTTGAAAAGAGCTAGAATCAGTGATGGGAATTTCTCCAATGCTTAATCCGATGGACAAGATCGACAAAGGTTCAAACAAAGGTTTTCCAATCAAGGCTCCACTAGTGCTCTAAGGGTCGACAAGGATAGGGTTTCCAACCCTAAACCTCAAGGAGGTAATAGTGGTGGTTCTTATGTAGTTAGGCCTAATTGTGCAAAATGTGGTAGAAAATATGATGGAAATGCCTAGTTGGCTCGGGTGGGTGCTATGGTTGTGGAAATAGTGGCCACAAGATGAGAGATTGTCCAACACTTGCGGCAAGGGCAAAAGAGGGTAAGCAAGCTCCTCCAAGCAGTTCAAACTCCAATGCCCAAAAGCAAAACCGCTTTTATGCTATTCGATCCCGAGATGACCAAGAGAGCTCCCCGGATGTGGTGACCAGTATGTTAAAAGTCTTTTCTATTGATATATTGTCTTGTTCGATCCCGGTGCCATATTGTCCTTTGTGACCCCTTTAGTGGCCATGAAGTTTGAAATACTCCCCGAAGTGTTATTAGAGCTTTTTTTGGTTTGTATCCCGGTTGGTGATTCCATGGTGACTAAGAAAGTTTATAGAATTTGCCCCATTTCTTTGTCTCATAAAGTCCCTTTGGTGGATTTAGTGGAGTTAGACATGTTAGACTTTGATGTGATTTTGGGTATGGATTGGTTGCATGCATGTTATGCCTCTATCAATTGTAGGACTCGGGTGGTTAGCGTTCAATTTCCAAATGAGCCGGTCTTATAGTGGAAGGGGGGAAATTCTATCCCTAGAGGTCAATTTGTTTCTTGCCTTAAATCTAGGAAAATGATCTCCAAAGGGCGCATTTACCATCTTGCTAGGGTGATGGATGTTTAGTCTGAAACCTCTCCTCTAGAGTCTGTTCCGGTTGTGAATGAGTTTCCAAAAGTTTTTCCCGATGATTTATCCAATATTCCTCCCGAGCAGGAAATAGATTTTGGTATTGACCTTTTACTGGATATACAACCTATCTCCATTCTTCCTTATATAATGGCTCTGGCTGAGTTAAAAGAGTTGAAAGAGTAACTAAAGGATTTGATAGACAAGGGTTTTATCCAACCGAGTATCTCTCCATGGGGTGCTCCAGTATTGTTTGTTAGAAAGAAGGATGGGTCTCTTAGAATGTGCATTAATTATCATCAATTGAATAAAGTGACCATTAAGAATAAATATCCCCTTCCGAGAATTGATGACTTGTTTGACCAACTTCAAAGGGCTAGCTATTTCTCCAAAATTGACCTTAGTTCGGGTTATCACCAATTCAGGGTGAGAGGGTTTGATATTTCCAAGACGGCCTTTAGGACCTGGTATGGTTACTATGAATTTATGGTTATGTCATTTGGGGTGATAAATGCCCCGACGACATTTATGGACTTAAGAAATAGAGTGTTTAGGCAATACCTAGACATGCTTGTGACTGTGTTCATCGATGACATTTTGATCTATTCAAGGTGTGAGAATGAGCATGTGGACTATTTTAGAATTGTGTTGCAAGTTCTTAAGGATCAACAAATTTTTGCAAAGTTTATCAAGTATGAATTTTGGTTGAGATTTGAAGCTTTCCTTGGGCATTATGTCAAGCCAGGGTATTGAGGTAGATCCTAAGAAGATGGATGCGGTCAAGAGTTGGCCTAGACCTCTAACTCCTTCTGACATTAGAAGTTTTTTGGGTTTGGCCGGTTACTATAGGAGGTCTGTTGAGGGGTTTTCCTCCATTTCTTCTCCATTGGCGACTTTGACTCAAAAGAAGGCTAAGTTTGAGTGGTTGGAGGCTTGTGAGAAAATCTTCCAAGAGTTGAAAGATAGACTTACTTCCGCTTTGGTGTTGACCTTACCGGAGGGTACAAATAGTTTTGTTGTATATTGTGACGCCTTTATAGTGAGGTTGGGATGTGTCATCATGCAGAATAATAAAGTGATTTCCTATACCTCAAGGCAACTTAAAGTCCATGAGAAGAATTATTCAACCCATGATCTTGAATTAGCCGCAGTATTATTCGCTTTAAAAATATGGAGACATTACTTGTATGGAGTCCATGTGGATGTTTTCACCGATCACAAGAGTCTCCAATATGTGTTTAGCCAAAAGGACTTGAATCTCCCCCAATGAAGGTAGTTAGAACTTTTGAATGATTATGACATGAGTGTCCTTTACCACCTCGACAAAGCTAACGTGGTTGTGGGTGCTCTTAGTAGATTGTCCATGGGTAGTGTGGCTCATGTAGAGGATGAAAAGAAAGAATTGGTTCATGAGGTGCATAGATTGGCCCAACTGGGTGTCCAACTAGTGGATTCCACCAAGGGTGGTGTCATGGTCAATAATGGGTCCGAATCATCCTTTGTGATAGATGTGAAGTCTAAACAAGGCCTTGATCCTACATTAGTTGAATTGAAAGATTCGGTACTTAAGAAGTCTGTTAAGGCTTTTTCCCAAGGGGGAGATGGGGTACTTCGGTACCAAGGTCGATTATGTGTTTCAGATGTTGATGGCTTGAGGGAGAAAATTTTAGAGGAAGCCCATAGTTCTCGATATTCTATTCATTCGGGATCCACCAAGATGTACCATGATCTATGGGAAGTCTATTGGTGGAACGGTATGAAGAGAGATATTGCGGGATTCGTACTCAAATGTCCTAACTGTCAACAAGTTAAGGTTTAGCATCAAAGGCCAGGCTACTTGTCACAAAATATTCCTATTCCCACTTGGAAGTGGGAAGATGTGAATATGGACTTTATTGTGGGTTTGCCTTGCACTCGAAGGCAACATGATTCTATTTGGGTCATTATTGATAGGATGATTAAATCAACCCACTTCATTCCCGTTAAGGTTTCTCATTCGGTGGAAGACTATGCCAAGTTGTATATAAGTGAGATAGTGAAGTTGCATGGGGTTCCTTTATCTATTATTTCAGGTGGGGGTACTCAATTTACTTCACACTTTTGGAAGTCATTCCAAAAAGGGCTTGGTACTAAGGTGAAGCTTAGCAAAACTTTTCACCCTCAAACGGATGGTCAAGCGGAACACACCATTCAGACTTTAGAGGACAGGTTAAGGGCATTTGTTATAGATTTCAAGGGTAATTCGGATGACCACTTGCCATTAATAGATTTTGGCTACAATAATAGTCACAACTGAAGTATTGGTATGGCTCCTTTTAAAGCCTTGTATGGATGGAGATGTAGGTCTCCGGTTGGTTGGCTTGAGGTAGGTGATATTTCTCTTATTTTCCCCGTATCGATTTATGAAGCTATTGAGAAGGTTTGCTTCTTTAGAGAGAGGCTGAGAATGGCCCAAGGTCGGCAAAAGTCTTATGCCAATGTGAGAAGAAGGGATCTAGAATTTGAAGTTAATGATTGGGTCTATTTGAAAATCTCACCCATGAAGGGTGTGATGAGGTTTGGCAAAAAGGGGAAACTTAGTCCTTGGTATGTAGGCCCGTATAAAATTTTGCAACGTATTGGGAAGGTTGCCTATGAGTTGGACTTGCCAAATTAGTTAGGTCCAGTTCATCCAGTATTTCATGTTTCTATGCTTAAGAAGTGTATTGGAGATCCATTATCTATTATCCCCCTAGAAGGGTTGGGATTTGATGAATGCCTTTCCTATTAATATGTCCCGATAGAGATTCTAGACCGGCAAGTCAAGAGATTGAGAAACAAGGAAATAGCTTCCGTAAGGTTTTATGGAGGAATCATTTAGTTGAGGATGCTACTTGGGAGGTCGAGGCCGATATGAAGTCCTGATATCTTTATCTCTTTCCTTCTACTCCTTATCAAGCTTGAGGTAAGTAGTTCCTCTTGAGTTTTAGTGTTTTGGGAGTCATGTCTGTTATATGAGTTTTTCCATGATTTCCTTATGTTATGCATGTTCCTTATGAAATTCATGTTTAGTGAGAAAAATGATTTTTCATGATTTATGTTCCTCATGTTGATGTGCATTTAGTATGAGTTGCCTATCTGACTTCATGAAATGTGTTGATGAACATGCTTTAGTATGCTTTTGAGAGTAGTTGCATATTGGCTCCCTGATGTTGTGTTGAGCATGATTTTAGTTGGAGAAGGTAGTTCATCCTATGAATATGAGGAATATTGAGTTTCATGCATATTGGGTTGTTAGATGTAGTTTTTGCTTCCTGCTTCCTTGTATTGCATTGACTATGTTTTGAGATGGAGTTGATATTTCCTTTTTTGAATTGTGCATTATTTTGATGTTTCATGTATGATGGGCTGCTAGTCTTGAGTGTTTAATTCCGTAAGCTGTATAGATCGTCATTCGAGGATGAATGTTTCCAAGGGGCAGATAATGTAACATTCCAAAAATTAGTAGACTAAACTAGATCCTAACATAAGGGTAAGAGTCGTAAATAACCTCTGGTACTCAATATATATGTTTTTGGGTTAAAATGTAAAAGTACAACCCCTCAAGAACTAATCATGGGTCCTTGAGGAGGACCATTAAAAAGGTGAAACATATGTGCCTGGGCAGTCCATCCATGAGGGGGAACCATGACCAGTAGGTGGACCCATGCCTCGTGGGTCATGGCCGTTGGTTGAGGCCCCTGGAAACAAGCCCCAGAACCCCTACCAAGGTTCACCAGCACGGGCCGTGGGTCCTCCCACGGTCGTCAGTGGTGGGCGGATGGGGCTTGGGAATTGCCTTTTGGCAGTTACAGTTAGGGGCATTTTGGGGTTTTCAATTTTTAATTAACATTAAATGACATCGTTTTAAACTAAATTAGGACACGTATATAAAGATTTTAAGTCATCAAATTAAGTCTTCTTTCTCATAATTTCCAAATTCCCAAATCAAACCAATTTCTCGCAAAGTCTTCTCTCTAGAACTCCAAGGAAGAAGAAGAAGAAAATCAAGCTAGGGTTTGAAGAAGGTTTTTTCACTCAATTTCTTTGGAGAATCAAAGCCTTCACCCATGGATCCCCTTCAAAACCATCAATCTCAAAGTAAGAAATCCCAAAATCTAGAATTTGACTTCAATCTCATGGATTCCTTTCAAATTGGTTTTTAATGATTGGATTATGTTTTATTATGGATTTATTGATGATTTTATGGGTTTTAAGTTGAGTTCCTAAAGAATCCATGAATTCCGCTATTTTTCTAATTTGAATCTTAACGTGTGGGTATTGATTGATGCAAATAGAATATGACGGAATCGTGCATGTAGTAATGGAACTACTTGAATTATGTTATTATCCATGTCTAATGTAGTAATTCTAGACGTGTTGATGGATTGTGATCTATGGTCCTTGAAGGGAAAAGTATGAGAATTATGTTTTATTAACACTTTGAGAGTAAAGCGAATATGATTATGATCTAGTTGTTGTGTTGTTGGAAGTTATCCTCATGTACACACTTATATATGAATATCGTATGATGTGAAAGGTTTGTCAGATGTAGTGATTCTAAGGTTGGAAGACTAGTCTCACCTATTGAATCTAGGAGCTTTAGTATGAGTTATGTTGGATTGAGTGTCAAGACATTCTTCCATAATTATCAATTTAAGTCAAGACTTAATATGAACTCAATGGGAATTATTCTTAGTACCGAGTGGATATTGACAATGAGATGGAAGCTCCTCCGCTAGTAGAGGGCGGGTTACTAGTAGCAGTCTCCTTATCCCATAAACTATGTGCCCACATAGGTCTTTAGCTAGTGGATCCACCTAAGCTAAGAGTATGGTTATACGTTACGCAAATAGGAAAACCCCTTTTCGGTGTGGGGTAGACATCTGATTCCATGATTAAGCTCACATTGTCTATGTAGGTTAAGGCTAATCCCACTATGGTAGTATGAAAAAGAAATATGAATTATGAACTATAGTTACTCAAGAAGCTTTCCTTAGCGTGGGTAGGATTATGGGATCTTATTCATGCATTGCACAAGGATGTTGTGAGTGTATTTATGGTATGTTTCCATTATGTTATGATGATCTATATGTTGAATATGCTTATGACTTATGCTTTTCCTCTAATCTTTATGATGATTCTTAAGCTTGGTAAAGTGCATGCTTTTTAGCTAAAATGTCCCTTTTAGCATGTTTTCAATGTTTTTGTGCATGACTATCACACTTAGTGCATTTTTGTACTAACCCATATTTCTCTACATTTTTCCCAAGTGTAGGTTCCGGTCCTTAAGGCGGTTATCTTTTGGTTCAAGCTTTGATTTGACTATTCTCCTTGCTTGTGGTGAGTCCTCATGATTCGAGGATGGGAGTTTCATTTTCAGTACCTTCTATTTTCAGATTATGTTGTTTGGGGCTGTGACCTTATTTTGACCCATGAATTGTAATAGATGGCTAAATAAGACAAGTCTAGACTTCTGATTTCCTTTATGAAGATATTTGGACTTAAATGTGTTTTTACTCTTATTGGTCTAATGCTTTATGTTATGATATGCTAAGGGCTTGTATGAGACCCCTTTGGGGTCAAGTACGCCATGTTACACCTAGCGGGTACTCCTGGGTCGTGACATTAGCTCTATGCTTGAAAGTTAGAAATATTGAGACTTGACTCCGACTATTATAATTGATATCATTAATCAATATTTTACATAGATTGAGGCCATTGAAGGAATTTTCAGTTGGTGTTTTATGCGTGCAAGGTTATGGAAGTTTTCATTAGCAAGTGAAGTGAGACTTTAAACTTTAGTGATATCTTTTCAAACCTACTCTGAAAATATATTTTATTTGTCTGGTCTAGGGATGGCAGAATGGGTAATTAATATGGGTATCCACTTATATTTACCCATTTTAAATGGGTTGGGTATCCAACCCATTTAAAATTGGGTAAAAACGAATAATACTCATATTACCCATTTAAAAGTGGGAAGTTAAATGGATAAAATGGGTAAAAGATGTTCATACACATAAAAAAAATGATAAAGGGTGAGGTGGTAAGAAAACTTATTTCTTTAAAAAAAAATTCAATAAAAAAAATGGAACTTTTTTTTACATTTTTTTGGGATAGGGGGTGGGGGAGGGGGGCTGGTAGGGGGTAGGGGTTTGGGTGTGGTGGTGGTAGGGGGTGAAGTGGTAATTATTTTTTTTAAAAAAACTAAACGGAAAAAAAATTAAAATTTTGTTAATTTTTTTTTGGATGGGGTGTGCGGGGTGGGGGGCTGGTAGGGGGATGGGGTGGTTTTTTTTTGTTAAAAAAAATTTAAAATTTCAATTCCCAAATGAGCCTATTGTAGAGTGGAAGGAGAAAAATTCTATGCCTGAGGTCAATTTGTTACTTACCTAAAAGCTAGGAAAATGATCCCGGAGGGTTTTGTCTACCATATAGTGAGGGAAGGGGATGTGGAGTCCGAAACTCCTATTCTTGAGTCGGTCCCAGTTGTAAAAGAGTTTTCGGAAGTTTTCCCTAGTGATTTATCCGGTATTCCCCCGAACGGGAAATAGACTTCGGGATTGACCTTCTCCCCGATACCCAACCTATCTATATTCCTCCTTATAGAATGGCTCTGGCGGAACTTAAGGAGTTGAAGGATCAATTAAAGGACTTATTGGATAAGGGTTTCATTCAAACAAGTATCTTTTTATGGGGTGCTCCAGTGTTGTTTGTTAGGAAGAAAGATGGTCTACACTATATGTGTATTGATTATCGACAATTGAACAGAGTGACCATCAAAAATAAGTATCCTATTTCAAGGATACATGATTTATTTGATCAACTTCAAGGGACAAGTTATTTCTCTAAAATTGATCTCTGGTCGGGTTATCACTAATTGAGGGTGAAAGAGGATGATACCGAAAATGACTTTTAGAACCTGATATGTTCATTGTGGGTTTTTGGTTATGTCCTTTGGTTTGACTAATGCTTCGGCCGTGTTTATGGACTTGTTGAATAGTGTGTTTAGACAATATATTGTTATGTTCGTAATTGTGCTCAATGATGATGTTTTGATTTATTCAAGGAGCGAGGATGATTAGGTTAATCATTTGAGAATTGTGTTACAAATCCTTAAGGAAAGACAACTTTTTGCTATATTTAGCAAATGTGAGTTTTGGCTAAGGTTTGTGGCTTTTATAGGCCACATTGTTTCATGTAAGGGTATTGAGGTAGATCCTATTAAGACGGATGCGGTTAAGACTTTCCCTAGACCTCTATCACCGACAGACATTAGAAGTTTCATGGGTTTGGCCATTTACTATAGAAGGTTTGTTGAGGGATTTTCCTCCATTGCTTCTCCTTTGATGGCTTTGACTCAAAAAAGGCCAAGTTCATATGGTCCGAAGTTTGTGAGAAATTTTACAAGAGTTGAAAGATAGTCTTACTTTTGCTCCGATGTTGACCTTACCGAAAGGGACGAATGGTTTTGTCGTTTATTGTGATGCCTCTGAGATGGGTTGATATGTGTGCTTATGCAAATGGTAAGGTGATTTCCCATACTTCAAGGAAACTAAAGTTTTATGAGAAGAACTATCATACCCATGACTTAGAATTAACCCCGGTGGTATTTGGCCTAAAGATTTGGAGGCATTATTTGTATGTCGTCCATGTTAATGTATTTATTGATCACAAAAGCTTGCAATATGTGTTTACCCAAAAAGATCTAAGTCTTCGTCAAAGAAGTTGGCTTGAGCTATTGAAAGATTATGATATGAGTGTTCTCTATCACCGGTAAAGCAAATGTGGTGTCGGATGCCCTTATCAGTTATCTATGGATAGTGGTGCACATGTTGATGATGAGGGAAAAGAGTTGGTTCGAGATGTTCATAGGTTGGCTCGATTGGGAGTTCAACTAGTGGATTCCACCAAGGTTGGTATTATGGTCCATAATGGTTCCGAATCATCCTTCATGGTTGATGTTAAGTCAAAGCAATGTCTTGATCCGGCCTTAGTTGAATTGAAAGAGGCAGTGCTAAAGAAGTCCGTAGAGACTTTCTCCCAAGAAGGAGATGGTATCCTAAGATATCAAGGTCGTTTATGTGTTTTGAATGTTGATGACTTAAGGGAACAAATTCTATGAGAAGCCCAGAGTTCTCAGTATTCTATTCACATGGGAACCAGCAAGATGTACAGTGATTTTTGGGAGATCTATTGTTGGAATCGGATAACGAAGGATATTGCGGGATTTGTGGCTAAGTGTCCTAATTGCCAACAAGTGAAGGTTGAACATCAGAAATCGGGAGGTTTGTCCCAAGACATTAGCATTCCTACTTGTAAGTGGGAAAATTTGAATATGGACTTTATAGTGGGATTGCCACGCACTTGGCATCAATATGATTTGATTTGGGTTACAGTAGACCGAATGACGAAGTCGTTCCATATCATTCTCGTCAAGGTTTCCTATACGGTGGAAGATTATACTAAGTTGTATTTGAGAGAGATGGTAAGGTTGCATGGAGTGCCCTTGTCCATTATCTCCTATAGAGGTACTCAGTTTACTTCACAATTTTGGAAGTCCTTCCAAAAGGGTCTTGGCACAAAAGTTAAGCTTAGCATAACATTTCACCCCTAAACCGATGGGCAATTGTAACGAACAATCTAAACATTGGATAACATGTTGAGGGCTTGCATGATAGATTTCAAGGGAAATTGGGACGACCATTTATCCTTGATTGAATTTGCCTATAATAATAACTACCATTCGAGTATTCATGTGGCTCCATTTGAGGCTCTTTATGGTAGAAGGTGTAGATATCCTATAGGATGGTTTGAGGTGGGTGAGGTTCCTTTGATAAGACCTGAGGTAGTTCATGAGGCTATAAAGAAGGTTCGACTCATTTTACAGAGGTTGAGAATGACCCTAATTCGACAAAAGTCTTATGCGGATGTTAGAATGAGAGACCTTGAATTTCATGTGCTTGATTAGGTTTACTTGAAAATCTCATCCATGAAGGGTGTAATGAGGTTTGGTAAGAAATGGAAACTTAGTCCCCATTTTGTAGGCCCATATCAAATTTTGAGGCGTGTTGGTAAGGTTGAATATGAGCTTGATTTTCCAAATGAGTTGGCATCGGTGCATCCGGTTTTCCATTTCTCTATGTTGAAAAAGTGTGTTGGAGATCCGACGTCCATAAATACCCTAGAAGGGTTGGAAGTGAAAGAGAACCTTTCTTATGAAGAAGTTCCGGTTGAGATCTTAGACCGAAAAGTTAAGATATTGAGGAACAAAGAGGCTGCCTCTGTGAACGTGTTATGGAGAAACCATCTAATTGAGGGTGCTAGTCGGGAGGCCGAGGCCGATATGATGTTCCAGTATCCTCATCTTTTTTCTCCTATTCTTGCTTGAGGTAATGAGTTTCTCTTGGTATATTTTTGTTCAAACTCATGTGTGTTTATGTGTTTCCATGATTTCCTTAAATTGTCATGTTCATGAAAAAACTTAAGTTTCGAAAGAGAATAGATTTGATGATTTATTTTCCTCATGTTGTTGAGTATTGAGTATGAGTTGCTTATAGAGTTCATGAGATGAGTTGTAGAACATGCCTTGACTTGGAGTGGAGATTTCCTCCTTGAAAATGTACTTTCGATATAAATTTCATTTAGGCTCCATGAGATTGTGTTGAGCATTGCTTTTGACATTGGAGAAGGTATTCCTCCTTAAGTGTAAGAAACATGAAAATTCATGCATATTGGGTTGTTAGATGTAGTTCCTACTCCCTTATGGTCCATTGAGTATGTTAAGCTTGGAGTTGATGTGTCCTCCTTTGTTTTGTGCATTTTGAAGAGTAACATGCATGATGGGCTGCTAGTCTTGAGTCTTTTCGTTTAGAAATGTGCCTATAATCTAATTCAAGGACGAGTGATCCCACGGGGGAGATAATGTAACATCCCGGATTCGAAAAAGGTAAAATAGCAGCTTTTGGAAAATTGCAGGTGCCATCCACGACCAGCCACCCACGGCCCATGGACTGACCCACGGACCGTAGGTAGGGGTCCGTGATTGGTCACCCTAGGCCAAGTCTAGACCTCAGGACCATGACCTCACCAACGGATCGTCAGTCAGACCACGATCTGTGGTCAGAGGTCCGTAGCTCGAGCCCTCAGAAACCAGTCTTTCACCAAGGAACCAAGGCTGACCAAGATGGACCGTAGGTAAGTCGAAGGTCTGTTGTTCGGGGTTCCATGGATCGAGAGCTGGCAATTATTTTAGGGGCACATGGGTTTTTTCTGAGTTTGATGAAATCAATGTGGTGCCATTTTGCCCAAACCTAGACCACCTATATAAGTATTTTGGACTCCTAATTTCACTCAATTAAATCATTCTCTTAAATCCCAAAAGAAAAACCCAAAATATCTCTCAAATATTCTCTTTCTAGAAAGTTGAAGAAGAATAAGGATGTTGAAGCTACGTCAAGTTCAAGTTTCCTAATCTTCAAGCTTTTTTGGGCTTTCTGACTAAGGTATGATGGCTTTTCATCCATGGGATCCTTTCTCCTATGGAGTCCCTTAGATTACCCAATTGTGAAGTCTAAATCCCTAACTCTAGTTACGATTTCTTCCAATGTTGTGGGTTATGATGAATGTTGATCCAAATAGTTGGATTATGATTTTTTATAATTAAATTGATAGAATTTCATGTTTTTTAGGATGAAATGACATGTACCAATGCCTATCCTATGATTTTAGGGTAGAATTGTTACGATTGGGTTGATGCCATAAAGGTAAACTTTGTGGGTTAGATATATCCTTATAGGATATATGATTTGTGATTAAAAATACTTGGGAATGAAGCATAAATGAAAATCATGAGATATAGTGCTTTGAGAGTAAAGCCTAGACTATGAATTGTTGAATGTTGATGTTATGATATGGAAGGGATACTTCCCATAATGAATCGCTAAGCATGATTGAATGAATGTGAAAGGTTTACTCACATGAATGATTCTAGGTTGAAAGGATTGCTCACCTAAAATGAATCTAGACTAAAATGCTTAATGAATGATGAGGCTAGATGTGACTACCGATGACGTCCACATGTTAAGGATATGAGGTGATTTCCCATACTCATTAGAATTAAACAAGAGGCGATTGCCCACGTTCCCAATATGATGAATGGACATGGAGGCGAGTACCCATGATCCTTATGAAATGATGTAGAGGTGAGTACCTGTGTCATATGATGTGATTGTGGAGGCGAGTACCCATAATCTTAAAGTAAGTAAGGCAAAAGGCGAATACCCATTAGACTTTATAAGCTAGGCATAGAGGCGAATCCCCATGTCTTTAAAAGTACGTATCAATGATGTGATTATATTATGAAGCTGATTTGCTTGAAATGTTACTAGATATGCCTTCTATGACGTGAGCTTAACTAAAGGGGGATGACCTAAGTCTTATCTAAGGTAAAGCGAGGTTACTCAAGGAAGTATTCCTCTTTCATTATTATGCATGTTATGTCATGATTGTGCTTATGTCTTATGTCTTATGCCTTATGATTACTAATGCATATGTTTATGTTGTTTATTCAAGCTATCATATTAAGTACATTTTTGTACTAACGCATACTCTTGCCTACATTTTTTATCAAAATGTAGGGTCCGGCACTCTCGATTCACACACTTGTGGCTAGGTTCTTAGTTGATTGAGCAAGTGAAGATTTGGTGAGTCCTCATAGTATTAGAGGATTGGATCACCCCTTTTCCCTTTTATGTCTTTCTTGTCATGTTCGACTATTGTATGGGCTGCGTCCCAAGATTTTATCTCTTATGTTAGATTGTTTGAGACAATCTTTTTAGACTTTTGCTTATTGTATGAAAGACTTCGATTATTTGAAATGTTTTCAATTTCCACATCTTTTCTATTACTTTATGTTATGAGATGCTAACTGGCTTGTATGAGGCCTCTCGAGGTCTTATACGCCTTGTTACATCTAGGAAGTACCCTTGGGTCATGACACCAAATCTCATCACCCCTTTCATAGGTGGCACCTTTAGGAACATCTAATCATAGATAATCGAACTCTAAGTCCCTTAGCCTAACATCTACGTAGGACTTATGATGACTGACCTGTCTTTAGTCTATCTCTGATGAGTTGGACTTTTTCCGTAGCCTCATGAATTGAACCTAGCCCTATCAAGGCTGCATCACCTACTTCAAACCAACTAATCGGGAAACTGCATCTACGCCCATATAATGCCTCATACGGGGCCATCTAAATACTGGAATAAAAGCTATTATTATAGGTAAACTCTATGAGAGGTAGGTTATCATCCCAACTACCCTTGAAATCGATCACTCAAGCTCTCAACATGTCCTCTAAGGTCTGAATGGTATGTTCTGCCTGACCATTCATTTGTGGATGAAATGTTGTACTCAGATATACGTGACTACCAAGACCTTTTCGAAACAATTTCCAGAAATGAGAGGTAAATTGAGGACCTCCATCTAAGATGATAGATAAGGGAACCCCATATAACCTGACTATCTCATGGATATAGATTTTGGTGTAGTCCTCCACCGAATTTGCAGTCTTGACAGCCAAGAAGTAAGCGGACTTAATAACTCTGTCCATTATCACCCGAATAGAGTCATGTTGTCTAGGAGTACAAGGTAAACCCGTAATGAATTCCTTGTTTATCACTTCCCACTTCCATGTAGGAATATTAATCTCCTTAGTCATACCTCCTAGTATGTGATATTCTACCTTAACCTATTGACAGTTAGGACACTTAGCCACAAAGTCTGATATGTCCTTGTTAATGTCGTTCCACCAAAAGACTTCTTGTGGATCACGTTACATCTTAGTGGAATCGGAATGAATGGAATACCTACATTTATGAGCTTTTGTAAGGATTTGCTGCCTCAACTCACCTACATTAGGAACACATAAGCGACCCTGGTACTGAAGCACACCATCTCCCCCTTGGGGGGAAAACCTCAACTTTCTTCTGATGAACTGCACCTTTCAAATGAAGTAATATAGGATCACTATCTTTTCTTTACTTAACATGTACTACCAACGAAGATTTTAATCAATTCTGAACTATTACCCCACCATGTGATGTGTTTGTAAGGCAAACTCCTAAATGAGCAAGCCGGTGAACCTCTTTGGCTAGCTCTTTCTTTTCTTCCTCTACATGTACTACACTACTTATAGACAGCCTACTGAGAGCATCAACCACTAGATTGGCCTTACTTGGGTGGTAAAGCACATTCATGTCAGTCTTTGAGGAACTCAAGCCATCTCTTCTGACGAATATTCAACTCTTTCGGGGTGCACACATATTGAAGGCTCTTATGGCCTGTGAACACATCAACATGAACACCATACAAGTAATTTCTCCAAATCTTTAGGGCAAATAATACAGCTGCAAGCTCAAGGTCATGAGTCAGGTAATTCTTCTCATGAACCTTAAGCTGTCTAGAAGCATAAGCTATGACCTTACCTCGCTGCATCAACACACAACCTAGGCCGACCCTGGATGCATCATAATAAATTACATACTCGTCTAACTATCTGGTAGAGTCTAGATCGGAGCTGTAGTCAACCTAGAATTCAGTTCTAAGAAGCTTTTATCACACTCATCTGACCACTGAAATTTGACCTGAGTCAACTTGGTCAATGGGGATGC
Organism: Solanum pinnatisectum; assembly: GCA_035578085.1. Lineage (NCBI taxonomy): Eukaryota > Viridiplantae > Streptophyta > Magnoliopsida > Solanales > Solanaceae > Solanum > Solanum pinnatisectum. The sequence continues at coordinate 22,572,363 of CM069079.1, forward strand.
TAAGGATGAAAATCCTTCAACAAATCTCTTATAATAACCAGCCAAACCCAAGAAACTTCTGATATCTGTTTGAGAGGTGGGTCTGGGCTAGTGTTTCACTGCCTCAATTTTCTGAGAATCCACTCGGATCCCTTCACTCGATACCACATGAATAAGGAAAGCGATCGACTGTAACCAGAATTCCAATTTGTTGAACTAAGCGAATAAGTGGTGATCTTTATGAGTTTGCAGAACAACTCTCAGATGATTCGCATGATCCTATTCAATCCGAGAATAAATGAGGATATCATCAATACATATGATAACAAACAAATCCAAATACTGTTTGAATACTCTATTCATTCTGTTCGTGAAAGCTGCAAGAGCATTTGTTAGTCCAAAAGACATAACTACAAAGTTATAGTGACCATACCGAGTCTTGAAGGTTGTCTTCAGAATCTCACTATCACTAACTCTGAGCTGATAATAGCCGAATCTGAGGCCTATCTTGGAAAATCAACTTGCACCCCTTAAAGCTGGTCGAATAAGTCATCAATCCTGGGGATGGGATACTTATTCGCTATGGTGACCTCGTTCAACTGAAGATAGTCAATGCACATTCTGAGAGAACCATCTTTATTCTTCACGAACAACATTGGAACACTCCATGGAGAGATACTAGGTCTGATGAAGCCCTTATCTTAAAGTTCTTTCTACTGCTCTTTCAATTTCTTAAGCTCAGCTGGAGGCACTCTGTAAGAAGGGATTGAAATGGGCTAGGTATCTCAAAGGAGATCTATTTCAAAGTCGATTTCCCTTTCGAGAGGAACTCCGGGAAGATCTTTTGGAAACACTTGTGGAAACTCATTTAATACTGGGACTGACTCAAGAGCTGGGATTTCAAAGTTTGAATCCTTTACATGAACAAAATGATAGATATACCCTTTGGAAATCATTTTTCTGGCCTTATGGTTAGAGATAAATCAACCTATAGGCACTGAGCTACTATCCTTCCATTCTAAGACTGGCTAATTTGGAAACAAAATTGAATGAATCTAGTTCTACAATCGACTGAGGCATAACAGGAATGTAACCAATCAATGCCTAAAATGATATTGAAATCTACCATTTCTAACTCTACAAGATTTGTTAAGGTGAGTTTTTGAGAGACCGTGACAGGGCAATTTTTGTATACATGTCGAGGTATACCTAGGTCACCAACTGGAGTAGAGACAGAGAAGGGTCCTAAGAGAGTTTTTGGACATGCATTATTACCACAAGATTCTTTCCACTACTTATACCAAGTGTAGGCCAGCTACCTTCAACTAATAAGCGGGAAATTTGCACTCTCGACTTGAGTGACACCTATAATATTTGTTACCTTTTAGATGTCATCGAGAAACTTTTGTGGATCTTATTCTGACATAGACCTATGAAACTCTATAAGGTTTATCCGAGTAAAGTCTTGGATTCTTGCTATAACATTGTTAGTCTAAGGTAGAGATGGGACTAGTGCCTATTGATTTACCTGGGTAGTCATGGCCTGAGCAAGTACTTTGTAAGCAGCCCTGAACTCAGCATGCATTTTCCAAAATGCGAAGAGCAGGAGTTAGAATGAGATTAAATAGAGTTCATACTCACGCACAATAAGAATAGCAATGAAACTGAAGTTTTTCTTAAAACACTTCGTAGCCTCCCCTTCATAGATATGGTGCACTTCACACCCATAAAAGAGACTCTACTTAGTGCGGCTTTCAGACATCCTAGGACTCTTGAACCTAATGCTTTGATACCAAGTTTTTCACGCCCCAAAGCTACCCTCTTGACGTAACACGGGACCTAGGATCACGAGTTACCCCAAACTAACCCTATGTCTGGCATATATCAAGCATACTAAGAATAACAGAATAAGACATATACTATGTGCAAGAGAAAACAATGGATAACCAAAAGTGTGGAATCCTCAACTAGTCTATAGGTATAAAACATACTAAGAGTTTAGTAACAATTTAAAGATTAAACTTAGCAATTAAAGTTAATTCTAATACTATGTCTGAAAAGCCTCTAACTGAGTTGAGTTGCTGGTACATGACCCCAGCTAACTCTAATAAACCTGAAAACTGAAAGTAAAGACTAAAATGAAAGCATGTCTATTGTCCTTCGAATATGAGGACTCACCACTAAAGATGTTGAATCCAGACCGAGAATCGATCTAAGCGTGATCTGGATGCTGATTACCTGAACCTATATCATGAAAGGATGTAGCGCAGAGTATGCGTCAGTACTTGGAATGTACTGAGCATGCACGATATAGATACTATGTTGAACAAAGCATAACTAAGCAATTCCATAAACTTGGTAGGAATGTAAATAATGAGACATAACTAAAAATCTAAGCTGAATGCAATGACCAAATATTACTCTTGAAAATAACATGCTAAACAGAATGCTGATGTATATACTGAAAACATGGTCAAATGCAGTAGCAGTCTGGCTATTGGAGGTACTATTAATCGATATAAAATGATGTAAGCTAAACGTGGAGTCTGATGTATACACCCCATTAAGAGGACCCAATATACCTTGCCAGGGGTATAAAGGCATGACTGGTGTGATCACTAAATCTGATGCCCAACTTAGGGGACTTATACTCTTACGAGGGGATGTAGTTCTGGAACTATGAGGGTACGCTTAAACCTTGTCCAACTCGGTGTTAAGTCTACTCCCAACAGAATATGTATAAGACACAAATGTAACTGAAATGTTGAATTACTGAATAGCTCAAACTATTAACATGCAATCTGAGAATGCAACATTTATATACTAATAATGTGACATTCGAAATCTAAAGCATGATTATCTATTTAACTGACCTAGCAAGTGTAATTCATGAACTAGAAGAATTTACAAAAACTAGGGTTCTGAGTTTCATACAAAGAATTAAGCAAACATTCCAAGAAAACTTGTTATTTCGATTAAGGATTCTACAACCACTAAATAACAACAAAATTCCAAGGTTTTAGAAAACTTAGGTCTAAACACGATATGGAGAATCAAGGAGCTGACTGAATTCTAGGGACCTAGTGGATGAAAGGAACCCACTAGTGAAATCCCACATACTTGGTGACGATATCTATGGAGAAATCATTTGATTTTGGCGCTGAAACTTGAAGAAAACCTTTTGGTTGTTCTTGGGAAATTTTTACCTCTTTCTTCTCCTTTTGGATATTTTTTGTGAATAAAGGTTCTGCGTAAGTCTTACTAAGTTATTAGGCTAAAACTAAGTAAAATGACATAGTTTAGGCATCAGACGACGTAGTTTAAATACCCAACACATAGGAGAAAGGACCAAAACGACCCTGACTTAAATCTGGCAAATGCCACCTACTACACCACTGATGGGTCGTCGTTTGACCTACCAACTGTCGGTAGGGGTCGTCGGTCAAGCTCTGCCCGACAGGGCTTCACTAAAATGAGCATAATGTTTTACTTGGAGATGGGATTTTAGCAAACTCGATGAGGTTCGAAAGAGGATTCAATTGTCTTTCATTTGATAGGTCATGGGCCACCTTATTCATTTTTTGCTAAAAGATATGACCGTTTGAAGTTGATCCAACAACCATTTCCCTCGAATTGGCTGTTAGGCCTCACCTATAGTCAGACCTACTGTCGGTATGTCCAACCATGGATCTTCCTGGTAGACCATTGGTGGGGTCAGATACCATAAACATTTAGTGCCAAACGACGAACCCTAACTATGGACCATGTGTTAGACCATCGGTGGCTTCCGTGGTTCTTTCACCAGGTCCTGGAAAGCTGTATTTTTTCTATTTTCTCAAATCTGAGGTGTTACAATTAACGTTGCTTGAGGAATATTAAAGATTATGAACGTATTGATATATCTATAAAAACACTTTCTGAAGACATCACTATCTCATCCTAAACACTTGACTTGGTTTCTCATCTTTAGGTCTAAAGCTGACAATTTAAAGCTATGGATCTATTCCATCATCTCTAAAGTCGTCTACATTCCCATTACTCTAATACTTAGGAAAGGCTTATCTCATGCCTACTGAACTATCCATAAACAGGTACTAAGACTCCATCTGAGATCTATTTCTAAGATTCTTCTATTAACCTCTTCTCATTGGCTTATAAGGTCGTTTCATCTAGCTCTTTAAGGGAAAAATAATGCTTACTTCAACCTAATACACATTGATAACTCGATTATACTATCTAGGCATATATACAAAGTCATAAACTTAATTGGAACCTCATCTGGTTACATACAATCTCTGGTACACCTCCTAATGTTGTTGGTACTCTTATGACTTAGTCACACTTCGCTGCCCTTATCTAAAAGTTAGGATCTCTCACTTGTACAACTCCTATCACTACTAGAAATATGATCTAATGGCACGGTTAGGTTACCATTGCAATAGGTTATCTACCGTTGTTGTAGCTCTAACGCCACAGTTTAGGCAATCGCTACAATAGATGGCGTAGCAATAGATCTATTGCGACGCTTGTTTCCAATGGTTACTGTAATTGTAGCAGTAGATGGCCCTATTGCGACGTTTTCCATATTAATTAATTGCCAACGATTAAAGTTGTATTGGTACGGTTATGAACCGTCACAATATAGTTTTATGCCATATTTATTTCTAGTCCATTGCCGATGGTTAGCACCGTATTGGTAAGGTTATGTATCGTCGCGATAGAGTTTTATGCAATAGTTCTTTGTAGGTTGTTGCTACGATTATTTTTAACAACAATTCCATTCTATTGCAACAGTTATTACAGGGTAATGCAACAATTCTTTATAATTGTTGCTCAATGTCTATTGCTACAGTTATTACAGGGTAATGCAACAATTCTTTATTTTTAGCAACAATTAATATCAAGTTATTGCAACGATTGATATTAGGCTATTCAACATATATACTATTGGTTTCACATATATTATTAATTGAGCCATTGCAATACTTTTGTAACATAAAATGCACATAAAAAGATCATGGGAGGAAGTTATATTTCATTATCAAAATTATAATTAAGATCCATGGTTGCAATTGGGTACGTAGTATCAATAAAAGCAAAAAATATAAACATTTTAAACCATTCAAAAAGGGTGAAATGTATAGACGATGCACCACACAATCTTCAAAAATAACAGACTTCCAGAACATAGGTAAAGTTAACATCAACTCAATTCAGTTCCTATGTTAAGTCTTCAGTACTGCTTTCATCTCCTTCTTCGATATCATCACCTACATACAGTTAATGAAAATACAAAATAATTTAGCAATTTTGTTGCAAAAGTTCAATGACTTCAATGATATATTTTAAAGTTATCACTCTATATCTACAACATGCATATAAATTCAATAATCTTCAAATGACATAAAGAGAATAGCATAGTTACAGAAGATATTTGCATAATGCTTCTGGGATTTATCCCATCACTGCTACAGTCTCTATTCAAGTACAAAACATGGCTGCCTTTTCTTCACTAGTTGAAAAACTGGAAGGAAAATAGGTGCCGCAGCTAAAGAAGAACCAAATGACGGAGCAACAGCAGGAGATTATGAGAAGCAAAGGCCTGAGAGAATCAAAGAGAATGAAGAGAGACTACAAAAACTTGGCATTCTTGAAGTCACCAAGAAGATCAACAATGCCCCTTCCAAGAAACTCATTACTCCTCGAATCAGCCGCCAGGTGGAGTCAACTGATAGACCAGCCTGTTAAGTGATATCTACTTGCTCATGTCTTAGATAAGTTTCAACTTTGCCTTCCACCATTTTATAATTAATTAGATAGCTGCATCTGCATTACAAACACAGTCAATACCTGCCATCCATATCTCCAATAAACACGAATTGCATGTTCATATGTGTAAGTCGTGACTCAAGACAAACTCAACATCTTTTTCCATGTTAGTATATAATTAACCTTTTACCACATGCTCCCATATATACATTTAATGTTAGATTCACGATTCGAAACTCAATGGATAATGATCATGCCCCTTTTCGCTTTCTTCATTTAAATACCACGCTTCCATACTTAGGATGTTCAAACTTGTGATGGAAACCTAACCTAAAAATCATGAGTTACATTCTTACCACAAATGTTCAAACTCGTAACGAGCACCTACTGTACAAATCACACACTACATTCCTACACACTGACCAAAATTTAGACTAAGAATTTAACTCAGTACTGCTATTGCAGAGATACAAAGATGTTTGTCAATTCAAAACCAAAAAAATAGATACAATAATTTTTATTCTAAATTACACCGGCTCTCATGTCGCGTTCAACCATTTTTGCCTGAACTTCATCCATATGTAACTTCAGACACCGTATGAAAGAAGTTGATCCAAAGTAGCAGATGTGTCCAAAAACATTAAAAGTCAATACATGTTAAATAACGATGTCCAAATAGGGTACCCCGTGACATTTTTACAATAGCCAATAGGTGAAATTAGAGATTCTACATCACAGTTCTTTCAAAGAACAAAATGCAAAACAGAAGAATGCTGGTCATTTCACAGAAATTGTCAAGTAAACTTATATACATGTCATCTAACACACAAATTCGGCTTATATATGTTTAAAAAGCGAGGATTTTTTTACAAGAAACACAGAAGCCAAAATCAAGCCTCTCAAAAAAGAAAAGAAAAAAATTGTAACACAAGCCATTCACAAGAGTTGTCTACTAACACAAGTCATTCACAAAAAAAATGGTAACACAGGCCAAAATCAAAACAAAAGCACTTTTCTGGAACATAAGAGGTGTTAGATCATAGATGGCCATTCACAGGCTGAAAAATCTAGTGCACATCAACAATATTCAATTTGTAGCCATTTTTGAACAGTTTATTGGAAAATAATAGATAGATGGTTAGAGAGTAGCATGGTGCAATTTACAATAATTTACGAATAGCATCAGTGCATCACTAACACTTCAATAGCTGAACATTTCTAGAAGCCTTATATGTTGGGAGAATGAACTGAAATGGACAGAACAAATGACGAAGGGGTGATCTCCTAAAATAGTGGTATATAGAATAATGTTAGCTGATACTTAATAACTCAAAGTCGACGAGGTTGATCCTAGAAAATACTCAGCTAACCAAATGGGCGACAAGGCCACAATCAGAATAAATAGGTAATAACAAAATCGACAAGGCCATACTCAATAGTCCCTTATAACATAAATGTTACGAACATTAAAATGCTACGACAAGAAAAAAGAATCGAGAATAGAGAACTTTGATGGGGGGATACAATAATTTCAAAAAAAGCCACTGGAAAGAGTTTTCAGGCTATAAAAGTACGTGTAATATAATCTAAATATGAAATTGTCTCGAGATTCATTAGGCAATGATCAGGAGGGCTGGCTTCAAAAACTCAAATCATCATCAATGTCAGTTAACAAACTAGTCCACCAGTAAATCGGAAAATACACTTTAAGTTTTGCCAAGAGTATTAATGTTTCCTACTGCCAAGAGAAAGTAGATTCGCAATAGAGTAATGAAATAGAGTTTCAACAGAAAGATAAAATAGTAGTTGTTGAAGAAGAAATAGTCTAAACAGAGATTTAGCGACACTAACCTTGCTCAACTATTTGAGCAGAAATAGTTTCTCTTGGTGAAGGAACGGACAATGCTGCTAGTATGTAAGAAAAAATTAATCCTGCATGCTGAAGTTGTTCAACTACATCAAAAATAACTTCTTGTCGCATAGTTCTCCTTTGTTCCTCTATTTGTTTATGCATTTTTTTGCATCTTTTCTTGCATTTGTTGCACTACATCATTTGTTCCATTTAAAGTTGGTTTAGAATTGTCAACTTTCTTTTTCAAAGTTGTCTTTGTAACCCCCACTCCATATAGTCTTAGACATCCTAGATGTTCAGGACCCATGATGGTGGAAAATGCATCAACAGACTGACCATTTGTGCTCATTTGCTTTTCAATTTCCTCCATTTTAGCCTAACTTAACATATCGAACAAGCAGTCTGGTAAATTAAAATTTAGAATAAATAATTGGTCTAAATAAAAAAATTATATTGACAGTATTCGTAGAATTTTACTAGTTGTGTTCTCATTCGATGCCTTGTACAAACGATAAGGTTTCCTTGTTCTTGTAACCACAAAGAGCTCCTTGGCGGATACAAATTCCTTTTCTTTTCCTAGTCATATAAAAATAGATATCAGGAATTTATTAAATGAAAGATTTATCCTAGATAATAAATAAGAGAACAGACCAATTTGCTACAGATTAAAGCAAAACTCTTTTTGCCTATTGTATGTGGATTCAACAGTTTTTTCCAGTTCTTGGTATTTGTTTCAGACATTTTCTGCAAATAAATGAATCAATAATGTTAACCAAAGGCATATGGGTGCTACATAATGTACTAGATGAGGTGAATGTCTCAATATTTCCTTTTTAACAAATCTAAGTGAAGAATATGCCTTGTAAGTACGAACGTTACTGCCATATGAAGCTAAAACCAGTCTGCAGATTTCAGCAACCAAACTAAGTTTATCCAAAAGGGCACATAATTTATTGAAACCTTGATGCAAATTTTAGCAATCAAACTTAACTAATAAATAAGTTCTTAAGATTTTTTCTTTTTGAGTAAAGAGTTGAACACGTGACTTTTTATCCTATTACATTTGTATCGTATCAACTTCTAAATGAAATTATTGAGTTTAGACTATTATAAATAAGAAAAACCGTCAGGAACATAAAACATGTGGTTGTTAATCTTAGCTATATAGTGAGATACACATAAAAATCTCACTCAATGGAACATTCTTCAAGATTGGAGCAAAATCCTCCGTTTTAGTTGTGACTACCACACTGGAAGAAGTAACAAGCTACAACAATATTGCAACAGAGAAGAGAATAACAGAAGAGAAAGTTAAAGAAAAATAAAGTTGCAGCAGCAACTATATCACAAAAGAGATCAGGAGAAGAATAAGTTGGATGTTTGATATTCTAAACTACATTTTACCTCAAATTTCTCAAACTTCCAATATTTAAGGAGCTCTCTAAACTGACATTCGAGAATATGACTACGCTTTTTTGCCATTTGAATTTCATCATTGTCATATGGATCGTAATAATTTATCTGCAAGTCACTTCTATGCCTTGTCCAAGCCTCTCGAAATGTTACCAAAGCCCAATCTTTTGCAGCTTCAGGAATAATGTATTTCTCCTACAATTTGGTTTCATTCAGTTCGCCAATTGAAGTAAAATACTTTTACAAGAAATTAAATACTGGAAACTCCAAACCTTAGTATAATCCCATAAATCCTTTTTTAGTATTCATGCTTCTTTAATCAAATATATCAAATGGGCAAAGAGTCGCATTTCTTGCCAATGTACCTAGGAAGCTACTTAAATCTATCACAATGTCTTCAGTAGGACCAACCAGTTGATTTAGCCTATTCAATAAGATCAGTTTACACTCTTTTCGTGCATGTACATTATGCATTTGCGTTTGACCTCTTTTGTTTTTACTGGAAACACATCCAGCTATAAGAAAATATAAGAAATTATAATTCATAGATGAATTTAGTAAGTTTCTAAGTTAATATGTTAACTTGTTCTTCAGGTTGTTCACCAGTTGGAGGAGTGACAAAGTTCAATTGCACTTGATCCTCTATAGGTTGCTGCTTAAGCGGCTTCTCCTCTACAGATTGTCCATTAGCTTCAGATTGTGGTGCTACTGGTTGTTATTCAATTAATTTAAGCAACTATCCTTTCTTTGACTCTATAGCTTGAACAATTTCATTTGTTGTCAATAACCGTCGTTTTTTATTTGCCAAGAATGATAATGATCCAGGTTTAGCATATGTCTTATTTTTTGCTCTTTTGTTTCTTTTTGAAGACTCTTGTTGACTCATGACTATCCAAATCTATGTAAAAATAAGACAGAAAAAGCCTCTTAGTGCAGAATTTTCAAATGTGAAGAACAAAAACAATGAAAGTGAAAAGAACAAACAACAATAGGATCAGTAGCTGAAGCATATTATCAAGAATAATGCTCCTCTTGTTTCTTATTTAAAAATATTTTCTAGTCAAGAGATCACTTTTCAACCACTCAACAAGGAAAATTCTAGCCCGGGGAAGATGAATAACAAGCAATGGATTCAAGCTGAAGTTGATTAACTAATTTATATCTTAGCTAGTTTGAAATCTAACTTTCAAGAGCCTGCTACTCAATGGGATTTTCCAGAAATGGCAGAAGATGCAAAGAGAAGTCTAACAAAGCAATAAACAAAGAATCTTAATAACTAATATTTCTATAATACCAACATTAGCAAGAAAATATTCCAAAATAAATAAGCAGAAATCAAGCAACTAGCAGTAGCAAATAGGTAGAAATCCATCAAACTTTTATCTCCAACATCCATTGAATATCCTATGCTACATGAGAAAAACATTATATAAAATAATTCATGAGTACAAGCAATATCAATAGAATTTTACCTTTCAAAGTTTCAAGATATTCTTTTACCTTTTTGTTTTTAACAAAATCATGATTGTAAATGATCTAATTTAGGTCATTAGGCAAGTTCAATTTAGTTACATAACCTATATTTTACTTGATAGTTTAATTCCTCAATTTATTCTATAGTACATTGCAGGTACTGCCTTACTACACAGAAAAAATGACAGATTATGGTGACTACTTTGTTTCTTTTCAAGTTGGTTATGCTTTAAGTCTGAGTACATTTAGATTAATTCTAAACAAAAGAAAACAACCTAATTGCATAAAGTGTGATGTGAGGACAAATTTAACATTTGATTTAAGTTGCCTTTAGCTTGAGAATTTGTGAAGCATCTATGCACCTTTTTTCCTTTTCACTGAAAGGTGTAGCTCATGATTGTATAATTGTATTCATATATTTTACATTCTACTGCAGGGATGGCAATATTCCAGTTTTGTTCATCCAAAAGTACTTGATGAAGAAGTTGAATCTTTCTAGCGAAGATGAGGTAATTATCTTTTGTTTTGGCAGTTTAGTAATCGATAAATGTTATTCACATCTTCTGTAATTCATTATTCTGTTGAAGGTTGAAAAAAAATTATGTAAGAGCATGATTTCCTGTAATTCATTATTTTGTTGGGTGTAATGTTGCTCCTATCCGTTTTAGAACTTGGTTTTCAAGAAATGTCCTGATGAGATCATTTTAGATCACTTTAAACCATTCACCAAACAACAGTACATATGAAAGTATTCCCAGGGTAGTACAAATCCTAGAGCTAATGAGCAACACTAGAATAAATCTAGTGACTTGTCTATTGAGTGATTTTTAACAATTAGAGTCGGATCTTTTATCATATTTTAAAAGATTTTATTTATTATATCTTGTGTTACCTTTTCAAAAGTATATATTCTTTCAAATAAGCACCGAATTATACATATTATTTGAAATGCGAGGTGCCGTATTTTCCTGATATTAATTTTTGAATGCCATCAAATTATAAATGGTAGATCAATATAACAGGGGACACTACATCTTCACTGCATCTGCTACATATTCATTCACAACAACTACGATAATATTAGGTGAACTCACTAGGTTGAGGAAAGGAGAAATGATCTGGAACACTAGTATGCTGCATAGACAAAGAGTTATATTATGCTTGGCCTCTTTAGAACAAGCTGCTAGCAAAGTTCCGGCAACAAAAATTAAATGTTCCACTTAAAGGGAATGTGATGTTTCTATACCTTGGAGGACATAGACGTCGAAAACGTAGTTCTCATCAGCCATAAAACTAGACAAATCACCATGGTTATAAAGTGATGAAACAGATGCATACATTGTCGTTTTCCAAAACATGAAAACTTAGGAACATGAATTTTTTCCAACACATAAATAAACATACTAGAACAGTCATTACGTAGATACTATAAAAAGAGAAAATATGAGTAATAGGTTTCAACATCCAAAATCCAATAAAATGGAGTTTTCACCAATTGTTTTATATATATTCTCCATCAGTTAAAAAAAAAATTGTTCAACTTAACGTATCATCTATGACAGTAGCTATATCAGTATACTTTGGCAACATTCATAATGATATGCAAATCAAAATACTTCAAACTTTAGACCAATGAAAATTTTTAGTTCACATAGCTAGACCAAACTCATAATGTAAATCAAAATACTCAAAGCCCTAGGACAAAATCAACTACAAAACATCAGTTGTTTCATAAAAATTAAACCCAGCTTTACAATGATTTTTCACAGAGTTATCGAATCTTCACAAAATTTGAGTTACAAACTCTAAACTACAAATGGATTATGTCAAATAGACCTAAATCAGAACAAATAACATACATTTCAACAAACTCATTTGTTATTCTTTAAGATTTTTTAGAAGCCCTTAAATGAAATTTCTAATTTTAGAAAATAGTACATGTATAACCAAATAGAGACAATGAGGACTCAGAAATCACCTTTAAAATAGTACAACTTTATCTAGCTTAATTTTGAAGAAGACCACTGAAGATTAACACTTCACACCGGAGAAGAAACTGATTTTCTTCATCGAAACTCAAAGTTTGCTTTCGAAGAAGAAGGAGTCACCGGAGTTTTGGAATTTTAAAGCTTTAATTTTGATTATTGGATAAGAAGACCACGCACTCATCGCTTTGATTTGTATTATTGGAGAAATGAAATGGGTATTTGGGAATGTATTTTGAGCTATGAGTTCAATAAAATAAAATAAAGTGCGGGTCAATGAAATTAGAGGAGGGAAAATAATTTTTTACACATAAAATTTGTGGGTTGGGCAATTTTTTTTTACTTTTCACTTAAACAAACCGTTGCCTCAGAGTATTATTTTGCCACGATAAATAAGTATGTGGCCATAGATAATCTATAGCGGCGGTTATATAGATGATGCCATGGTTTATAGTAAGAATTACTCTATTAGATCTAAGGATATATTGCTACGGTCATAACTGTGGCTACACATACTCTATTGCCACGGTTGTAAAATTGTTGCCGAATAAGAGTTGCATTAGGTCAAATTTCTAGTAGTGATATATTTCAAATTAATTTACATGATTCTATAATTGGATTTAATGAGCTTTACTAAATTGAAATATACATCGAATGAAAACAGTTTAATTAAGACATAAACTTCCTTGATAAAATTCATAAATTTCTAGTAGTGATATATTTCAAATTATTTTACATGATTCTATAATTGGATTTAATGAGCTTTACTAAATTGAAATATACATAGAATGAAAACAGTTTAATTAAGACATAAACTTCCTTAATAAAATTCATATATTGATGTGACAAAAGGAATTACTTTCAAATCTATTGATCAATTTAATGAGAAAAATAAATAAATAAGTAGTTAATAAAAATTATATTAAAATTGAAAAAAGAAATCGTCCATAAAATAATTAATTATACATGAAAGAAAGAAAACATAAAAACGAAATATGAAGTAAATGTAATAATTCGTAGTAGAGGGAGTAATTGTTGTACCAAATCATGCATTCGAACAACGTAACCAAATTTGAAGAAACATTTTATGGCATGACACAAAAGATTCACTTGCCACACAATGGAGTCTGCCCAACTGTCAATTAGTAATTTATTTCTTAAGTAATGAAAAATTTAATGGAAAACAAATTGATTCATCATTGTGTAAGCAACAAGAACAATAATAGTAGTAATAATAACGGAAAAGGGCCTAAAATATTCTCGAAGTATTGAAAATGGTACACAACTACCTCTCATCCACCTATTGGCTCTCAAATACACTCCCCATCCACCTATTGGCTCACAAATACCCTCCCCATCCACCTATTGGCTCACAAATACCCTCCCCATCCACCTTTGGGTCCAATTTTAGCCACTTCATTAACGGAGCACCATTTAAAATAATTAATAATCCTTTTAATTATGTGACGCTCAACCATTGGCTGCAATTTAATTATTTAATATAATTTTAAACCCACCCATTTTTAACTAAACCCGCCCCAATATTTATTAAACTCACCCGCCCCAATACAAAAAGAACCCTAAAGCCTTCATTCCCAAATTTACACTCCATCTTCGAAACTGAATCACTCTTAGATGACACATCTTCTTATTCCATCATAGACATAAATGAATTGACCCAATTGAATCTTATCACTAGCCATTCCCCAAATCTTCAATTAGCATTACCAGAAAAAGATACCAAATTGAAGAACTTTCATGATTTCACAAAAGAGTAGGGGAAATGGAGTGTAAATTTGGGAACGAAGGTTTTAGAGTTCTTTTTTATTAGTTGGGTTCTTTTTGTATTGGGGCGGGTGGGTTTAATAAGTATTGGGGCGGGTTTTGTTAAAATGGGTGGGTTTAAAATTATATTAAATAATTAAATTGCAGCCAATGGTTGAGCGCTACATAATTAAAAGGTTTATTTAATTATTTGAAATGGTGCTCCGTTAATGAAGTGGCTAAAATTGGACCCAAAGGTCGATTGGGAGGGTATTTGTGAGCCAAAAGGTGGATGGGTATTAGGAGCCAATAGATGGATGAGGGGTAGTTGTGTACCATTTTCAATACTTCGAGGATATTTTAGGCCCTTTTCCGTAATAATAATAATAATAATAATAATAATAATAATAATAATAATAATAATAATAATAATAATAATAATAATAATATTAAATAATAATAATAATATTATTAAGATTATCTATGTCGAATAACTAACTTCTCTCATATATAGACCATGAACGGATCTATGCTTTATTTAAATATAAAGGAATTTTAGTATGGCATTTCGACTTGGTTCCGAGATCGAGGTATAGTCGAATCTAGCACTACTCTTATTGGCTTTGTCTTAGTGACTCCTTCTGGCCAGCCGTGGTTTTTAGCCCGAAAAGATGAGTTTTGATAAGTAGGGCACCTCATACCCGGTTAGAACTGCCAGACACATGGGCTCAATAAGATGTATGTATTAGATTCTGACAGACTCTTTGCTCGGGTAGAAGGCATACCATGCAGTCTGAAAAACTATGCCAAAATTCTTGTATATTTTGATTCTTTTGCAGGCAGACTACCGCTAGCTTAAGGATGCTTGACTTGCTTGATCTATGACTGGGCGGACTACCGCCAGGTCCTTGATCCTGTAAGCCAAGTTCTTTTCATGGAATATATAAGAGATAGAGGTGAAATATTCGACATAGATATTAATCTTTCACCCATGGATCTAGGAGATACAAGTACTAAAAGTACTAGACTAGAAGTGGTAGATATACCTCATAATCTTGACTTATTAAATAAATGGATGATTCCTAAAGTCCCTATTAAAACTATATATGACTATGGTTGGTTTGATAAACTTTCTTCAAAACAATTGATTAAAACAACTGAGCAGTCTCTTGCTTTAAATTCTTCTGAACAGACTATTCACTTGTTAAATGAACGAGATGTGATTTTTTATAAAAATCAGTATAACTATTTGCATATTGGGATGGTTCAAATTGCCATTAAACCTTTGACTCTTAAAGGGTTGCCTGAGACTTTTTTAGCTGCTCTTCGAGATGCTAGAAATGTAAATTTTCGACAGTCTCTTATGGGTTCGATAGAATCTACGGTGGCTTATGGTCCTATTTATTTCAATACTTAGTCGAATTTGCAATTATCTCTTACCGATACGAATATTCTCGATGCTCTAACATTAAATGTTAAAACTCATGGTTATAAATATGCGCCTGGTTCGGAACTTATTTGTTTATCTTAACAAATTTATTTTAAGTTATTATCTACTCTTAATCCTAGATGTAGATTATATGATATTTCCAATCAGACTATTTTGGTGGAAACCAATTTTGCAAGGTCCAAGGTCACTACTAGAAGACCTATTAAGTGGGAAGAAATAGATTTACCAACTTCATGGACTCTAAATTCGGTTATATCCCCAAACCAGTTAACTGATGCTGTTACTAATTCTGATTTTTCGCATATTTCTCAAAATCCCGATGGAAGGATTAGTATTCAGTTTGCAGATAATAGTTACGCGCCTCATAGGCATTCTTTTAATGATAGTAGATTAATGTCTTTCATGAATCACAGTATGAATAGACATTCACTATCTAGTCGTAGACTTTTGCCTGTGATGCATCATATTTCCCCTATCGATCCAATATATGGTCCAGCTCGTGATCGAGCAGCTTCGTTTACATACCATTGGTTCTGATGGAAACTCAGTAGTAGAGAAGGTAAAGATTGATCCGTGAACTAATATTGTGCAGGTAAATGATGATGTTCCTGACAAGGATATTCCTTCAGCTTCTGAAATGGAGTTTGATCTTAATGATTCTTAATGATTCCACACCAAATTGATTTTAGTCCAGGTTCACTGGCAAGAAAACATATTCAAAAAGAATTTTTTGATGAAAAATGGAATCGGTTTAAAACTTAGTTCTTTGATGCTTACAGCAAGGAATATCTTAATTGTATTTCTCAAGAGTTTTATGAAACTTGTTCTCTTCATAATCAAATTATGTATTTCATCCCTTGGTTTATAACCACTTATTTACCGTTATATATTAACGTTATTGAAAGAACTTATAAAGATGGGAGCGGTAATCTTTTGAAAGCTATCTACCCTCCTCAGTCATCATTTGTTTTACCAAATAATACTGGTATCACTTTCTCAGCCTTTCAAAAATTCATTGAGGAAGATATTGCTTCAATCAATATTAATGAAATTAATAAACTTATTACTCAAAACAATTACTCGAGTCTTTATGTTAAAGTGTTAGGTGAGCATATCAACTCTCTTGACAAAAAACTTGATGATTTAACTATTTTGATAAAGGATATTAAGGAAGATATAGCCAAAACTAATTTTATGGCTAAAACTGATATTGCCTCGACTTCTGAAAGTAGTCCTACAATAGTTTCTACTTTTGTTCAAAGGCCTATTGAAATTGCTGATTTTAAACCTACTTCTTTAAAAAATTTAGAGGATCTTCTTGATAAAAAAATTTCCGATTTAGATATTGGAGAACTTGCGGCTAAAAAGCTTGTAGGTTTAAAATTTGGGCCTATGGATTTATCACAAGATTTTGCTGATAAAATGGAAAATACTGTTGATTTTAAAAATCAAGTATCGTCAGAGTTTAATAAACTCAGGGGATATCCCAAGAAAAATAGCAAATATGCTACTAAACCTAGTATGAATACATACTACTATCATAGACCAACTCCGCAGGATGTCTTGATTGAAGAGCGAGACTGGAATCAGACTAATACATCGTACAGCGGTTCCGAAATTTATGAATGTAATCTAGATGGGTTGACAGAAAGACAACTTACTATTATGGTACATTGTATGTTGATGTATTCAACTATTTGTAAAAGTGTTAAAAACCCGGATAGGACAATCTGCAAAATGATTATTGCAGGATTTACGGGACAGCTTCAAGGATGGTAGGATAATTATCTCAGTGTTGAAGAAAAAGCCTTGGTTGTTAATGCCATAGCCACAGATGAAGGAGTAGATAACCTAGGGATGGCCTTGGTAAAAAGTAGAGAAGATTCAGTTTATACTCTGGTTCTAACCATTTTAGAACATTTTAATGGAAGATTTTCCAATCAGTATGAGACGGTTAGAACTCTTCTCAATGGTCTTCGATGTAGGACATTGACACACTTTAGATGGTATAAAGATACTTATCTCAGCAGGGTAATGGAACTACCCGAAAATAAGCTTGGATATTGGAAAGCTAGGTTCATAGACGGACTTCTTTCTCTCTTCGCTGAAAGAGTTAGAAAAACTCTTAGAGGGAATCAGATTGAGATACCTTACGACCAATTTAGCTATGGAAACATTATAGGAATTTGCACACAAGAAGCACTACACCATTTTAGGCCTACGGCCACCCCAGTAAAGTGTGGCCTAAACTAGCAAAAAGTGTGGCCTTTCATAAAAGGCTACATTTCTGGACTTTAAGCAACACTTTTTAGGGGGTGGCTTAAAGAGGCGTAACCTTTGACATTAGGCAACACTTTTTAAATGTCGCCATCACAGCTACACTTATAAAGCGTAACCAAATAGATATAAGGGCACGCTTTGTAGTTATGCATTAGCGACACTTTTTTTTATTATACTACACTTAAAAGTGTTTCCTTTACTTTGTTATTGGTCACACTTAAAAAGTGTTGTCTTTTATATCTCATCTAGAGCAACACTTATAAAGTGTAACTTTTCTTATGTACAAGATAACATTGGACGTCCTACAGCAACACTTTTGAAGTGTGGCAATGTTGTGTAGAATTTTGTAGCCACAATTTTTTATTTTAAAGAATAATAATTTTTTTTTTTTGCATATATTAAATAATCACATAATTAAATATACAAGTGACCTAAAGCACAAAATTAACTAATAATTAAATCGAAGCTGTATATTTCAAATAAACTTCAAGAAACTTGTCTTGTACAACGAATACTTAGAAAGTGATTGCTTAAAGATCTCTACTATCAATAAATTCCACAAAATCAAATGCATTCAAACATATATGACAATAGTACAAAAACTCTTCATCGTTCACTACAATAGATCGAATTTACTTCTGGCCACAATTCAAATTCAATTACCGTCATTTTCCTGCATATTCAGGAGGGTGTCAGGAGAACACAACTAATTTGCAAGATGGGGTGTCCAAAGGGGGGAATGTCGCATGCTGGGCATGAGAACACTCAGATTGACCATAGTCAAGACCATAGAGCCCCTGCTACCCCTCAGCATCACATTCAGTTTTATGCAACAAATGAAGTGTGGCACAGTACTTTCCAACTGCTGCATCAATTTGAACAACACATCCTGCAAGGTTTTGATAAAGGCAATATTGACTATTTTTTCAGCATCATATTACAATTTGTATACAAGAAAATTACTAATTGCCCAACTAGATAACTTTTAATTTTACTAGGTGGCAAACCAAATTAACATTTTGCATTAGCAAAAACAAGTCTTAGAGCTTGAAATCAAAGCAACCTCTATTGTGGAAAAAACAGTATAGAAATGATAGTGGAGATGATAATGAAGATTGTCCTTCAAACTAGCCTAAATAGGTTGAGGTTATACGATTTATAGCCGAGGATTGGGACACTAATATTCTTGGTGATGAATTTACCGTTAGGGTACCATTCTATTGCTGTTTTTTCAATGAAAAGAGAAGGGGTTGGCAGTAAACCTGGTATACACCTACAAGATGAATGACAATGACTATGCTGGCTATACCGAGTAGCCAATAAGGGTCGTAGAATCAAATCAGTTAGTAAATTGTCAGGAGCATGGTCTCCAAATGTTGCATAGCAAAAACAGCCACAGAGCATGTAGAAAATTGTTGTTATTTATACATTAATTAGAGTTGTATTTTTCATTGTCTTGACTTTTGAGGGTGAGGATTTCATTGTATTCTGTATTATATTGGAAATTACTACGACATCAAGTTAAACTGCGAGGAATAAATGAAAAATGCTCCATAGCGTTACCTGAATTTCGATAAGGATAAGGGAGTAAGAATAGGCAAATGCAATAGCTCCAAGTGCTTCAAAAGTTCTCCAAACTTTTTGCATTTCAGTCAGTTCCAATGCTAACTCCAGTTAAACTTCCACCAATTTTTTGAGTTTTTTCAAATCAAAAAGGTACATAAAAGTTAGAACTTGCAATGTTTCTCGGACCCTCCAAAAATGTTGCAATAGTAGGCTAGAACGTGAAAAACCTGCTACTTGAGCAATGCCTAAACCTAGACTGATCGTTGAGTAAGTAAAAGACATTACAACAACAATAATTAAAGCCACCAAATTTGATCAAAATCTGGAATTTCTGAGAAGATGATTTCTATTACTCCAAATATGATCATATATGGAGTATTTTGTTCTAAACAATGTGCTTTATGACCATGTTTATGAAAACAGTCTGCCTTTCAACAGCCATGTTCCATTTCACACAAAAATATTAAAAATTGGGGGTAAATCTAAACTCTCCCCAATAAAAATGATTCTACTACACTTACATCATGCTAATTGAAAAAGCAATTGTGTATCCAATAGCAACTCAAAACAGATTCACATACTGAATCCATCCACAAATTTTTACCTGTAAGCCACCTGAAAAAAAAACATACCCCTTCAGTGAGGTTCAGGTTCAATTCCCCACATTATAATCTCCAGCCTGTTTCCTTTTACCCTACCCCAATTAAAATAAAAATTGGATTTGACATACCAAGTTTGCTTGTACAACATCAATGTAAGTATAATTTCTCTTGTCAGAAAGTGGGTCGTCGGAACGGTAACAATCGAAAAGCAGAGCAGAGGTATAATAAGTAACAAAAAAGAATAAAAGTATAACAATAGGACCAGCAATCCAACAAAATTGAGCCACATCCCAAGCCAAAGATAAAACCCCTGAACCAATAACAACAGTTATGATATGAGCACTTGCAACAAAACACTCCCTGTACAATTTACAACAACAAAAAAAATCAACAACAGAATTTGGGTTAGAAAAAAAAAAGAAGAAAAATAAGCATGTCAAATACTTGTTAGCAATCAACATTACTTTAGTAGAGCAAGAAAATCTTTATTTACTTTAACCATGTATGCGAGGATAGGCCAGTAGAACATTCTTTGGTAAAACATAATTCATATGTGCTTTCATTTGGTATTATATGAGGTCGACATGAATAGACATTTCGATTCTATTAATGTCAAGCTTGGGTCTAAAAGTAGTCATTTGAACTGATCATCAAACTCTTATAACTTAAGAGGTTGAACGAGACACTATATAGGCTTAGATGTTTATCAGTTGAAGAAACCGTTCACCCACCAAATATAAGTTATTCACAGTTATGTGTGTTAAACACTCAATATTTGTTTGAGTCTTAAGTATTCAACATTGTTAGCATTTTGTTTTTTTACTTTGTCGCCCATCCCCCTCCGTCGACATCCCCATACGTCGACATACATACTTCATCACCTGCTGTACAGACCTGCACTACAACACAAATTTAATTGACTCAGGAGCTGACAACCTTCGAGTACTATCACCTGCTCTACAGGCCTGCACTACTCGACACTCAGAATATGCAACATCTTATTCTTATACACCAACATACCAACTACACAAGCTTATCACTTCAACAAATGCTAGCAATGCAGAATATGAATCAAGATCAGGAAGCATGAGGAAGACAACACTATGGACGACTAAGTAGTTTCTCAAGCAGTCTCGCTAGAGACATCGTCCCCTTCACATTAGAGCAGCCCATTAGACATAGATGTGCCAAACTTGGGGGAAGAGGTTCTAAGCATTATCGACTAACCAGTCCAGACCCTATGGATAAGGACCTCACTGATGATAGACATGCTCAAAATTATAGAAAAGAGGTTCTTAAACAAAGTCTGAAAGGATGAAATCGAAACTTCTCTGAACTTACGATTCTATGACTCACTGGCACTAAAGAAATATGTGGTGATTTTTGTTCCTACAAACAGAGGAGATATTTTACACTCCTTAGAATGCAAACCTGGAGATATCATTAGGCCCAGAAGGGAGCTCGACTTCGAATAAGGAACTATTAATGAAGATCTTACTATGGAACTGTAGGGGTGGGAATAACCCCAACCTATTGCGCAACCTATGCACACTGGTGGAATTGAATAACAAAACTGTTTTAGCACTAACTGAAACTAGAATGGATGATAATGATCATATATTCAATAGCTTGGACTACACTGATGTATTGTAAGTTCCGTCTACTGGATACTTTGGAGGGATTGCCCTGTTCTAGAGGAGCTCGGAGATAATAGTTGATAAAATAGTGCTAATTGAATAAGAGCTCCACATTAATCAACAAATGCCCACGGTAAAGAACCATCTGATGGGTGTATACTACTAGAAGCCAAAATCCCTTCTAGTCAATTTAAGAAGCTCGAGTTTCATAAATGAGTAAAGGAAAAACATAAACAACATTGATAAGCATGAAATGAAACCCTACATTCTCAAGGACGATTCCAATCCGAATCAGCTTATCAAGTTAAGGAAAAATAGAAATTCTCATGCTTAATTAATGGCTATTGCCTATGACAAAGAATCAACTGATGGGTGTAATACTACAACAAGCTAGAATCCCAAAAATCAATAACACAAGAAAATCAAAATCCACCCCCCACACAATAAACCCAGATGCAACATATTAAGACTTTTAAAGGTAAAAATTTCTACCTAATAAACTCTACTCCGACAAAACCCTTTCGATGCTATGAAGCTTTATGATATCATTTTCCTTGTTCTGTTTATTAATTTAAAGGAAAATTGAGTCATACTCTTTGAACTCATTTATCCCCAATTTTTCAAGCAATTTATGAACTTTCTCTTTCTCTCCACCATTGTAGTCTCTGGGAATTCTTATGCTTCCACCAGTTTCCAAGAAGATTGAGTCGATTGTCTCCACTAGATGCCTCATCTCCTCCATTTCTCTTTTCTTTTCATCGCCTCGATAGGTGAACAATGACAAAATTGTAAGAGATTTCTATATGTCAACAATAAACAAAGAGAAAATCATGAATGGAACTAAAAGAGCTTCGATTTGGAATTTTTGTTTCTCAAAAGATAGTGAAAAATCAGAGAAGTATTTTGAAATCATTCTTCAATTGTTTTGTGAAAAATCATTACTTTGTGTTTTGATTCAAAAAATACCTGTAAATTTTGGAGAGAATCCATTTTTACAAATGCCTTGAAAAATTTCAGATCTAGGGCTAATAGAATCTCTTTTAGAGACTTGGAAAGATTTTTTTATTAATTATGAATTTTCTTTTTGACCAAATAAAAATGGGAGGGAGAGTGAATTTTGTTGGAGGGAATATAATATTTTAGGGAAAATTATGAGGCCACACTTGGTAAGTGTTGTTTTTATTATTATAAAAATATCACACTTTAAAAGTGTAGTCATATATATAAATAGGTGTGGCCAATTATATCATGATGTGAAAACACTTATAAAGTGTAGCCTATACTATTAAAGAGCACGTTTTACAAGCGTTGCCAATATTACCGTGGTCAAAAGCTAAAAACTAAGGCTACACTTTTAAAGTGTAGCCTTAAAAGGCTTAACCAACACTTTACAAGCGTTGTCTTGATTTAGTGTGGCTTTAGGCCTAAAATGTTGTAGTGAAGGGTTAAACTTGTGCAATGAACTCAAAATGACAAGACAACTTAAGATTGATAAGTTAAAGGAAAGATCTCAACTGGGAGATTTCTGTGAACAATTTAGACTATCCAATCCCATGACTAAGGAAGACAAATATTACAATTCTTCAAAAGATGCAGATTCGCATAGAAAGAAAAGATCTAAGCATCGGTATAGATCAAAAGATGATCGAGAAGCTAGAAAAAGCTATTGAAAATCTCATAGACTTACTAAAGATAGATCTAGAAGAGATCTTTCAAAGGTAAAGTGCTATAAATGTGGTAAACTTGGACATATTGCTCCAAATTGCAAGTTAAACAAGTTGAAAACTTTAGAACTCGACAACGATACTTACGAAAAAGTATATGGTATATTATACACTTCAGGATCTGAACATGATTATGATTCAAGTTCGGATTCTAATATAGAATTATTTGATTTGTCTGATTATGATAATAATCATGCTAATGCTTGTGATACTTGTTAGGGTCCTGATTGCAATTGCGAAGATGACGAAATTTATAAACTTCAATCGCAATTTCAAGATTTTAATTTGAATACTATCACTTTTGATAACGTGATTGAGCTTTTAAAGGAAGTTACTGATAACAAGCTTCATGAAAAAATTATTAATTTAGTTGTTTCAAATGAATCCAGTTCTTCAAAATTTCTTATAAAGAAAAGGAATGATTTTAATGATTTTGAATATGAAGCACCCTATTCCTTAAAGGAAGTGGAAAATCGTATATTAAAGAAAAATTATTTTGTTGTTAAAGATTTTTCTTTTGTTGATTTAAAATTTGAAATTGAAAATTTAAAAAGGGAGATTAAATCTCTTAAACAAAATAAATTGATTTGTGATCACCGTATTACTCAACTTGAAATAAATAAAACTGACGAGAATCAATTTTCAAAAGATAAAGGAAAACAAGTTGAAGAAGAAAACCTCCAGTTTGAAAGTCCTGATCCCAAACAAGATTCGTTTTTAGGAATAATGTAAATTGTTACCGCTCATAAATGGTATATTAAATGTACTATTCTGATTGATAATAGTTTTTCCATTACTAACATTGCAATGATTGATAGCGGTGCAGATGTTAGCTATATTTAGGAAGGTTTAGTGCCAACTAAATACTTTCAAAAAATGACTCATTTGATAAAATCCGCTTCCGGCTATAAACTACCTAATGTGAAGATCTATCAGAATAAAGTCTGCATCCCACACTTCTTCTTCTTGGTCAAGAACCAATTAAATCCTCCAATTATACTGGGAACTCCTTTTATAAATGCAATTTATCCTTTCACAGGAATCGACGCAAAAGGATTCTCAGCAAAATACAAGGATAATGAGATAAATTATTCTTTTGTTACAGATCCAGTAACTAGAGATATTAATGCTTTGATAAAAATAAAGCAGAGTCACATCGACTCATTACAATTGGAATTATTCAGCATGAATATTGTAGATTCGATGAAATCTGCTAAGGTAAAGGAAAAAATCAAATTGATTTCTGAGCAGATTGTTGTCGATATTTGTGCAGATCATCCTAGCGCTTTTTGGGATCGCAAAATGCATATTGTGACTCTTTCTTATGAAGAAGGATTTGTAGAAGATGATATTCATACTAAGTCTCGGCCCTGTCAAATGAATGCTGAGTTAGTAGATTTCTACAAAACTGAGATTGATAATCTTTTACAAAAGGGTTTGATAAAACCTTCCAAGTCTCCTTGGTCTTGCACAGCCTTCTATGTTAATAACGCTGCTAAAAGGGAACGAGGTGTTCCGACGTTGGTGATTAACTACAAACCTTTGAATAAACACTTAAAGTGGATCAGGTATCCTATTCCTAATAAAAGGGATTTATTATCTAGATTATACGATGCCAATGTATTTTCAAAATTGGATTTAAAATTAGGATATCGGCAAATTCAGATTTTTAAAGAGCATTCTTATAGAACTGCTTTTAATGTCCCATTTGGACAATATAAATGGAATGTCATGCCGTTTGGTTTGAAAAACGCCCCTTTTGAATTTCAAAACATTATAAATGACATTTTCAACCCTTATATGGATTTTATTATTGTCTATATTGATGACATTCTAGTATTTTCTAAAACCTTTGAAATACATATCAAACATCTTGATATTTTCAAAAAGGTTGTTACACAAAATGGTTAGTTATTTCCAAACCTAAAATGAGTTTATTCCAAACGGATGTTCGATTTTTAGGACATCAAATTTGTCAAGGAAAGATTACTCCCATTCAAAGGGGCAATTGATTTTGCTGACAAATTTCCTAATGTTATTACCGACAGGACTCAATTACAGAGATTTGTGGGAAGTTTAAATTATATTTCTCCGTTTTATAAACATCTCTCTCGAGATTTAGCTCCATTATACGACAGGTTGAAGAAGGATAATAGATCTCATTGGAATGAGACTCTTACCAACCTGGTAAAGGATATCAAAGAGAGAGTGAAATCTCTGCCATGCTTAGCTCTAGCCAACCCGTCTTGGCAAAAGATTATTGAGACGGATGCGTCTAATATTGGATATGGAGAAATTCTTAAACAAATTAATCCTCATGATAAGAAAGAATATCTAATTAGATTTCATTCTGGGAAATGGAATGAAGCCCAGAAAAATTATGTGACAGTGGCACATGAAATGCTGACTATTGTTAAATGCGTTCTCAAATTTCTGGACAACCTATACAACCAGAAGTTTTTAATAAAAACTGATGCTCAATTAGTCAAATTCATGTTTGACAAAGACTTTAAGCACGACGCTTCAAAATTGATTTTCGCCAGGTGGCAAGCGCAACTAGCCCCTTTCGATTTCGATATTCAATATAAAAAAAGAGTTGATAACTCTTTACCTGACTTCTTATCCAGGGAATATATTCAATAATTATGTTTTTTCAAGCCTTTCTTGATGATGAAACTTCGTTTCTATATTGAGGGTTCTTACGTATTTTCCTAGAGATATGAAAAATTATCTTATTGATAAAATTGTAGATAAAATACTAATAGAAGATTTTCCTCATATTCAGATAGAATACTATTCAGATGATAATTATCTGACAGACTATTTTCCGAATGATAACCAAAGGTGCTATGTCTGCAGGATGGATCCACCTTGGATTCACATTAAAGGAAGAGGAAGGGGAAGAACAGCCCCAAGCAGAGCAAACTATGGTTCGTATGGAACCAGATCATCGTCAAATTCCCCGGTTATACAAATGGGAAGAAAAAATCTAATTAATAGAAGAGCCTCGTCTCAAGAGGAGTCTTCATCCAGTTCACAGCAATTGGTTAGTTTGGAAGATATTCCAAAAGATAGCCCATTATATGCTCATATGCAGACCTATCTAGAAGGAAAGAAGCAAAAAGATACTTTTGTTTCAATCATAAAAGAGGATTATGATGATACTAAGTCCTATGAAAAATTGCAAAAAAGAGAAATGATATTTCTCTTAGAAAATTCGGATCTACAGAGAAAAAATGAACCTTGGAAAATATTCCAACGGTATCTTGTTAATGGACTATATTTTCCAGGAGAATCATAGAAGACTCGATCTTATTATGAAGAAATATTGACGAGCACAAGAAGTGTAGAATTTCAGCACTTCTCAAGCGCAGGTAATAAGCCCCAAGAAAAAAGTTATAACTTTTCAAAATTTATTATTAAACATATTATATCTATTGAAGATTGGGATATGTCAACCATGAAAGAAAGACAAATAAGCATTAATAATGTCAGGATGAATTTTACTTATTGGGATTATATCTGAGCATTTGATGTAGTACTATATTATAACAACGACAAACAAAAACATACTTGGTTTGTAATGGTATGCGCAAAGATCTTTGATGAAAATATACCAAATTGGTTTATCAATTGGTGGTCATACCACGATCGGACTGTCAAAATTCTGCCAGAGCCATTCTTAAATCTAAATAAAGAATGGGCAAAAGTATCACCAGATTTGAACAGGTTATACCAAGAAGATCATGTTAGTTGGATAGAGAAAATAGATCAATTCTATTTCTTTATCGAATTCTCCATTCCATGGATACATAAATGGGTCCTGAAGTGGGACTTAATGAAGAAAATATTCCTTGTCTATATAGGACATAATTTAATAATTTCTGGGATAAATTGTTAAAACAAGATCCTAAGGCCAAGCAATTAATTGGTCAAGAACTTATAGACACGATTAAGGAAAAAATTGTTGATTACAAAACAATTCGCCCAGATAATATTGTTAAAGATACTTCAGTGAGGCATATTGCCCAAAGAATTTCCTTTCAAGAACGAAATAAAGAAAGGATGATTCAGGACTATCTTGATGAAGTAAGAAAAAATATACTTCAAACAATAACTCAGATTGATAAATCAAACACTTCAATGAGAAGTGAAACTAGTAACAATGTGGAAGATTCTCAACGTGCCGAATCAGAACATATGCTGTCGGCCACTGAATTGCAAGATGCGGAAGACTTTTTACAACAAATACAAGCCTTAGATAAAGGCAAGAAGACAAAAGAGACATAACCATGTGAAGTTAAGTGAAGACATGTGAAGAATGGCCCACTAAACAGTAGATTTACTATTCAGAGACCCAGATGAGGGCCCTTTTTGTACTGTACATAGATTCTTTGTGTCTTTTTCTTTTTCTATATAAGCGTTAGCTTATTTGGGTAGAAGCATCAGAAAAAAGTTAAGAGCTCTCTCTTTTGTTTTAAGTTTGTTTTGTATTTCTCTTTGTAATCTCTCCGAAGCACTGTTCCGATCATCATAATAAATAAATCGTCAGTTATTCAGAGTGTTGGATGTTGAAGACAAGTGTCCTTTATAAAGTATTTATTTTCCTTTTAGTCTTTTATTTAGTATGTTTCTCCTAGCCAGGACTGTGTCCGGCTAAAAGATTATCTATGTCTAATAACTAACTTCTCTCATATATAGACCATGAACGGATCTAAGCTTTATTTAAGTATAAAGAAATTTTAGTATGGCTTTTCGACTTGGTTCTGAGATCGAGGTACAGTCGAATCTAGCACTACTCTTGTTGGGTTTGTCTTAGTGACTCCGTCTGGCCAGTCGTGGTTTTTAGCCCGAAAAGATGAGTTTTGATAAGTAGGGCACCTCATACCCGGTTAGAACTGCCAGAGACATGGGCTCAATAAGTTGTAGTAGTAGATTCTGACAGACCCTTTGCTCGAGTAAAAGGCATACCATGCAGTCTGAAAAACTATGCCAAAATTCTTGTATATTTCGATTCCTTCGCAGGCGAACTACCGCTAGCTTAAGGATGCTTGACTTGCTTGATCTATGACTGGGCGGACTACCGCCAGGTCTAATAATAATAATAATAATAATAATAATAATAATAAACATATTCAAAAAGAATTTTTTGATGAAAAATGGAATCGGTTTAAAACTTGGTTCTTTGATGCTTATAGCAAAGAAGATCCTGTAAATCTGGTATTAGAGCCAAGTTCTTTTCATGGAATATATAAGAGATAGAGGTGAAATATTCGACATAGATATTAATCTTTCACCCATGGATCTAGGAGATACAAGTACTAAAAGTACTAGTCTAGAAGAGGTAGATATACCTCATAATCTTGACTTATTGAATAAATGAACAATTCCTAAAGTCCCTATTAAAACTATATATGACTATGGTTGGTTTGATAAAACAATTGATTAAAACAACTGAGCAGTCTCTTACTTTAAATTCTTCTGAACAGACTATTCGCTTGTTAAATGAACGAGATGTGATTTTTTATAAAAATCAGTATAACTATTTGCATATTGGTATGGTCCAAATGGCCTTTAAACCTTTGACTCTTAAAGGGTTGCCTGAGACTTTTTTAGCTGCTCTTCGCAATGCTAGAAATTTAAATTTCCGACAGTCTCTTATGGGTTCGATAGAATCAACGGTGGCCTATGGTCCGGTTTACTTTAATATGCAACCCAATTTGTAGTTATCTCTTATTGATGCGAATATTCTAGATGCGTTAACATTAAATGTTAAAACTCTTGGTTATAATTATGCGCCTGGTTTGGAACTTATTTGTTTATCTTACCGAATTTATTTTAAGTTATTATCTACTCTTAATCCTAGATGTAGATTATATGATATTTCAAATTAGACTATTTTGGTGGAAACAAATTTTGCAAGGTCCAAGGTCACTACTAGAAGACCTATTAAATCGGAAGAAATAGATTTCCCAACTTCATGAACTCTAAATTCGGTTATATCCCCAAATCAGTTAACCGATACCGTTACTAATTCTGATTTTTCTCGCATTTCTCAAAATCCCGATGGAAGGATTAGTATTCAGTTTGCAGATAATAGCTACGCGCCTCATAGGCAGTCTTTTAATGATAGTAGATTAATGTCTTTAACGAATCACAGTATAAATAGACATTCACTATCTAGTCGTAGACTTTTGCCTGCATGCATCATATTTCCCCTATAGATCCAATATATGTTCCAGCTCGAGATCGTGCAGCTTCGTTACAAACCATTGGTTCCAATGGAAACTCGGTAGTAGAAAAGGTAAAGATTGATACGTGAACTAATATTGTACAGGTAAATGATGATGTTGCTGACAAGGATATTCCTTCAGCTTCTGAAATGGAGTTTGATTTAAACGATTCTTAATGATTCCACACCAAATTGATTTTAGTCCAGGGTCACTGGCAAGAAAACATATTCAAAAAGAATTTTTTGATGAAAAATGGAGTCGGTTTAAAACTTGGTTCTTTGATGCTTATAGCAAATAAGATCTTAACTGTATTTCTCAAGAATTTTATGAAACTTGTTCTCTGCATAATCAAATTATGTATTTCGTCCCTTGCTTTATAACCACTTATTTACCGTTATATATTAATGTAATTGAAAGAACTTATAAAGATGGGAGCGGTAATCTTTTGAAAGCTATCTACCCTCCTCAGTCATCATTTGTTTTACCAAATAATACTGGTATCACTTTCTCAGCCTTTCAAAAATTCATTGAGGAAGATATTGCTTCAATCAGTATTAATGAAATTAATAAACTTATTACTCAAAACAATTACTTGAGTATTTATGTTAAAGTGTTAGGTGAGCATATCAGCTCTCTTGACAAAAAACTTGATGATATAACTATTTTGATAAAAAGATATTAAGGAAGATATAGCCAAAACTAATATTATGGCTAAAATTGATATTGCCTCGACTTCTGAAAATAGTCCTACAATAGTTTCTACTTTTGTTCAAAGGCCTATTGAAATTGCTGATTTTAAGCCTACTTCTTTAAAAAATTTAGAGGATCTTCTTGATAAAAAATTTTCAGATTTAGATATTGGAGAACTTGCGGCTAAAAAGCTTACAGGTCTAAAATTTGGGCCTATAGATTTATCACGAGATTTTGCTGATAAAATGGAAAATACTACTGATTTTAAAAATCAAGTATCGTCAGAGTTTAATAAACTTAGGGGATGTCCTAAGAAAAATAGCAAATATGCTACTAAACCTAGTATGAATACATACTACTATCATAGACCAACTTCGCAGGATGTCTTGATTGAAGAACGAGACTAGAATCAGACAAATACGTCGTACAGCGGTTTCGAAATTTATGAATGGAATCTAGATGGGTTGACAGAAAGACAACTTACTATTATGGTACATCGTATGTTGATGTATTCAACTATTTGTAAGAGTGTTAAAAACACGGATAGGACAATCTGCAAAATGATTATTGCAGCATTTACGGGTCAGCTTTGAGGATGGTGGGATAATTATCTCAGTGTCGAAGAAAAAGCCTTGGTTGTCAATGCCATAGCCACAAATGAAGGAGTAGATAACCTAGGGTTGGCCTTGGT
This sequence comes from Solanum pinnatisectum, assembly GCA_035578085.1. Taxonomy (NCBI): domain Eukaryota; kingdom Viridiplantae; phylum Streptophyta; class Magnoliopsida; order Solanales; family Solanaceae; genus Solanum; species Solanum pinnatisectum. Next base: position 22,603,471 of record CM069079.1, read on the forward strand.
AAAAAAACAGAGAAGATTCAGTTTATACTCTGATTCTAACCATTTTAGAACATTTTAATGGAAGATTTTCCAATCAGTATGAGACGGTTAGAACCCTTCTCAATGGTCTTCGATGTAGGACATTGGCACATTTCAGATGGTATAAAGATACTTATCTTAGTAGGGTAATGGAACTACCCGAAAATAAGCTTGGATATTGGAAAGCAAGGTTCATAGACGGACTTCCTTCCCTCTTCGCTGAAAGAGTAAGAAAAACTCTTAGAGGGAATCAAATTGAGATACCTTACGTCCAATTTATCTATGGAAAAGGAATTTGCACACAAGAAGGGTTAAACTTGTGCAATGAACTTAAAATGATAAGACAGCTTAAGATTGATAAGTTAAAGGAACGATCTCAACTAGGAGATTTCTGTGAACAATTTGGATTATCCAATCCCATGGCTAAAGAAGACAAACATTACAGGTCTTCAAAAGATGCAGATTCGCATAGAAAGAAGAGATCTAAGCATCGGCATAGATCAAAAAATGATCGAGAAGCTAGAAAAAGCTATCATGAATCTCATAGATTTACTAAAGATAGATCTGGAAGATATCTTTCAAAGGTAAAATGCTATAAATGTGGTAAACTTGGACATATTGCCCCTAATTGCAAGTTAAACAAGTTGAAAACTTTAGAACTCGACAACGATACTTATGAAAAGGTATATGGTATATTATACACTTCAGGATGTGAAGATGATTATGATTCAAGTTCGGATTCTAGTATAGAATTATTTGATTTCTCTGATTATGATAATAATCATGCTAATGCTTGTGATACTTGTCAGGGTTCTGATTGCAATTGCGAAGATGACGAAATTTATAAACTTCAATCGCAATTTCAAGATTTTAATTTGAATACTATCACTTCTGATAACGTGATTAAGCTTTTAAATGAAGTTACTGCTAACAAGCTTCGTGAAAAAAAATATTAATTTAGCTGTTTCTAATGAAGCAAGTTCTTCAAAATTTCTTGAAAAGAAAAAGAATTATTTTAAAAATGATTTTAATGATTTTGAATATGAACCACCCTATTCCTTAAAAGAAGTGGAATATCGTATTCTAAAGAAAAATTCAAAAAATTCTTTTGTTGTTAAAGATTCTTATTTTGACGATTTAAAATCTGAAATTGAAAATTTGAAAAGGGAGATTAAAACTCTTAAACAAAATCAATTGATTTGTGATCACCGTATTACTCAACTCGAGATAAATAATACCGACGAAGATAGATTTTCAAAAAATAAAGGAAAACAAGCTGAAGAAGAAAATCTCATGCTTGAAAGTCCTGATCCCAAACAAGATTCGTTTTTGGGAATGATGCAAATTGTTACGGCTCATAAATGGTATATTAAATGTACTATTATGATTGATAATACTTTTTCCATTACTAACATTGCAATGATTGATAGCGGTGCAGATGTTAGCTGTTTTCAGGAAGGTTTAGTGCCAACTAAATACTTTCAAAAAATGACTCATTTGGTAAAATCTGCTTCCGGCCATGCTCTAGATATAGAGTATAAACTACCCAATGTGAAGATTTGCCAGAATAAAGTCTGCATCCCACACTTCTTCTTCTTGGTTAAGAACCAATTAAATCCTCCAATTATACTGGAAACTCCTTTTATAAATGAAATTTATCCTTTCACAGGAATCGACGCAAAAGGATTCTCAGCCAAATACATGGATAATAAGATAACTTATTCTTTCGTTACAGATCCGATAACTAGAGATATTAATGCTTTGATAAAAATGAAGCAGAGTCATATGGACTCATTACAATTGGAGTTATTCAGCATGAATATTATAGATTCGATGAAATCTGCTAAGGTAAAGGAAAAAATAAAATTGATTTTTGAGCAGATTGATGTCGATATTTGTGCAGATCATCCTAGCGCCTTTTGGGATCGCAAAAAGCATATTGTGACTCTTGCTTATAAAGAAGGATTTGTAGAAGATGATATTCCTACTAAGTCTCAGCCCTGTTAAATGAATGCTGAGTTAGTAGATTTCTGCAAAACTGAGATTGATAATCTTTTACAAAAAGGTTTGATAAAACCTTCCAAGTCTCCTTGGTCTTGCACAGCCTTCTATGTTAATAACGCGGCTGAAAGGGAACGAGGTGTTCCAAGATTGGTGATTAACTATAAACCTTTGAATAAACACTTAAAGTGAATCAGGTATCCTATTCCTAATAAAAGGGATTTATTATCTAGGTTATACGATGCCAATATATTTTCAAAATTTGATTTAAAATCAGGATATTGGTAAATTCAGATTTTTAAAGAACATTTTTATAGAACTGCTTTTAATGTCCCATTTGGACGATATGAATGGAATGTCATGCCTTTTGGTTTGAAAAACGCTCCTTCTGAATTTCAAAAAATTATGAATGATATATTCAACCCTTATATGGATTTTATTATTGTCTATATTGATGACATTCGAGTATTTTCTAAAACTTTTGAAATTCATGTCAAACATCTTGATATTTTCAAAAAAGTTGTTATCCAAAGTGGTTTAGTCATTTCCAAACCTAAAATGAGTTTATTCCAAACGGATGTTCGATTTTTAGGACATCAAATTTGTCAAGGAAAGATTACTCCCATTCAAAGGGGCACTTGATTTTGCTGACACATTTCCTGATGTTATTACCAACAGGACTCAATTACAGAGATTTCTGGGAAGATTGAATTATATTTCTCCGTTTTATAAACATCTCTCTCGAGATTTAGCCCCATTATACGACAGGCTGAAAAAGGATAATAAATCTCCTTGGAATGAGACCCTTACCAACTTGGTAAAGGATATCAAAAAGAGAGTGAAATCATTGCCATGCTTAGCATTAGCCAACCCGTCTTGGCAAAAGATAATTGAGACGGATGCGTCTAATATCAGATATGGAGGAATTTTTGAATAGATTAATCCTCATGATAATAAAGAATATTTGATTAGGTTTCATTCTGGGAAATGGAATGAAGCCTAGAAGAAGTATGCAACGGTGGCACATGAAATGTTAACCATAGTTAAATGCGTTTTAAAATTTCAGGATGACCTTTACAACCAGATGTTTTTAATAAAAACTGACGCTCAATCGGTCAAATTCATGTTTGACAAAAACTT